>CM028377.1:4006238-4104841 GCA_013146195.2 Codonopsis lanceolata | reverse complement strand
GAGAGGAGAAGGCTGAGAAAAAGCAAGCGGTGAAAAAATCGAGGCGTGAAAGAATTCGGGCTCGCCAGTCTCCTTTATAGCGAGAAATAATAAAAATCGACAAACGGAGACGAGCGTGGCAAAGCGATGGTCAAGAAAATCTCCCAGGAAAGCCATTTTGTGCGCCACCCTCATGAAGTTTGGGCATGCCGCCCAAATCCCTTATGTGCCACGCCCAAATTGCTCCTTTACTGCCTCTGATATTCTGGTTTCTGTCCAAATCACCAATTGAAACCTTGTCTGATCACGGGAAAGCCTAGCAGCTATCAAAAAGAAAGGCTACATGGCTGCAATTATGCTCTCGCATAGAAGGAGGCGGCTGCCTCTTCCTCTACCCGCAGATCGCCAGAAAAGCCCCCTTAAATCCGAAGGTGTATTCTTTTCAAATTCATTTCTAAAATGCAGCGTGCCATTACCATTAGGAGTCGATATAGCTTTATTTTTGCATGTATTTTGAGTGTGCATTTCATTTTATCATGTCATTTAAAATTATATTGCATGTTATAACTCATGTTTGTACAGATAGTAATTACAAGTAAAAAAAAAGAAGAAAAGAAAAGAAAAAAAAAGCTGACATGTGCAGGGAAAAGAAGCTAATAATCAAATGATGCTCTGCCTCTGCTCAAGCCACCTCCCCTGACTCGGGGGCCCAACGTGCCATCTGGTCTGCGTACCCGTCCCCTGCCCTGGGCACGACTAGATCCTACGTCCGCATCATCATCATCATCGTCACTGCGACGCCTGGTCTGCCGCATAGCGTCATTGCTCCTACAAGAAAAGTCATCCATCAGACGCTGGTAGAGTTTGCTGATGCCGACGAAGCCCCGCAAGAGTCTCTTGTATGTGGACACTTTGACCTAAAAAAAAAAAGAAGAGATAGAGCATCAGTCAAATAAAAAAAAAAAGATAGAGAGCATCAGTCGAAAAAAAAAGAGTGAGCATCAGTCAACCAGAAAAAAAAGGGGGAGTGATGAATATACCGTGCGGGCCTGATCAGGGACGCGGTACTCCTCAGGAATCTCCACATCCGGAAGAACCTCTCTTACAAGCCTACCATCTCGCCGGTATGGGAAGGATGAAAAGGCATCATCGGGCATGGAAAACTCAAGCCGTGCATCCAGAACAGAATGAGAAGACCCAGCCCAAGCACCATCAACAGATGCACGCCTCCCAATCACAGGAGGAGGAGGAGGGGGATGGAGCATCGTCCTCAAGAAGTCTTCATAGGCTATCACTGGGAAATCGCTGGCAGGCATCTGATATTTGGCCAAATACTGGAGCCGGTTTGGTATAAAGTGTGGCTCAATCACATGCGGAGGAGGTGCCACCAGGGCCATCGAGAACGGAACATGCTGACGGTTGACCCGCTCACCCATGTACGAAGAGTCGCACATGATCGATACTACCATCAATCCGCAACGACTACAGCAGGTAACCTTGATCGGCCCTACCGATTCCGCCAGGAACAAAGTCACCGAACCTCGAGGTCGAAGTTCGCCACTGGCCCAGCAGCCAACCTCAATGACTCAATATAATGGCCCAGGGAGTCCTTTTCTTTCCGGTTCGCATTCACAAATTTGACCAAGTAGGGTGGTCCAAGAACATCACTGTGTAGTGGGCCCGGTACAAAATCAAACACAGAGTAGGCCCACACCTGAAAAAAAAACAGAGAGGTAAAAGTCAGCAAAAAGAAAAATATATGTGAAAAAATATATATGCTGACAAAAGAGAAAAAAATAAAAAATATATACCTCCCAGGCAGGAGCAAAACCAGTCATAACCTTTGAGTCATTCTGATTCAGCCTATCCATGCAGTAAATAAAGCTCAGCCTAAACCCGCTCGCCCTCGCCTCATAGTTAACCACATGGTCCGTGTTTCGGCGCCAGCAGAGAGACCCTCACGGTAGTGGAGGCATTAGCAAAAAGAGAAGTCCCAAGAAAAAAGAATAAAAATGTCCGAGCAACACGCGTCACAGCAACGCCATCTTCAGGATCAACTTGCCCGACATTTTCTAAAAGCCAATTTTTCACACTGGGAATAGTCACTTCATCTGCTGTTTTGTACTCAGGCACAAACCCCAAAAGGTCCTCCACCTCATCATGGCGGTACGGCGGTATAATCAAGCCGAGTCTCCCCAATCCGGTAGAGATGCCGAGAATAGAGAAAGTCGCAGGGAGTCATAGTAATCTCCCCAGCTGAGGTGAAAAGTGTGGGTGGTATCCCACCAAAAATTCTGCAGCACGTCGAAAATGCCTCTATAACTGCGGAAGGGAGTAAAGGCCCGCCTGAAATCTCCCAAGCCTGTCTCCTCCACTAGAAGCTGAGCTGCCAGAGGCATCGAATGGTATATATCAGATACTCTAGGACAAGTGGCTCTGGCTTTGTCCAAAACATTGCGTTCCTGAAAAGAAAAAAAAAAGGGAGGAAAATAAAAGTAAGTCTCTCACAAAAACACCCGTGGCATTAATCAAATACGGCCATTTGACCCGGTTTATGAACATATACAGCCTTTGACCAAAAACCAACCAAAATCGACTTGGTCGACCAAGTGATCGGTCTGTCGACCACATGGTTTACACTAGTTTATCAATAAACCAAAAACGACTTGGTGGTCGGTCTGTCGACCACTCTGTCGACCAGTGATTTCAGATGTTAAGTGGGTGTATTTTTACTGGTTTACCGATAAACCAGTCGTGGTTTATCACTGGTTTATCGATAAACCATGCCATAAAAGAGTTTTTTTTTTTTAAGTGAGGCTACAAATGACCAAGTCATCTTTGACTTGGCCATTTCTGTAAATTCCCCCACAAACCCTTTCTCCTTACATATCTAATACATTAAATTTTTCAAAAAAAAAAAGAAGAAAAAAATAAATATGTATATTTTTGTACATTAAAAAATTTGTCTTTGTACATAGAAATACATGTTATCATTTTAAGTATCAAAATAATAATATACAAGTATACTTTGCATAAATATACATAAAAAAAAAATATATATATATATATATACAAATATACTTTGCATTTAAAAATACATGTCACATTTTTTCTTTTCACATTCATGTAAATAAATAACCATGCATTCACACAAAAAAAAAACATCTCATATATATTCAGCATCACATTTACATCAAATAAAATAATACATGCATGCATTATTAGTCAATAAGCTGTATTAGGAGTGCGCGAAAAAGAAATTTAAAATGCCATATGCCATGGAAAAATAATATCTACTTGGCATTTCTTATATCCCTACAGTATTAACATGCATAGAAAATAAATTCTGGTACATAAAATATATCTGTTTTGTCTTGTATATATCCGAAAATGTACCCGAAAAATGTGTCCAGAAAAATTCGCATTTCATTCCGAAAATTCCGTATTGTGAATATATGCCATGTAAACATATTTTTAGAGCTAAAACATGCATCATATAGCCTTAATTGCATTAACATTATAAATCATGCATAGTAAGATCAAATAGTAACTACTAGTTCAATATGGGCATCGCAAAAATAAATTGTCCAAATTTCATGCATTATTACCAAAATTGCATCATTTTAGTTCATAAATCACATGCATAAATATTATAAGCAGCATATATATACTCCAAAAGTCCAGAACAACACAAAAAATGAGCAGATCTGAAAAATTAACCAAATGGGTGGAAGAAAGTTATACTTACATTGGGATCAGACATATTCGAGATATGTTTGTACCAATCTCGCACCAGATTGCCCCAGTCATGTTTCGAATAATAATAGCCAACATGGTTCCGAACCAAAGGAGGAAGTTCTTTCTTTTCCTCGCCAGATTCCGGGTCCATTGGTACTTTTCCTTTCATAGATCTAGAGGAAGAAGCCATCTGCGCAGAAAAACAAAAATTTTGGCGAAAGAAAATTGAGAAAAGGAGAGAAAAAGAAAAAAAGAAAAAGAAAAAAAAACTTACCTCGTCGGCTATGGAAGAAGCTGAAGCAGGAGAAGAGGGAAAGAATGAAGGCTTCTGCCTTCATTCCCGTAAGTGAAAGAGACAAAAGGAGGAAAAGTGAGAATTTTCACTTTTCCCCTCCAATTCGACATCGACACTTAAGTCCTCCAAATTTCAAAGCTGCAAAGTGGTCCCTAAGACTTAACAGAAAGTTAACAAAAGCAATTTTGTTAACCACATTCGACGGCCTTTCACCCAAAAAGCAAGAAAAGCTCGTATCCCCAGCAAGACAGCTGCCAGACAAGCAGAAAAATTAGAAAAACTCAGCGGCAAAGATAAGTCCCTTTTCCTTTTGAAAAAAAAAACAATCAAAGAAAAGAAAAAATGCAAAAAAAGAAAAGAACAAAAACAAAATCCCCAGCAGAGGTGAACTACGTTTGGTCTGATTCCTTGAATAGGGATACGTAGGCAGCCTATTTCGGTAGGCACGACCATCACAACAATAAAAAAAAACAAAAACAAAAGAAGAAAAAAAAGGGGAAAGAAAGAGAGAATAAATTCCCCAGCAAGAGTGGCAAAAATACCAAGATCGGTAGAATCATGACCACCGGCGAAAAGGTAAGTCAGTCTGATTCTTACCTTGACTATTAGAATAATTTCCTTTTAAGGAAGGTTTGCTTTTAAATAAAAGAAAAACTCTTTTTCAAAATGAGTTTTGATTTCAAAAAAAAAAGAGGAATATTCAAAAAACAAAAAAAGAAGAAGAGAGGAAGAAGAAAAAGAAAAATCTCTTTGTTGTATTCAACGACGGATTTTGATCGGTTGGATACAGTTTTCGAAAAATTGAAGAAAATTCTCTTTGTCGTATTCGATGACAGTTTATCGGTCGGATACAGTTTTCGAAAATTTGAAGTTTTCTTATTATGTTTGGAAATCGGAGATATGGCCAACCAGACATGATTTTGAAAATGCCTCTTAACGTATTTCAATGACAGGTACTTTTCGGGGGAAATACGGTTTTCGAAAAACACAAAAATCTTCATACCGTATTTAACAACGGTTTCGGACCGTAAGAATACGACTTTTCGAAAAACATGAAAATCTTTTCTTCGTTTGTGTTCTTGGACGGGTTTGACCCAAAAAAGAGCACAACTTCCTCGATTGGTTGTTTGTTTCGGCTTAGGCCGAACTACGTTTGGATTGATTCCTTTTATTAAGGGATACGTAGGCAGCCTACATTAGTAGGTCCGACCATCAGAGTGTTCAATTGCATATCTCGCTTAAAAGCGTGCGATAACACGCTATAAAATGTCCGACTAAAAATGTCTAGGATATGGAGGTTTGATAAATTCTTTGCATTATAAGCGCTACTGCATATTTCCCCCTCGTTTTGAAATGAAACGAAATTGGATAGTCTATTCTTATCAACGATGTTCGTCTACTCAGTAAGCTGCGGGTTACCCGTAGACTCCATCGTTGAGGGGCTCTGTAGACACCCCAATTTCGTACCCCTGGTATGTGACGTGACATAAAATATCAAGACCCGTTAAAACATTAACAAATGTCAAGTTACAGGGTCAAAAGTGCAAAAGGACAAAGCAGGATGCGCAAAAGGACAAATTGCATGGACCAGAGTGCTAAAAAATGGCTAAGTTTGAATAATGGGCGTGGCCACCATCAAGTTTGGGCATGGCGCCCAAATCAAGAGGGCATGGCACCCAAAAATGCCTCCCAGCCACTGTTCATTCAATTCATTTGCCGTAATTCACAATTTTTCCAGCGCAGTGTACACTTGTTTGATGCACGAAGAAGGAAATGGGTGTGGCTACCCACCAAATTGGGCATGGCGCCCAAAACCAATGAGGGTGGCGCCCAATCTTGTTTCTCTGTGCACTGTTCATCCAAAGTTTGCCGCATAATGCAACTCCTTCAGCGCGCGGTGCAACCGGTTGATGCGCTTGAGAAAAATTCTAATGCCTGCGATGTCCCTGCTTCAGCTTATAAATAGCAGTGCTCAGCTCCTCATTTCACACAACTTTCATTCGTAAAGCTTTTCCGCGTTCTCGTTACGCTGGAGAATTAGAGAGCGGTGTGAGATAGTGAGAGATCACCTCAAAAAGCCTCGAAACTCTGTCAAACCTCCTCCAAACACAAAACCAACCGATAGAAGTGTACCTTAGCCCCCCAGCTAGGTATCTACCCTATTACCCCGGTCCAAAAATGGTGGAAAGAGCGGTTGCTCTGCCCGATTTAAAAGGCCAAATCGCCAGTAGTAAGCCGTTACTCTGCCCGATTTCAGCCTACTTCCAGTCAAACAAACAACCGAAAACAAGCATTACCGCCCGATCCCGAGAGCCGAAAAGTAACTTTCAGAGCAGTCATGCTGCCCAAATTCACACAACACACAACACACAACTTCAAACAAAAAAAAAAAGACTCTCTCTCCCTGAGGGACAGAGCGAGCACACCCCTACGTTGTCTGTAAGTTTTTATTTTTTTAAGTCTTTCATTGTTTGTAATATTATTATTTCCAATCCGACCAATGTAGTCATATAAGCAGTTGTGCTGCCCGGATTTAATTAAGAAATAGTACTAAATGTAGCCGTTATTATGGCAAAATGTTTTTAGATAAATTTGTAATTATTTACTTCATTTATTCATTAAAGTCTTTATTTGTAATAGTATTATTTCCAGTCCGGTTCAATATCAATATATAGCGATTATCTTTGCCGGATTTAATTAAGAAATAGTACTAAATGTAGCTGTTATAATGACGAAATATTTCCAAGTATATTTGTAATTATTTGTAAAAGAGATTGTTGCAAGTCCGTAAATAATATAGATGTAACGGATGTATTTGTAGACAGTTAATGCTTTATTTATCTGTTTAATAAATATAACAAAAAACATACTTTAGCCAAAAACCGTTTTGAGACCGAAAGGGCGAGTTGGGTGCCTAGCACCTTCCCAACTCGTAACTTAGCCTCCGAACCCGTTTTCTTCATCTCTGGTTTTCTTTTTTCTGGTTTTGCTTTATTTTTGCCTTAAAATAAAGATGGCGACTCTAAAAACATTTTGGATCCAGTGGGGCCTCGCAACATCTTTCTTTGCACTTTCACGTTTCCCCCTAAAAAAGGGAGAATGGGAATGGAAAGGTGATGTATTCCTATGTCCTGGTATCCCCTAAACAAGGGATAACTTGACGTAGAAAACCAAAAGCACTCATAGTGATCCGAAATAGGCCATAAGACTATTTTCATAAAATCCATAGTGGGGGCGCTGCAACATCTTTCTTTGCACTTTCACGTTCTCCCCTAAACAAGGGAGGATGTGAATGGAAAGGTGATGTTTTCCTATATCCTGGTATCCTCTAAAAAAGGGATAACTTGACATAGAAAATCCAAAGCTCCCATATTGAATCAAAAATCCACTAAAGGCAACCGAGGCGCATTCCAACGCGCTATTTCGACAGCACTCCTCCCGTACTTTTGATTTCGTCCTCTCCTAGACAAGGGAGGCTGGAACGGGGGGAGCATTTTCCCGGGAACCCATAGGAGTGGGCTAGAGGGGCGGGCATGTGGGTCGGCTGGAGCAGGCAGGATCCGATCCGGCAGCAAGGACACGCGGGTCAGCCACAAAGGAGCGGGTGACGTGGCACAAGGAGAAGGCGACAGCGCATTAATGAAGAGTTTCATTAATAGCGCCGGCCTCCCCTGTATTTCAGATAATTACTCCGGTGCCCCTACCTTCTAGAATGTGGCTGCCAAAGTCCTTCCCCCTCTAGGCTTTGCGTATAAGTCCTCCGTTAGCTTGGTTAGCCTCCGTTAGGCTGCTGTGCTTTGAAATACTTAACGAAACTTAACATTGAAGCCCGGAATTGCCTCGATTTGCATGTATTGAGCCATAAAACCTTGAATATCTTCGAGATACCTACATGAAGCACAAAATACATAAAAATAATATCTCAAATGCAATTAATTATTAACCAAAGCTCAAAATAAACAATAAAATTCCGAAAAATAATGAAAATAAAAGGAAAATAACAAGCTTATCACTTGACTTTGGGCCTCCCCTAGATCTATGGAGGATCGGTGAGAAACACTTTAACCTTCACTTGAGAGTTGTCATTTAGAACCACCCTCTTGACACCATTATCAAACTTGGCGTCATTCTTTGGAATCTCCGGCCATTTTTTCTTTTTCCCATTTCACTACATTTGATGGTGGTAGTGTCACATCCTTCGGTGGTTCTTTAACTTTCTTTCTTTGTTGGGGTATGACATAATGCACCTTCTTGCCATCACATTTCTTCACCTTCTCCGGCTCTATTACCACCTTCTCTCATACTTTTTCAACATGGCTCTTGGGAGTGCTATCATTGGACACTTCTTTCACAACTTTGTGAATTACATCGATCCATGCACAAGTTTCACCTTTCGTTGGTTCCTTTGTTGCCTCATGCATTTTGAAAGTGACAGATTCATCGTGAACTTTCATTGTTAGTTCCCCCTTTGCCACATCAATGATACTTTGGCCGGTAGCTAAGAAAGGTCTCCCAAAAATGATTGGGATATCTCTATCTTCCTCCATGTCTAGCAAAATGAAATCCGCCGGAAGTATGAATTTATCAACCTTCACCAAGACATTTTCTACCACTCCTCTTGGATGCACTACCGAGCGATCCGTAAGTTGAAGTATCACGGATGTAGGCATAGGCTCACCGAGTCCCAATTTTTGAAAGATGGACCACGGCATGAGATTGATACTTGTACCGAGGTCACAAAGAGCCTTACCCACATGAAGCTCACCAATAGTGCAAGGAATAGTGAATTTCCCCGGATCTTTCAATTTTGGAGGAAGCTTGTGACTAAGCATGGAACTACACTCCTCTGTTAAAGAAATTCTTTCATGATCCTCTAATCTCCTCTTCTTTGTGACAAGATCTTTCAAAAATTTTGCATACTTGGGCATCTCTTGGATAGCATCAAGAAGAGGGAGATTAATCCGTTGGGACTTAAAAATCTCAAGAAATTTTGTAAACTGTTGATCATCAGATTTCTTTTGGAGCCTTTGAGGGAAAGGTGGAGGTGGAAATATTTTCTGAGCAACAGGAGGAGTTGGTGTGACATGTTGCTCATCCTCAACTTTTTCATCTTCACTATTTTTCTGAATTTCCGCTTCATCATTTTCTGTTTCTACCCTGGAGCTTTTTCCACTTCGAGTAGTGACTACCATACAATGCTCTTTACCCTTCGGATTTGGCTCAGTATCACTAGGTAGAGTCCCTTGAGGTCGAGAAGAAAGTGCCGATGCAATGGTCTTGCCCAACTGCTCAAAATTCTTTGCCATTACAGTTTCCATATGAGCTTGTTGTTGCTTGAAAAGAGTCATTAAGTCATCGGAAGAATGATTGTTGTTCACTTGGGCTTGTGAATTTTGGAAGCCCGGTGGTGGTGCATTCACTCGGTTTTGATTCGGGAAGCTTTGTTGTTGAGATGTGCCTGTATTATTACTCCAAGAAAAATTTGGGTGGTTTCTCCAACCGGGATTATAAGTGCTCGAATACGGATTATTATTCTTATTAAAATTCAAAATAAATTGAATTGATTCAGAATTTAAAGCACAAACATCCGTAACATGGTTACCTGGACAAAGCTCACACACTTTCACGGGTTGGATCATAGATGCTTCAAGTCTTTTTGTTAACATTGCAACTTGAGCTTCTAGCTTTTGAACTCTATCCGATTCCGATTCAACTTTCTTGAGTGTGAGTCTTTCACCACCCCATTGATAATTGTTGCTTGCCATTTCTTCCAACAAATCATATGCCGCATCAACCGGTTTACTCATCAAAGCTCCACCCGCCGCCGCGTCGATTGTGCAACGGATAGTAGGCTCAACCCCATTGTAAAATGTTTGCACGATCATCCACTTTGGAAGTCCATGGTGAGGGCATTGTCGGAGTAGATCCTTATACCTCATCCACGCTTCATAAAGAGATTCACCACTCCATTGTGTGACACCAGTGATGTCATTCCTCATTTTGTTTGTCTTGCCGGGAGGAAAATATTTCTCAAGAAATTTTTGTGCGACCGCATCCCAAGTAGTGATAGATTGAGCCGGCAAAGATGCTAACCAATCACTAGCAATCTCCCCCAAACTAAATGGAAATAGTCGAAGACGGATTGCGTCGAAGGAGACCCCATTAAACTTGAATGTGTCACAAATTTGGAGAAAATTCTTGAGATGTGAACTTGCATTTTCATTCGGCAAACCCATGAATTGTTTTTCCATCACCATTTGGATAAAAGCGGGCTTGAGTTCAAAATTGTTTGCTTCAACAGTCGGTCTCCTTATGCTTTCTTGGAAACCGGCCATAGATGGTGCCGTAAATTCCCTTAATGTCCTTTCGGCCGCTTGATTTTCTTGGTTTGCCATTGCTTGCCTCCTTCGAGTTCGGAATGTGCGTTCGATTTCCGGGTCAAGATTTAATTGAATCAAACCTTGACTTCGGGTCTTTCGTATAAACCTATAAAAGAGTTTCGCAAAACATACTCCAACCAAGCAATTAGACGTACAACAAAAACTAAAAGCGTCTAAATTAAAGGCACAAATCCTTGATATTAATATTAAGAAAATAAATTAAATTGTCCCCGGCAACGGCGCCAAAAACTTGAACGGGCGAAAATCGCAACGGGCAAGAGTACTCGGTCGTCCTCAAGTAATGTAGAGCACAAGTATCGATCCCACAGAGACAATTATGGCGTAAATTTTCCTAACTACTAAAATTATGGATTTAATGACTTTATCTAAACAATCGATTTTTAGCGATGCAATTGAAACTAAAGCAATAAAAATAAGCACGAAATAAAGATTACCAACTACACACAATTAATGAAGAGTTTTCTCAAGGATAAAAATGTTAGGAGTGTAATTTCACTCAAATTATCCACATGCTCAATTTATCTACTCTCTTAATTTTCTATAATTCATCTAGGGTATCCGAGAACACAAATTTAGTCGCTACGGGCTCTAGCATCTTATAGCAACCCTAATTCACACATCTACCCATGGGCTCTCGCATCTTATAGATAAATGTGTAAATTGCAATAAGAATAAGTTCTCTAACATGACTATTGGATTTTGTGCTATATCTCTATGCTACAAAATACCAACAACTAAATTGCTAAGTCCGAAATGTAATGGTAGCTCTCTCGGATCCAAAACAATTCTAAAATCATCTAACTATTGATCAAATAATTAGAAGCGTTAAACACAACAAAATAATAACCCTAAAATGAATTAAAGTGATATTGAGAGAGAAAGAAAATTATTAGAGCATGCTTCAAATTTAGAGATTCATCACAATCCTAACAATAAATATTTAACTCATAATGTAAAAGGAATCACACATCAATACTCCAAGAAAATATTTCATGATGATATTAAAAATAAAGAGTGAGGGATACAATACTTTAATGGAGATTGGAAGGAAAATCCATTTACATTCCTTGACAAAATCTAGCTTTTGAAGATGATGAACAAAACTAAGAAGAGAAAATAAGTGCTTCTTCCTTTATTCTTTTTTGTTCCAGCCGTGTATTCCCTCCTAACTTCCTGAATAATGAAATTTTCTTTACCCCTTTGTTCCATAAAAAAATGCAAAGAGTGAAGCCCAAGCTAAGGAGGGGCAAAAAAGGGAGAACAAGGAAGTTTTGAGGGTAAAATGGAGAAGAAATAAGGAAATGGGTCGCGGCAGGAGGAGGGTCAACCATGATGGATTTCGCGGGTCACCCAGATGGAGAAACGGGCTGGAGTATGAGGGAGACTGGGCCAGGACGCGGGTTAAAAGAGCAAACTGGGTTGGATCTGGGCCGGGGCAGACTTGGGTCCGCTGGGGGACGCGCGAGTCATCACTAGAGGATGGAGCGATGTGGCTTCTTCCTGGGCCGACAACACAAAGATTACAAACTATCAAGAAAAGGCGCCGACCTCCCCTTGATTTAAGGATTTTACTCCGGTGCCCCCGTGCTTCTGTTTATTGGCGCCGCTTTCCAGCCCTGTCTAGACTTTGCAATTAGGTCCTTCGTTAGTCCAAATAGCCTCTGTTAGCTCTTCCTATAACGTCTGTTAGCATCAATTAGCCCTTTTCTTCTATCAATTCAGTCCTTTGCTTTACAAATGATTAACGAAAAGCTAACGGACCTTGATTAATTGACTTCAAACTTCAAGAATTGATTTGAATCTTCCCAATTTGCTATGAATTAATCCTTTTAAAGCTTGAATTCATGCCCAAGTACCTTAAACACAATAAATGCAATTCTTTGGGCAAAATAAATACGAAAATCATATAAATTGGGAATAAAACATGGAAAAAAATATATAAAATTATGAACTCATCAACCTTCATCTTCAACATGTTCAGCCATGGAAGGATGTGTTCCAATCAGTGCCAAAATAATGCTTATACTCAACAACATAGCGTTTTTTTTTTGGCTTTGGTGGGGCTCAATGGAACAAACACTTCATCCTGTCAATTGAGCAAAATACCAACTTGATTAATAAACTATATTGGGCACTCTACTGTTTATAAAATAACATATTTTGGATTAAATAACACAACAACTTTATTAATCAAACTCTACATTTACCCTTGTGTTATCCAATATCTCTATGATTTCCTCATAGCTTGGATTTTGACATGACTTCCAATTGCACATTCTAGGTATTTTTGGGTACTTAACTGTTGATGTTTGATAGCTCATATAGTTCTTTAAATGCAGGAAAACCAAGGAACAACTCAAATACCCAAACCTGCATTTTCAAAATGTTACATATTAGAAGCATATCAAATTGAAAACATGAGCTAACCATTCAACGTAAAATCAGCTAACCATATAATTAAAATGAAATTGGTTACCTGTAATGCCAACGGAAAGCCATTGCATACAGAAGTCTTAGCACCAGAACTAGTCATCTTCATCACTGAATTGAGCAGGTGGGTATAGGACTTTGTTCCCCATGGATATTTATTGAGCAAATCCAAGTTCTCAACTATACTTAAAACACCCACATCAATACCAGTATTAGGTGATGCACCCCTCAGCATATACTCCCAAACAAATGTAAAACCAATCTTCAGCTTACCATCCACGTTAGTTGCCTCTCTAAATAATTTTCTTAACTCTTCAAGCTTCACTGTTTTTCCTTTCAGTCCAGGAATATATTTCTCCTCTAGTGCCTTGATAGTAGGGATTTCAGGGACATAATGTTCCAATAATCCAGTGTTTAAACATGTGATTAAGGTGTAGTCCGAAAAGGAAAATCTAACTTTTTTTACCACCTATACAGAACCATATTTCATTTTTATTGTTTCTAGGTGACTCAATCCTAAAAAGTGCCAACACATGAATCATCACATTGCTCTTATTCATATTTTTTTCTCCTCCTATATAGTTTACCAAAAGTTGATTTCCTGAATAGGGTTTTGTGTGCACGATCTAATGCGTTATGTACCTCATCTAACATTAATAAATTGCATCTGGTAGTAACCTTGGATTTGTACCAGTCATCACGTGAAATAATATATGCCATCTGTAATAGAAATATAAATTAAACATTAAAAAAAGAACTATAATATACGGCTATTAAAACAAGATTTACTTCCATATTTGATTCAAGTGATCATATGGAATTACACATGGTTTACTGACATGGTTGATTCATAAACCATGTAATAAAACACATGGTTTTCTCAATATAAACAAAAACCAAAGTACATGGTTTACTGACATGGTTTATTGATAAACTAGATATATTCAAGAGAAAATAAGGTCATTTTTGTCTTAACAAAACAACTACATGGCAAACTGATAAACAGAAACATGAACATGAACATAACAATACAATTCAATTTTGGACAAGTGTTCATGTTTATTTCAAGTGATCATATGAAATTACACATGATTTACTGACAAGGTTTATTGATAACCCAGATGCATTCAAGCGAAAATAAAACCATTTTTGCTTTAAGAAAACAACTACATGCCAAACTGATAAGCAGAAACATGCACATGAACATAACAATACAATTCAATATAAATAAGTGTTCATATTTATTTCAAGTCATCATGTTTATTTCAAATGTTTTAAAAGTGGGGATCGACCGTAAATACAACACTAAAACCCTAAGCGAAAAAGGAATGTGAGGTTTACCTGGTTCTTTAAATGATGGTCACCAACGAGTTAGTGTTTCCTAGAATTGAGATCTCCAGGACTTTGAATCGAAATCAAATTGAAATTGATGATCGTCGTTGAGAGAGGTCTAGGTCAACAAGGTTCTGTTATATCAAAATAAAATGAACTAAGTGTTTTTTCAGTTTCACTTGTGTATATACGTATTTTTTTCTCAACCTTCCGTAGTCGTCAAGTGGTTTATTAGATAAACCACTAATAAACCAGTATATATCATGGTCATCAAGTGGTTTATTAGATAAACCACTAATAAACCAGTGTATATGTAATTAAAAAAATTGTCAATCAAAATTTACTCATGGTCAATTAGTCGATCACTTGACGACTAAGGTCGATCACGACATGTCCTAGGGGTCATTTCGTTAGATCCATTTGTGCTGGTCCTTTAATTAGTCAAAGGCTATATATGTTTAGCCACCGGGTCAAATGGTCGTTGTATTTGACCAATCCCATGAGGAATACCTGTAATGGAGAAGTGTTGAGTACATATATGTTTTGGGTTGGGGTGTAAATAGAATTAGATAGTATTATTATGGTTAAGAGGTGCATGGAATATTATTATTTTTTTATATAAGGATATTATTGTCATTAGAGTATTAGAGTGGGGTGTAAGAATAATTCAGGGATAAGTGTACCATTAGTCCCTGAACTTTGGCCGAAGCCATCATCAGTCCCCCAACTTCAAAAAGTTTCACCACTGACCCAAGTAGTCCTTTTTTGCTCATAGGAGGTCCCTAGCCCTAACGCCGTTAGTTTATTTTCGTTAAGTGAACATATGCCACTCACATGCACAAAATAGGGGGCAAAGTGAAAATTTTAATACCATCATCTCCAAAGTGAAAATTTTAATACCATCATCACATGCCCTTGCCGTTATCCCCTTGCCTCTGTGCGTCTTCTCTCTCCAGCCACTGCTGCCATCAGTCACGCCGGAGCCACATCGTCCAACCAGTCTGCTGCTCTCCAAGCCCTTGCAACTCAATTCTGGCATAGCAGCACATGGTCGTTCTTACTTGTCTATTCGATGTCGCTGTAGATTCAAGTGTATAATTTTGGGTTGAACTAACACTAATCGAGGAATGATCATCGTAAGATATGTCTGCAGTCTCCTCAAAATAAGCTGGGAAATTAAGTATAGCATAGTCTATTCGATGTCGCTGTAGATTCAAAACTATCGTTTCCAAACCTCAGTTCTCGAATTTCTGCAACCCACTTGCCCCAAGTCCTCTGTCAAACTCCCCTGTATGCACACCCTGAATTATCAGGGCCTCCTTTGTCGGGCATACAACCCTTTTTCGATCCTTTACCAGGAGCATTCCTCTTCCTTTTAGGTCCATGTACAATAGAATGAATTTGTTGGTTTTGGTTGTAATCTATCCACTTGGCCAGAGTTTCTTCGATAGATGCGCTTTTGGTTCGCCTCCTGCTCCCAATCCCCAATTTTCTGTCCTGAAAATTACCCATTACCATTTGCTAGGCTTAGTTCAAGAATTTAAGCACTACTGCCTTTGATTAGGCCTCTGACAAAGATTCTAAGCATCCATGGTCGTTCCAGCAACCCATCTCTTACACCTCAACATATTTGAGTATAATTATATCAAACCTTGAATGAGAATGAAAAAACAGTGTTGAAATCAAGGGGATTAAAAAAATCCTAACTCATTTTGGGTCTAATAGAGTGGCATAACAGACTAGCAAGTGGAAGTTCAATGTTCAAAATTCCAAATGCTATTCCTGGACAGATCCTTCTTCTAGCTCCAAACGGAATGAACTCAAAATTCATCCCTTTGAAATCAACAGAAGATCCAGAAAATCGTTCCGGTTCAAAGCACTCGGCATTTACCCAATATTTTGGATCTCTTCCTATTGCCCACGCATTGATCATTGCTTTGGTTTTGATAGGAACATCGTATCTGCTCAACTCGCATCTTTCTATTGCTTCTCTTGGAACTAACATTGGCACCGGCGGGTGAAGTCTTAGAGTTTCTTTAATTTCATATTACATATAATGAAATTCTGGAAGGTCAGTCCCTTTCGATTTTGCCCTTTGCTCTGAAGACATGTCTCACTTCAACTTGAGTTTTATCCATGATTCTTGGGTTTCTAAGCATCTCCAACATTGCCCATTCCATAACTGTTGACGAAGTGTCAGTGCTGGCCGTGAAGATCTTCTAATTATAATTGAAGTAGAAATTAATGAGCTTTCGTCAATAGTTTTCAAACGTTTTTTCAGTACAAACAGTGTTGATATAATTATCCAACAGATACACACACATTCAAAATTTTCACATCAGATTGGAGATGATGGTATTAAAATTTTCACATTGCCCCCTTATTTTAATGATGTTATACATAATCTCCTTATTTTGTGCATGTGAGTGACACATGTTCACTTAACGGAAATAAACTAACGACGTTAGGGATAGGGACCTCCTATGAGCAAAAAAGGCCTAACACATGTTCACTTAACGGAAATAAACTAACGACGTTAGGGATAGGGACCTCCTATGAGCAAAAAAGGCCTACTTAGGTCGGTGGTGAAACTTTTTGAAGTTGGGAGACTGATGATGGCTTCAACCAAAGTTCAGAAACTAATGGTACACTTGTCCCAATAATTTATGTCGTGTATTTAGTAGAAGAGTTTGATATTTCTGGTAATATTTTTAAGTGGGGGGTGGAAATTGGTGTGCGACTTGCGACGCAGTGAGAGAGGGTGGCAGAAGAGTGAGAGAGAGAGAGAGCGGAGATCTCACAGTACTTGACTGAACTGAGAGAGCGAGGACTGAGGAGAGACTCCGCCGGCGAAAAGGGACGGGGCGAAGCGACCTGAACATCATCACATACTTACACCTTCAATCAAAAAGGTATTTCTTTTCCTTCTTCTAAACCCTAGAATAGTATTTTTCTCGTTGATTTTTGGATTATTTGTGGGTAATGGTAGCATGATTGAGTGATGGCATGACGTTAATGACTATAATAGTTTATGTGATAAAATCATATGCTAGTGATATGCCTAAGTTCGGGTTTATCCCCACTTTGGGTTGATTTCAAATTGGCGTGATAATTTCATTCATTTGAAAATGGTATCATATTTTATATTTATGATAGTGTGTGTATGAGTGAATTTTTTTTTATGGGAGGGAAATTGGAATATACTAGTTTATTAAATTGGACTGTTGAAAGAGAGGTTTTAAGTTAGGTTTTTGCATTAATTGGTTCAGAGAGTGGATTTTTTAGATATTGTGCATATGAGTGAAAATATGCAATCTTGCCGTTTAGAGCTTCAAAAACGCATGTTTGAGTTATTCTTCTTTTTCTAAACTCAATCTTTTACCTAACCCTATTCACTGTGTCCATTGATGATTACTTTTTGTCTGTGTGTGTGAAGTAGTTGCTAGACAAATTTCAAATATTTTGAAACTGAGGCTGATTGAAGTAAAGTGGAAAAACAAAGCAATTCGATTTCTTTAGTCAATTGAGTTGCTTGTTGAGGAAAAGTGTTTCCCTTATTGTACATGATGCACAAAATTGTATGTGCTTGCATAAATTTTGATAAAGATTGGTGGTGTGACTTCTACTGATCTCGAGGACTCTGTCAAAATTGCCTATATGGCACTCTGTTCTGGTCATGATAGGCATGTTCAAAATCAGCGGTTGGATTGGATATGGAAATTAAAGTTTAAACACTTCCTTTGGCTTGCTCAACATGATTGAATAGGCAGAATCATGGTCTAATTAAGTGGTCTTCTTCTTTAGCAGGTACCCTTTTAACTGTCAGTTAAGTGTGGTCAGACAATAAGCTTTGATATTGGTGCTTTAGGTAATTAGGTTGGTATATATCATGCATGACAAAACTCTGAATTTACCATCTCCAAGGGAAAAGAATGTTGTTGAAATGAAGCAAGGTTCTGCAGGCCCATCTACTTGAGGAATGATGCACAAATCATCAATATACACTGCAAAATTGGAATAGCCTACAACTTTTATTGGAACATCAATGACAAGCATGTGAAATCATAGCACTTAGTGTGGAAATGTTCATTTGTAGTGCTAGTTCTGTGATGCAATTTGTACTATTCTATGCTATAGTCATGTTGAGAAATGTTCAAGTAGAAATATGTTTTTGTTTATCTTCGACATGAACATTTTCTGCACATGATGTTTCATTGTTTAATGTGTTGGGGGTATTTTATTTATCCATAAATGGCCTTAAAAATGTAAAAAATTAAAAAACGGGTTGATGTATGACCCGACCCATCTGACCCATTTAATATTTGGGTTGTGGCTGGTCACGACCCACCTCAACCCATTACCCAACCCAATTGACATGCCTAATTATACAAGCATCCACGGAAATTATCACGATTCTATCCTTCTTATGTCCTAGAGCAAGCCGATTTTTTTACTTTACAGAATGAAGCACCCTCAACTTATCCTCCTACTTCCATAGTTGTTTATTTTTATTTTATTGAACTTTCCTTTCTTGTCTTGTATTTCTTTCTCAGGCTACCTGACATTTCTGTGGGTTGTTTCATAAAGCTGACACGAGATTGAGAGGTACTGGCTACGCCTTGTGTATCTATGTGTATGTCAGTTACTTGATTCACGTAATGCTCTGTACATGGGGAATTGATATTACATAATATCTTTAGTTGTGATTTAGTCAATGTAGTTTAGAAGATCTGTATGGCTCACATTTTGGTTCTTTTGATCGATTTGTGTTTAAATAAGTCTCAGAATCAAATAGGTGTATTGAATTGTTGTGATTGCTGTTAGATTAGTTTTGAAAAGTGGTGACCCCAAGGGGTGGGTGAGATGGCAAGGGCACTCAAGCAATGACCTTGAGGCCCTTTGTTCCAATCCCCATACCAACAAAGGGTCACAGTTACCTATCAAAAAAAATAAAATAAAGAAAAGTAATTTTCTATGCAGGATGGCTTTTGCATTATGAGTCTGGATGATTAATGGTTTAATGGATTTTCAAAATCACATTCTTATAAAAAGACCACAATTCATTTGAATTTAATATACCTCGTCATGATTTCGGTGGAAGGGATAAAAGTTGACCTTGACAAGAGTCCACAATTCTAATGTTTTAGTAAGGTCATTTTTCTGCCAAATGTCATTAACTAATACTGAGTTGAAATTGTATAATCTTAGTTATTTGCGAAATGGCATAGACGCACAGTAAACATTGATCATTCTTGCTTAATGATTTAGTGGTAACGTAGAACAAAGTAAAATAAAGTTAAAGCTTAAGGCCGGATTATGATATTAAGACTTAAACTTAAAAGGAAATTGAAGGGAACATAATTAACTCAAAGAAATAATATTGCACTAGGATAGGAATGATCACATAGTGTTGTTGCAAAGTGGGATGCTTGGGTTAGTACCAGAGGTCCTTGTGTTGGGTATTTGCGGAGGTGGTTACCTATAGAGTAGTACTCCTTTACGACAAGGTAATGATGATAACTAAATATGGGACTCAGCAGCATGATTTTTTTGAGGCTTCAGCTACTTTGAGCCCATAATCACTTTGGATTACCTCTCATTTACTTTTGGGGAGGATAAATGGCTTGCAACAAGTCTTTAGCTCTTTCTTATCTGCAGTAATTGTCTGTATCCTTTGCGCAATTCCTCTGTAGCAACTTTTTCAGAGTCATGCAAGGTGGATCACTGTGAGAGGTGGGCTTGTGCACATGCACTGGAACCTGCCTTGCTTTTGTATCAGCGTGGTCTCATTCTGCATAGCACCTATCATTAATATAGAGAAAAGAGACTCAGGTCGCTAGGTAAAAAGTAGTGGCTAGGGATCAGAGCATGCAAAGTGGGCTGCTACATATGGTCGGGTTGCAATGGGACATACATACTTTGGTACTGGCCTAGACCAGTTCTGCTGGTAGCCCGTAGCTTGAACCTCCTATCTTGAAGAGACAAAGGGGAAAGAGAAATATGACTGTGTTAGAGGCTTAGAGCTCTTCACATGTCTTGCCACCTGTTTTGGGAGATGGCCATTTCAAGATTTTGGATCTGTGGCATCTTTTCCTCAATAAACTTTTAAGTTGCATTCGTGTAGAGATTCTACCGGGAAGAAAATACAACTGACTCTCTTTCTTCCCCCCACCAAAACCCCTAGAAATATTACTCTACATTTTAGTTTTTTCAAGAATTACATCTCATTTTTCAATTTTTTCTTTTTCATGGAAAACATGATAATTCTCTTGCGTATACATAAAAAAGAGATATAATCTTAATCCCATTTGTTGTTGTTTTCCTATAGAAAATGAATGTTAGCTACTTGAGATGAAATGTTAATCGACATTGGTCACCGTGTAGGGATTTTGTTGAAACATTGCACTTGGATTGTGATATAAACTAGGGGTGTACATATTTTCTTCTGAACAACATATTGGGTCTAATTGGACCAAGTCAATAGGTTTGGTCCTGTTTTAGTGCAAGTGGTTCAGTCACAGTTCATGAATAGTGAAAACCGGTTGGTCCAGTGCTGTTTATGGTTTGGCATGATGAGCCGTTGTTAACTGAACTGAACGCTTAATATCTTTAATAATTTGTACACGCATCGTGATTTCCCACCACCATGAATGTTGACCGTATATTCTAGATGCATAAATATAAGAAACCCTAACTGTTATCATTTATCCGTCTCTTTCTCGCATATGTGCCATGCTACGTCTCTTCCTACTGCAACGAAATCATCTCTCAATCTCTCTCTCATCTTTCGTCTACTTGCACAAACCTTGTGGAAGAAACTCCCTTGACTTTAGGCAAACTTGTAGAGGGGAAGCACTTCGATAAGTGCCTAAAAGCTAGATCAATCAATGGTGCAAGGGTGTAGTAGAGATTTGAGCACTTCAAATCTTGATTTTTCTCTCAGAAGATTTTTCCTAGAAAAGTGCAATTAGAAATAGTTGGTCAAGCACAAACCTCAATCTTTTAGCTTCAAAAGATTTGAGGTGATGTTTGTATATTTCTGTCATTATAGCCTGTTCAAGTGTGGAGTATTCTTGACTTTTTTTATCACAGTTTGGTATGATTTTGATGTTATTATGTTCTGTACTGTTATCGTAGAGTTTGTGATACTTTTATGGAGACTGAACCAAACCAAGTGAGAATTTTCTGTTCAGTTTGGCTTGGTTTTTTGTTTAGTTTCTAGCCATTCCAACAGTTTTGTTCAGTTTCAGAAACTGACTAGCAACGGTTCAGCTTTGGGTTTATAGAAAACTGAATCGAAGATCAAACCGTTTACACCCCTAGGAGTCTACAAACCTTGGCTTGTTCGAATTGGGTTTGTCATGTTTGCTTGGTTTTTTTGGAAAGCATATGATTTGGCTTTATAGAATAGCTACTGGACTCGAATTCTACTTTGAGTCTGGAGTGTGATCTACGGATATATCTACCAAAAATCTAAGAACTTTACGAGTCAGAGAGCCCTGAAAAAATGCCTACTGTTTTTTGTCTTCTTTCTTTTTCCCCAGGGTAGAATGGCTTTCATGCTACACAATATAACCCAAGACGCAGTCTCACTTTAATACCATTATGCACCAAAAGAAACGTAAAAGTGTCATGTACTCACTATTTGTGTATCTAATGGGTAAGACGTGTAACCAAATATGCGCTTCCTCAACGTAGTTCTGTTTGAGTCTTGTTTGGTTTGCTGAAGTAGTTCTTTTTCATTTTTGTTTTTGTTTTTGTTTCTCTCCAAGATGATGTTCTAGAGATTGCCTATGTTTTGACATTCTATTTATTCTTTACTATTTTAAAGTAGAAAGGCTATCAAACACAGCAATGGCAACTGCTGTACGAGAGCTACAGCGTGATCTGGAAAACAAAGCCAACGATCTCAGCAAACTCCAAAAGGACATTGCAAAGAACCACCAAGTCAGAAAGAAGTACACAATCCAGCTTGGTGAAAATGAGCTCGTCCTCAAGGAACTGGATCTGCTGAACGATGATGCAAATGTGTACAAATTGATTGGACCGGTTCTTGTGAAGCAGGATTTGGCCGAAGCTAATGCAAATGTTCGCAAGCGAATCGAGTACATATCTGCTGAATTGAAGCGTTTGGATTCAACACTGCAAGATCTGGAAGAAAAGCAAAATAGCAAGAAGGAAACAATTTTTAAGTTGCAGCAAAGAATTCAATCGCTCCAAGCTGGAAAAGCCAAGGCTTGATGTGGATGTTAACTATCTTTACTGCGTGGCGGGTAAAACTTTTTTGGGGAAATGTGTGAAATCCTAATGCTTAAATGACCAGATTATGTGCTTATTAACTTCATCAACTTTCCATTAATTTGGAATTCTCGAAGACATTTTCAACTCATAAACTTAAAATTTCCATTCATTTACGTCTCAAAAAAATGGCTTGATTGCATTTTAGGGATGCAAATGCAATTTCCAATAATTTAGGGTTCAATTTTTTCTTTTTGTGCAAAGGAGTAGGGAGTATTGTAACTTTTGGAGCCTTTTAGACGTCAAGTCGTCACATGCAGAGATCATTGGACCCAAATTGTTAATATGAGTGACCCAAAACTAAACTTAACACCGGTATCCATAAATCATAAATATAGTAATCCCTCTGTCCCTAAATTATCGTCCTCTTTTTCTTTTTCGTCCGTCCCAAAATAATTGTCCACTTTGAAACTTACATTTTTAGAACATCATTTTTACCACATTATCTTTACTTTTTCACCTTATTTTAATTATGAGTCACATACACATGGGTTTTAAAGGAAACTACACATTAAACCAATATAAATAATCAAGTCAATTGTTTTTTCTTAATTTGTGCGCCGAGTCAAACAGGACAATAAATTAGGGACGGAGGGAGTACTATTTAATGTATAAAATGATTTCAAGTATCTTTTTAACATTTAATAGATGTTCATCCTTTATTTATTTTCCCCAACCAACCAATCTCTCTAATTCAATGAGACTATATATACACACACACATATTACAAAAGAATTTTATTAATTTTTTTTATACAACAACAGTTACACTTGCGATACTAATATAAAACAGTCGTTATACACTTGCAGTACTAATATAAAACAGTTGTTATACACTTGTGGTACTAATATAAAATATCCGCTACACACTTACGATACTAATAAAAAACAATAGCTAAGCCCTAGCGGATTTTTTTGTCCAAAATCGGGAAAAAAATTTACAAATTAACGGTTTTTTATTCGTAATTGAAAAGAAAAAATAAATAGTATCAAAATAAATCTAATTCACAGGCGATATCATATCTTAACAATGGAAATCAAATCAACAATGACAAGTAATCAAAATTACGTGAAGGGGGGATGGAGGGGGTGTGTGTTTGTTTTAGGGAATTAATGAAGAGGTAGTATAATTTTAAAGTGGAGAATGGTAGTGTACACACCCCGATTTCGTACCTTAAGATATGATGTCTTATAACAATGATAACATGTAATTTATAAATTGATTGACCGACAAACGTTACTTTCCGTTAGTGTTGCATGTAACTGGACTTAACGAGAGTTAAATCATACATATAAAATATAACAGAGGGCCTCACTGAAAGTTTTGATTTAGCTTTAATATAACAAGATGGAGCCGCACCCAGCCCCTTGGTGTCGTGCCTTTCTCCATTTCATCCTCTCCAGCTTAAACACTGTCGTTTTTGATAATGCACGAGGCGGCTGTGCTCTGTCTTGCTCCCAAGCTTCCACCTGACACGCCATGCAATGTCTGAGATTAAACGCTGTCGTTTACGTTAATGTTTTTTCTTATAAATAAAGGCTTCAGACTTTCATTCTCAACACCACAAAAAACACACAACACCACAAACACACATACCATGACTCTCACATACACACATACATCTTCTTGAAAGCCTCCTCTGCCGAAAAAGCTAAAGAAGAAGAAAGTCTACTCGCCCCGAAGCGAGCGATCCGAAGATCCGTACGGTCCTTACCCCGACAAGCCGATCAAAAGACATACATACACATACATACATACATATATACATACATACACGACATACAAGAAGAAATACTTCATTTCTCAGAAGTGCAGAGGAGGCACACCAAAAGACTTCGAGTGCCTAGTGGGCTAAAGCCTAAGAGTATATATCGGGTTCAGACTAGGGGTGGCAAAATGGGTGTTTTGGATCATTGGATAATAGGCCATTATCCATGGATAACCATGGATAATAGGCCATTATCCAATGATCCAAAACACCCATTTTGTCACCCCTAGTTCAGACATTCACGCTTCAAGAGGTAGGTCCTACCTACTAGTCTTTTCCCGTTAATATAAATAAAATGTAGAATGTTAATATTATGCATGTTATGTAAATAATTAGTTAAATATTATTATAGTGTAATAAATAATAAAAATGTAAATAAAGTAAATTACTCATGTTTGTAAATATATGTTAGTTTAACTTTATATAGTTAAAATTTGTAATATGTGTATTGTTAATATTTAGATATATCATAAATACAATAATAGCCGTTACCATACCCAAATGACATTAAATGTAAAGCACCGCTATTTCAATATATATATATATATATATATATATATATATATATATATATATATATATATATATAATACTTTTTCTAGACTAGATACGTCAAAAAACATGTTATTTTAATTAAAACCCAAAACGAGACCAAAAGGGCGAGTTGGGTGCTTAACCCTTCTCATCTCCCGAACCTACACATTTTCTGGTAACATGCTGTTTTTCTCTATTTAACCTTAAAATAGAGGTGACGACTCTGTACACACACATTTTAGAGTCCATGACGAGACCAAACACACTTCACACGCTTTGATGTTTCCAAGCAACTCGCCTTCACGCGAGAGGGTTGCGAAACGGGGTTCTCACTGGTAGTGAAGTAATTTTACCCCATAAATGGTGTCACGTTTAAACATTTGTGTGTTACGTTAAGGTATCCTGTTGTTAATATTGGACCTAAAAATCTATTGATGAAATTTCTAGCTGGTACCTTTTTAAAAACATTTAACCCCTCTACTCATTCATTCTTTATTTTTAGCCGCTAAAGTCTATTTTCATGAAATATCTATTAAAATGCCCGCAAAAGAGAATTTACGGTTGAATTTGAACAGATGGAGAGAAAGAGGATTGGTAGGTCGGGTGGTGAAGAACACTTGTGTTTTTCATCTTGGATTCATTTCATCCGCCATTCTAACTTCCCATTTTCTTTCTTCTTTATCTATGGATCTTCAGTTTCAACTGTGTGTTCTTTTCCTTCATCTGTTTCTTCTTCTTCTTCTTTCTTCTTCTCTTCTTCCTCGTTCGCCCGAAAACGCAAAAGAAATATGAAGTGGTAAGAGAGTGGGGAGTTGAGTGGCAAGAAAGAACGGTAGTTATAACATATTGTTTATTTGTCACTTGAACTTCCTACTCATTTACTAATTCATATGATCATGCTTATGTTGTTGTTGTTTTTCTTCTTTCATTATTTGTGTTCGTGTGATTCAAAATATATTAAAAGTGTTTTGTGTTACGATGGATGTAAAGTGTTCGATGAAATACCTAAATATAATTTTTTTTTTCGTTCTTGGACACTCTTTGAATTTGGATGCATTAATTTTAAATCACGATGCATCATTTGTGAATCATGATACATCGATTTGAATTTTTGGACGCAAGAAAGATGCATATACATTTTAAATCATTTATTGATTGTTACTAGAAAGAAGGTATATAAGGTCTGATAATTTAAAATTTATGCATCGCGTTGCAAAATTAGATAAGATGTTTAAATTAATGTATCGTGGTGCTAAAATGTTTTGCATCGCACTGCAAAATTGAATTAGGTAATTTAAAACTAATGCAACGCAGTGCAAAATTAGATGCAAAAATTGAATTAGGTAAATAATTTGATGCACTGCGGTACAAAAATCATTCCCTCGTTCTACCCAAAGAATATATTTTTTAAAAAGTTCAATTATTAAGAGATATTTTTTCCGTTCCAAATAAAGAGCACCACTATTTTGGGATGCTTCACTTTAAGAGTCCCTTTCAAAAAATCATGTTTGGGATTTGAATATATTTTAATAGTACTCTTCACATTGATATGAATATATTGATTATAATTACGCGTTATTGTAATTATGATAAACTCTAATACTTGTTATATATCTCTTAATACTTACATTTTTCATACATTTTAAATTTGTAGGTGGAATGGAGGGAGTGTATAAGTATCATTAGAGTTGACTATAATTATAAAAATATTTAAACATAGTCAATATTTTTATATCACATGTAGAGGGTAAATTTGAAAGGTTAAAAAGATTATAGACTTAATTTTTAAAAGTAAATTCTTTAAGTGAAATATTTCAAAATAAAATAGTGGATTTTTTTTTTAGCCTAAAACAGATGGAATAATTACTCTATCTAGCCTCCTAAGGGAGTAGCCCAGTAGTAAAATCGGTGCTTTACAAAGTGTGAGGTATCGGTTCATTCCTTCCATGCCCCACTAGGAAGAAAAAAATCACTCTATCTAAAATGCAATGTAATAAATTGCAACAATTCCTCCACTTGGAACAAAATGCCAAGATTGGACCTTAGATTTCTAAACATAGGTGCTAAAATATTGCAACCCAATTTTACTAAATCTAGTACACCACATAAAAATTTAAATAATATATTTCCCTTCACCATCTTAAATTTTGTTTTGCCATATTCATTTATTTTTGTAATTCATAATTTTTTAAAGAAAATTACTATATTACCCTTCACACACACACACACACACACACACACACACACACACACACACACATATATATATATATATATATATATATATATATATATATTCATTTGTTTTCTATTATTCATTTATTTTTCTTGAGAAAATTATTATTCATCTATTTTTTGTAATTTATTTATTTTGTTATAAATTATTATATTACCCATTATCTATTTATAAAGAAAACATTTCCAAAAATGATATAACTATTTTATGGTAATAGCAAACTTTTAATTTTAGAAATGTTTATTTTAAAAAAAATTATTGGTTAAATAAAAAAATCATTTTCTTAAATGAAATCTTATATTCAAAGTGGTATATTCATTTTCAAAAATAAACTTATTATCTTAAAAATATATTTGAAAGAGTGAAATGAACAAAATTTGAAAACCAATGTATAGAAAAAAAAATTAAAAAAATGACAAAAAGCATTTTACCAAAAATGAAAAAAAGAAAAAGAAAAAGAAAAAAGACTATTGTTATTACCTTTTCAAACGGCTTATCTTATTCTACCATGCAAATATCAAATATGCATGGCTTTCTATAAAGTTGTTGGAATGATACTTTCTTTATGATGCTTTATCTTTATTCTTTTCGCGTTAGTTTCATGTGCTTCCAACATGCTTGGTTTTACGCTTTTCCCTTTCTTTGTTCTTGTTAACTTTCTATTTAATTTTCTTTTATTTTTTCTTTAACTATCACCCAAAAATAAGAAAAATCTTAAACTTCAAAAACTAAACTACAGTTCTAAGTTTTGCAGCTAAATACATTCTTTATTATCTCCCTTTTTTTTTCTTCTTAAAAGGTCTTCATTTACTTTTTTATTCTTTTAAATTGATTACTTTTCTATGGGTTTTACCTTATTTGTCTTTCTAAGATATTAACGGGATAAAGAGAATATTATAATTTTGTTACGTGTAAAATATAAACAGAAAAGAAACTAATTAGAACATTATGTACATATAATATTTACAAGCCTACATAATGCAAATATCTACATTTTATCTATTTAAAATAATTGCGGGGACAGAATAATAGGTCGATACCTACCTCTTGAAGCATGAATATCTAAACCTAGTACGCCTTGGTTTAGGAGATAGACGAGTGCTTCACATGTCTTCTCGAGAGAGAAAGTCTTTTTTTCTTCTTTTTATTGTTGTTGTTGTATTTTTGTTTTGTAGAATTTGGGTTGCGTAACAGCAGTTTTTGGTCTTTTGATCGGCTTGTTGGGGCAAGGATGGAGGCTGAAGGCTTGCAGAGAGCAAGGAAGGCTTGTTTGGGTGAGGTGAGGAGGCTTCCAGGGAGCAAGGAAGGCTCGCTTGGGCGAGGAAGGAAGAAGCTCACTTGCTCAGGCAAGAAAGGAGAGGACTTCGCGGCAGCCTTTGAGGGAGAGAAGAAGAGGAGAGATAGATGTGTCTTGGTGTACGTCTGGAATGAGGGAGCCGAGGGTCTCTATTTATAGGAAGAAATGAGGACGGGCAACTAGAGTTGCCGGTCGAAGATGAAGATCGAAGCCCGACGTCTGCATGACCTACACTGAAGATGAAGAAGAAAGAGGGGGGCGCGGCTCCCACAGCTTGGGGGTGCAGCTCCCTCTTCCTATTTTGAAAATTTCCCTTTTGCACTTTCCACCCCTCTGAACCTTGGTCATTTGTTCGTTAAAACGTAACAGAAGTAACTTTCATTAGTCCAATTAATTTGTAAATTATATTTTTAGAACATCGTAGCGTAGGGATACGAAATTGAGGTGTCTACACTCGAACATGATGGTAGTGGTGCTAAGTCCGAGTCAAGTACCATATCCCTCTCAAAAGGAAAGAGGGGACAACAAAAAGAGCCCATGCATTATGATACCTTACTTGCTCCAAGATCAGTGGTTTTTCAAACACTATTGGCCCTGGAAACGCCATTCAAGACGTCATCGACAAAACATAGTTGGGCATTGAAGAACATGCATGGTGAAGAGAAAGTTTTTTGGGGCTCAGAGAACCCCAAAGTACCCATTTCTGTATATACCCACCATACCTTTTACCTTTGAACCTCCTTTCGCCAAATAAAGTCCTTTAAACATACCTTCTTGTTTTTTGGTCAAACTCAGTTTCAGCTTTCGTGTGTCCTTTCTTTCGATGTTATCCAAAATTGCTTCATCTCGAGTGTCCCTTGACTGGTATTCTTCTAAAAATGTGATGAATTAATTCATTTGAAAACATAATAACTTTTAAACACGAGTTAATAATTAGTCATTTTGAAGATATGGGTCCGTAAACCATTAAACACATGAAATTCAATAAGTACACATGAAATTCAATAAGTAGGCGATTTGTTTTGACCAGGATCACCTCCGACCCATTGCGGCCGAGCTATTAGTAGCACATTAGGATACCGTTTGGTAGCTAGGATTAAGGCCAAATAGGATTAATAAGCCGAGTTCCCTGATGTTTGGTACGCAATAGGTGGTTGGGACTAATAGCACGAGTTATCCGGATAAAGTCATTACCCCCTCACTATTAATACTAAGGGGGAGGGTGGTATTATTAGCGCACTCACTAAAAAAAATTGGGATTAACATTTGTAATCTCAAAACTATCCTCGATATACAAGTGAGGATTAATAGTGAGGGCAATAATAGTACTGAGATTAATAATACTGATTATCCTTGTCCGACTACCAAACAAGCCCTAGAGGCTTTCCACCATACACCGAAACCTACCCAAATCCCAAAGCTTTGTCCATAAATCCATTTTATACCAAACCTTTCTTTGGATACTTAACCTGGTCAAAGCCAAGATTTTTCATCTTCAATTAGCCAAATAGCCATCTCTATGATCCAGCTTCCCAAAACTTGGGGTGGGGGGGGGGGACTGCTCTACCAAGAATAACCGTTCCTCTGCTCCGAATAAAGAGATAGGAGATTCTTCAAGAACCTTTGCTCTGAGAGTCAAGGAAAAAAGGGGGAAAGAAAAGAAGAAAAAGAAAAGAAAAAAGAAGAGAAATGGAGAAAAAAGCTGGCTAGGTTGAAAACCCGCAAGGGCGGCCTGAGCAAAATTTAGAGCATAAAAAAAAACCTTTTTTGGAGCAAACCCATCATTTGTCCATCTCTCTCTTACACAAACTAGTTCGAGCCTCTCTTAGAAGATCAAAACATATCCACTTCTTCAATGTGCGCCAAAACCAAAAGCCAAAAGCCAAAAGGCCCACCATACCCAAAGCCAAAAACCAAAAGTCCCACCATACCCAAAGACAAAATCCAAAAGCCAATTTTTCATCTAAACCCTAAAACCAATCCATCTCAAATACTACACCCTAACCCAGTTGTCACCTAAAGCACTGTTTCAATCGGTTATAACGTGATTTGAGTCAAAGAAAAAGCTCCTTGCTAAAAAAATATAAAATCATCAAAAGATAATTACAAAGTAGGGTCCATAACCCACCAATCTGGTGATGCTTGGTGATTAAGTGAACTCTGGATCCTGACTCTCTTTCTTGTTCATTAGAGTCGTCCTCATGTCTTTTGCCTTCAATTTTCTCTTCAATTAAGTATTCATGGGGTTGTTTCCCATTCGTTTCTTTCTGAGGTTGTTCCCCATTCATTTCTCTCTGGGGCTGTCCTCCATTCATTTTCATAAAACTTGTCAATCGAATCTTCTAGAGGCTTTCCTACCCTATCTTAAGAAATTTGTTGATTGAGTCACCTTGGGGCTTCTCCCACTAGGCCCATAATTTTTATCCATGCAGTCACCTATCCCATGTTCCCTGAGCCGTGAATTTTTGATTATATCGAAAAATGCTCTGATTGGGAAATCTTTGAAAATATGAGTCTCCCTACAAGCAAGATAGAGAAATTATTTCGGGACCTCGCGACTCCTATAAGGTCAAGACATTTTGAAAAGAGCTGCACTATAGACGAAGAAGATTCTGCCTTAGCCTTGTTCGACAAAGACTTCGTAGGAAATGATTTCCTAGGAATGGTTGACGGGAATGCTCACTATAAAGAAACCTCGGTTGAATTCGTGGCTATCACATATAGTCCATTGCATAATTGATACACTACCACTAGACCTCTTTTGGATGCTACGGATCTGGTAAATTGTTTCGGATATACTCTGCACCTTGGTTTTGGCGCTATGCCAGTTTTTCTAGGTTCTGCCAAGTCTTGCTGCTTAGCCGCTATAATGTCTCGTTAGATGGGCCCGAATTTGAACCCCCTCTTTTCTTTCTTTTGCTAAAAGCCAAAATACCCAAAAGAAAAACATTTGCATGAATCTTCCTTGAAATTCTTCACAGATAGAAACCCACCGAATGCCTAAAACCAAACAACAGATACCTAATAAAGACAACAACAACATCAGCCTCTTCACTGACCAGCTGGGAAGAACAGTGTGTATTTGTGAAAGAAAATGTTTTTCTATTACATAATGATACATCTTTCTTTTACTCTTTCAAATTACACAACTTTCTTTCAAACAATAAAATAGAGAAAAATAGTTTTTTTTCTTCATATGCATATCATTATAGCTTGTATCTCTTCATTGCATCATCAAGTGTTTGCCGCATCGGCCCATGCAAAAAAGTATACCTTCCGCTGGCACCCTCCCAGGATTATCAACACCAATCTCCATCAAAGCTTGCCGAAAATTACGAAACAATGCGTCACCAACGGCCCATCAGTTGAATTATATGTCTCCTTGCCAGTTCTCGCCTGAGGCTGGCTAAAGAACTGCCAACACCTCTGTCATCCTGCATGAGCAACACATTCTCCCAGCATTCGAAGGGGATATCGCGCCGAGAGCCACTCTCCAAGCATCCTTGGCAGCGTCACTAACAGCTTTGTAACCCGATCATCGACAACATTCTACCATAAGACTTCACAAATCACTGCAGTCAACGTACCCTCTTAAATTATTTACTTTCATTGCAATGAATACACTGGTCGCGCAACCTCGATGTGGGGTTAGGGATTGGTATTTGCTGTTTGGTCGTGCAGCCCCAATGTGGGGGCTAGACCATTTTATTACTTTCCAGACTCACAACCCCGATATAGGGTTCGATCTTTGATTCTCATTTGATCACGTAACCCTAATGTAGGGTTAGACCTTTTCCTTTTGCATTGGTCGTGCAACCGTAATGTAAGGTTAAGACCTTTTGATCGTTTTCTGGTCATACAACCCTATTATGGGGTAAGACCTTGCTACTTGTTTTCTGGTTGCGCAGCCCGATGAGGGACTAGACCTTTTTATTGCTTTCTAGACTCGCGATCCTGGTATGGGGTTCAATCTTTGTTTTTCGTTTGGTCACATAACCCCGATGTAGGGTTTGACCTTTCTTTATACCTCTCATTCTAGAGGAAGCACATTTTTTAAAATCTCACTGCTTTTTCCTATCCTAGATTAAGCACATTTTCAAGTTTCCCTGTTTTTTGTATTCTAGGTTAAGCACATTCTAAAAATCACATCCTTTTTTCCTATTCAGGGAAAAGTGCATCTTGAAAAATCAATCACTTTTCCTATTCTAGGGGAAGTGCATTTTGAAAAATCTCGGCTGTTTTTCCTATCCTGGGTAAAGCACCTTTTGAAAAATCAATTGCTTTTCCTATTTTGGGTGAAGAACCAAAAGAATCCCTGCTTTTCTTATTATGGGCAAACCACAAAAAAAGAAAAGAGAATCACTGCTTCATCTATTCTAGGTAAAGCGCATTTGAGTCCCATCTGCTTTGCCTATTCTGGGTAGAGCGCCCCCCCTCCCCCAATTTTTCCTATTCTAGGTGAAGCACACTTGAGAGTCCCCCCCATCGCTTTGCCTATTTTGGGCGAAGCAACATCTTTCAGTCATTTGTGAACTACATTTGGTCTGATTCATTTTATAAGGATACGTAGGCCCCCTATCACGATATGTTCAACCATCACAGCTCATGTAACTTTATTTTGCATTTCGTGTTACATCCCATATTTACATTTATACTCGCATTTACATTTACATTATCTTTACACATACACATTGTCTTTCAAAATACACCGCCTTTAAATTTGTACTGCATTTCAAATTATATTGATTTTCAATTTACACCGCATTTAAATTTACAATGCTTCGCAAAAATACACATGTTTTTCAACATGCATTGTTTTTTTCAATGCACATGCTTTTCAATATGCATGCACAATCTTCCAATATACAAGCATTTTCAATTTACCTGCATTTCAATTTTCACAATTTTTACATTTACACTTACATTTTTCACTATGTGTTTTTCCTACGTTGCAATGGATATTGCATCGCGTTTTTAAAATTTGTCTTCGACCTTCTGTGTTGCAATAAATATTTCATCACAACGTTTTATTACCCACACCTTCGGTGTTGCAATGAAAATTATGACACGACTTTTAAAGTCTGCATTCGACTTTCGGTGTTGCAATGAATATTGCATCTTGACTTTTTATTTACCTGCACCTTCAGTGTTGCAATGAGAATTGCGATATGACTTTTAAAAATCTGCATCCGGACTACGTTTGGTTTGATTCCTTTTATAGGGATATATAGGCAGCCTATCACAATATGTTCGACTATCACAAATGCTTTTTACATCTTAAATGATTTTCCCTGTGGATGTTTCCCAACGGGTGAGAACCCAGGGTCTCTGGAAATTACCACATGTCATCTGTTTTACAAAATTATTATCTATTGGTCATCTCCCGCAAGGGGCGTAAACCACGGGCCTTGGGAATCGACCACATACATTTTTTTTTCAAATACTTTCGCTTTGCAATGGATATTGTATCGCAAATTTAAGGAATATATATATATATATATATATATATATATATATATATATATATATATATATATATATATATATATATATATATATATATATATATAATTTTGTAGTTACTTTTTTGCGTTGCAATGAATATTTCATCACATATTTCAAATCTGCATTTACTTTCTATTTTGCAATGGATATTGCATTTTAAGTTTGCATTTACTTTCTATGTTGCAATGGATATTGCAACACATTTTTAAAATATGCATTTACTTTCTATTTTACAATGGATATTGCATTTTAGATTTGCTTTTACTTTCTGTGTTGCAATGGGTATTGCATCACATTTTTAAAATATGCATTTACTTTCTATTTTGCAATGAATATTGCATTTAAATTTTTGTTATTTTCAGTACTTTGCAATGGATATTGCATTTAAAATTGCAGCATTTTCATTAAATTCACAATGGATATTGTGTTTAAATTTATATCATATATTTTTTTAAAAATGCAATGGATATTGCGGTTAAATGTACACCATATCTTTTAAAATTTGCAATGAATATTGCATTTAAATTGTCATTATGCCTTTGAATATTGCGATAGTCTCGTGGGGATGCAATGAATAATTGCATCGGGTTTTACGATAATCTTGTGATGATGCAATGAATATTGCATCGGTTATCTGCATTTAGTTTCTCTAATAATGATGCAATGGATATTGCATTGGATATTAGCATGGATTCTCTATTAGAGATGCAATGGATGTTGCATCGAATGTGTGCATTTAGTTTCTCTATTGGTGATGCAATGGATATTGCATCAGATATTTGCACTGATTTCACGGCTTTGCAATGAATATTGCAATTATCTTTATGCATCACAACATGTTTCATCTTGAGACGAGCTACGATTGGTATGATTCCATTTAATAAAGGATACGTAGACAGCCTATTACGATAGGTTCGACCATCACTTCATAAAACAATTTCCGGCAGCACGAAAAAATAAATATTTCCATTTTTGAAAGAAAAACGACCTTTGATGTTGCAATGAATATTGCAATGTGACATTAAAAGAAAAAAAACCCCTTCGGTGTTGCAATGAATATTATATCATGATTTTATTTTCCTGCACCTTCGGTGTTGCAATGAATTTTGCATCACAACTTTTATTTTCCTGCACCTTCGGTGTTGCGATGAATATTGCAACATGACCTTTTTCAAAAAAAATGGAAAAAGAGAGCAAGGAGAAACCAAAAAAAAAGGAAGAAATCCACCACGCCTTGACTTGCATCACAAAATGTTTTCAAGTTCAAAAAATTTCCCAGCGATCCCTGTCCCAAAATTGGAAGTCTATTCTTATCAACGACATTCGTTTACTTGTAAACTCTGTTGTTGAAGGGCTCTGTAGACACCGCAACTTCGTACCCATGCGATACGATGTCCTAAAAATATAATTTACAAATTAAATGGACTAACAGAAGTTACGTTTCAGGGTAACCAGGACTTAACGGAGAATGACCAAGATTCAGTGGGGTGGAAAGTGCAAAAGAAAAATTATGAAAAAAGGAAGAGGGAGCCGCACCCACATGCGGTGGGAGTTGTGCCCTCCTATTTCTTTTTCATCTTCCGTGCAGTCATGCAGACGTCAGGCTTTGATCTTCGTTTTTACTGCCATTGCTGGTTGCCCGTCTGCTAGTTTCCCGGAGCCATTTCTCCTTATAAATACAAAGGCTCCCCTCCCTTATTCCATACACCAAAACTTCCTCCTCTCCTCTCCCTCTCGAAGAGCTGTCAGTCTCCTCCCTGGCCAAGCAAGTGAGCCTCCTCTCTTCCCTCGTCCAAGCGAGCTTTCCTTGCTCCCAGCAAGCCTCCTCTCCTCGCCCAAGCGAGCCTTCCTTGCTCACTGGAAGCCTTCATCCCCTACTCCTTGCTCACTGCAAGCCTCTATCCTTGCCCGAGCAAGCCGATCAAAAAAACAAATACAACCATTACGCTACCGAAATCTTTCCAAAACAACAACAACAACAACAAAAAGACTTCCTTTTTCGGAAGGACAGGGGAAGCACACTTAGATCACCTAAGCTTAGGCATACCGGGTTCAGATATTCACTTTCCAAGAGGTAGGTTCTGTCCCCGTAGTTATTTTAATTCAATGTAAATAAAATGTAGATATTTATATTTCTTGGGCCTATAAATATTATATTATACATACATACTATTAAAGTTTATTCTCTTTCCCGTTTATATTTTAGGTGTAAAATAGTCATAATATTTTCCGGTTTTGCTAATTGTTTTTGTTATTTTATTTCATTTATGTTTAGATGAATATAATATAAGTGTTTATTATTTTCCATTACATATACATATATAAATATTGTCTAGACTAAAGGATCTATATAATAAACCAAACATGTTAGTAAACCCTTTTGTGAGACCTAAAGGGCGAGTTGGGTGCCTAACCCCTTCCCAACTCATAACTTAGCCCCTGAACCCATATTTTCTGGTATTTTGGGTTTTTCTCCGTTTATCCATAAAATATAGGTGGCGACTGTGTACATACATTTTTAGAGTCCACAACGAGGACAAGCGTATTCAACGCGCTTAAGTTTTGAAACCACTCGCCTCTCACGTGAGGGGGGTTCGAAACAGGGTTCTCACACCTAGGCCTAGTGGGCAGGCGAATAGACGCATGCGTAAGCCGCTATTTGGGCGAAAAGCAATGATGCACTGCTTGGTTTCGAGGCAACCCATTAATATAGATGTCAAGCCCTAATGTTAATAACTTTTACATCCACTTATTCAAAATTTCGGGTCCGCCTCACAGCCTATAAAAGGTAAAAACCTCTCCCCCCTCCCACTTTCCTCTTTTACCAATTCTAAGTTCCAGAACCCTCAAACTCCCCTTTCTTCTGCGTTGAGATTTCAGCGACTTTACTTCCAGATTCTGTCGTTTCTTGTTTGCAATAGAGGCCCTATACTCTAATTCCGGAAACGTTCCATCTTCATGACCAACATTTTTTAGTAAGTTTCCCTGCTCAATCCGGTTTTCCATTTTTTGGGTTTATTTTCTGCATTTCTTCTTCCTCTCTTTCTTTTTGTTTACGGGTCGTTTTATAGGGTGACCCTCTACTTACGTTGAGAAGAGACCGGCGAGGTAGATTTTTGCCTTTGACTTATGTTAATTTTCAATGTGCTTTGATGGCTCGCCTTGGTTAGTAATCGATCTAAAATTCAATGAGCTTGATTGACCACGTGAAGAGTCTGCCTAAGGAATTAGGCTTGTGCAGTATTTTCCTTAGTGGGGAGTTTGTGTAAACAATGATTACATGTGTAGAAAAGTAAGCTCGTAATTTTCGAGCAGTTATGACAAGCGAGTAAGAAAATTTCTCTAAATTAAAATAACGACCCTCTAAGAACCTCTTAAACATAATACACATGTTTTGGAACATTTGACTCCTCCCTAACCAAAATAGCGGGCACAGCCTGGTCCGTGGTCGCTAAATACATACATAGATTATCCTCGAGCACAAGTGTTGAATCTTGCATTAAATTAAATTTGCTTAAAATCATTCCACTTTATTGTCAGCCAAAAGCTTAAAGATATTTTGGTCAGCTTGTAATTGTTTGTCAGTTACTTGTCCTACTGACCATAACGTTTTAAGTGTCAGCTTGCTTTCCTCATTTGATTGAACTAATACTTGTACTGGCACTTTCTCATTTTGTGTTTTTGGTAGATATTCTGTTATATATTCTTTCCCAGGATCTTTTGTGATCTTGTGAAGATATGTTACTCTGCCAAACACATTTTCAAATTCAAAATGTGTTCCTAACGGGTTACTCTTGAAGTTCATCTATAAATACCCACTGGAAGCATTTTTGAAGATATAGAAGTCTGAAGCTTTATACTCTCAAGAAATTATCTCTGTGTCTTAGTCTTCTTAAAAACATTAGCTAGATAATCTCCTTTGTATATTTCTTTCTAGTTATTGTTTAGGCAAACACTGAGCGATCCCTTTTCATATCATTTTGAAATCAGTCAGTTTGTCTCACGAGTTTGATTGTTTCTCAATCATTCTCCATAAACACTGGTCTTTTGTTGTACACTGATCCATTAGAGATCAATTAGATTTTTAATAAAATTAGTGCACTTCAAAAATCCAAGTCTGACCAACTTGGTAGTGGACGTAGCAGTTTATCTGTGAACCACTTCAATTGATTTGTCAGCCATTACTTATACTCTTGCAAACTGACTTAACACTTAAGAAGTTTTCAACTGATTAAGTGTCAACCAGTTACTAACAAAATTGTTTACTTATTTGTTCTAGTAAATTGTTTTTCAGTTTCTTCTCTGTATACAGTGATCTAAGTTAAAAGCCAACCTCTTTTGAAAATTGTTGTGTCAGCCAGCTGACCAACTTTCATTAGCATAAGGGATTTTAAAAGTATCAGCCAGCTGACCAATATCAGCTGACTGACAAAACAAATTTTCTGCTGCCAACTTTACAAGTTTTACAAATCATCCCTCAAAGTTTTAAAAGGCTATTCACCCCCCCCTCTAGCCTTGTTTGTTGCCTACTGGACTTAGAACAAGGCTGCTAAGCAATGGAGGTTTGTCGAGGTACTCTTTCATCTGCTAGAAAGCTTGGGCATAGTCTGCATTCCACTCAAATCTTTTTTGTAGCACAAGATTTTTAAGAAAGGCAAGCATTTCTCCACTGATCGAGAGATGAAGCACCCAAGATCTATGATTTTGCCGTTGAGCCGCTGGATCTCTTTGATTCATGTAGGCTGCTTCATATTGAGCTAAGCTTGAATTGTCTCGGGGTTAGCTTCAATACCTCCCATTTACTCGGGTTCAGCTTTATGCTATGTTTGCACAAATTGGCAAATGTTTCTTCTAAATCCAGGTTATGGTCGCGGCCTTTGGTTTTGATGACCAAGTCATCAATATAAGGTCCATGTTTCGGCCAAGATACGGGTCGAAAACCTCATTTACTATGATCTGATAGGTGGCTTGAGCATTTTTTAGCCCAAAGGGTATCATTTTGTAACAGTATAACCCTCCTCCTACTTAGAAGGCCGTAAGAGCCTTATCTTGCTCGTTCGTCTTGAGGTAGTGGTTGCCAGAGTACGTGTCCAGGAAGCTTAGCATTTCAAACGCCAGAATGGCATCAACAAGCTTGTCAATGTGGGGAAGAGTGTAACAATCTTTTGGACAAGCCTTGTTGAGGTCAGTGAAGTCCACACACATGTGCCACTTGCTGTTGGTCATTTTAACCATCACGACATTAGCAAGCCAAGAGGGATAATTGAAAGAACACAATAGCTAGGATTCTCAAGAAAAACCAATGCAATTTCCAATGTAGCTGTGAATATAGCTACAGTGGGAATCACAATGGTCAAAGATGAACAAAACACAGCGGAAGACTAAATATTCAAACAATGAACTGAATGCAAAAGATTACGAAAACAATCTACAAGATTATACTTGTAGACCTAGCCTCAAGGCCACAAAGATTTCACTAAAGAGAATAATCGTTTTACAAAAACAATTGTGAAATCACTCACAAAAATATTCTCACAAGACAACAAGTCTTGGAGAACAAAAACCCCACATAAAACAGAATAGACAAAACGTGAGAAGAAATAAAAACAGCTTCCTAAAACTGAAACAGGAAGACACAAACAGATTCCAGAACTTTAATGTTACTGCCGATGTTATAACATCAACAGCTTCAGACAAACTGATGCACTTCTGGACTGGAAACAACTTCTGGATTTTTTAAAGTCTGCTCACAGCTTATTGGCTTGTATCTCTCTCTTCAAGCTCTGTACATAACTCGTATCCCAGCTCCTTTATATATAGCATTGAAGACCTACACACACACGAAAAAATCCATCTTCTACAAGGAAAATGATTAGTATTAAGGAAATACTAACAACTTACCAAATCCATGAATTTATTACCAAATAACAAAGGAGTCAAGGTTCACAGATTGACTAGGATTTATAACAAGATTTTGTTTCCAAAAATGATGGATCATAATCTAATAAAAGATTGTGATTCCAAATATAACACAACTAAATCTAATAAAAGATATTAAATCCTAAATTACCACAAACTTAACAAATATGATGTTTTGACCACATGAAAGGGGAAACAAGTAAAAATAGGCATGACCTATTTTACCCTTACAATCACCCCCTTTGTTGAGCATTTCTGGTCAAATCCAATAACAAGTGTTACATTATCAATCCATATTACAACCTGGAAATGTTATAGAGACAAATCCAAACAACTCACCCCCTGAACACATGCACTAAACATAAATAATGGAAGCCAAACTGTAGGGATCATAGCCAGTCAATCTCAAAACAGTTTAAAGAGTTTACAGAACCAATCAGTATAAGAAGTTATTACAGACTAAACATGAAACAGTGTCTAAGAGATACATCCAACCACAATTCCAATTTTTCAACCACACAGTTTTTCAGTTCAACCACAAGAACAATTTCAGTTCAACCACAAGAACAAACTTCAGCATCAAACTTCAACAGTTTCAGCAACAACAGGAGCATCAGGAACATCAGGGACAACAACACTTGTATCAGGAACACTTACACCACCCCCTATTTGGCCAGAATGCATGGCCAACCAAGCAGTATATTGAGAAGCCAAAGATTTAAGTAGGGATGTTTGAGATTCCAGAATAGCTAGTTGAGAGTTTACCATGTTCAACTGTTCAGAAATAAAAGCAATGGAAATAGGTGCAGAAGGATGGGCTGAGATATCTGATGAAGCTACATTAGAAGTAACATTGACAAATAGATGAGTAGATGGTTGTGAGTGGGATGAACCAGGAACAGAAGCAGGAGGAACTGTGGAAACTGGAACATAGGGATAAACAAGTGGCAGATTTACAATCCTATCTCCTCTCAGAAGTTTAACATAAATGTGTAGAGGTTCAAGAATAGGAGTAAGCCTAGTGCCAGCAACAGGTGAGTAACCTTGAGACACTAAGATTTTGTAAATCAGTGAAGGAAAAATCAAGGATCTTTTATCACCCTCAGACTCAGCTAGAGAGGTGATCTTCTTGAATGCAAAATCTCCAAAGTCAAAAGGCTTATTTGTGCCTATCTGATACAAAACTCTAGCATGTTCTTCAGTCAAGGTATTGGTGTTGGTGGTGGGTGACCAGTTAGCACAACATATCTTGTGCATAAGTGCATAAAGTGAAGATAACTGTGAAGTGCTAATAGAAGAGCCTTTCCCAGGCCACTTGTTCAAGGTTCCACCAGTTAATTCCAAGGCACACAGATTCAAATCAGAAGACATAGCGAAAGGACCAAACTCAGGAGTTTTGAACATCTCATTGATGATGGAAGATGAAAACAAATACCATTTCCCTCGCACAAAAACCTTTTCAAACCTAGCATCAGAGATTGAGGAGATACGTTTCTCTAGATTAGCATAGAATTCATATATAAGGTCTCTAAAGTAAGGGGAGGTAGATGAGAGTGTCCCAATAAGACCTCTATCAGTGAAGAATTGTGTCAAATTTTGTTCAGATAATTCAACTGAGGGAATAATCCTTTCATCCACGATTTTTCTAGAGGTATTATACCTCACAGATGCAGCTTTTGAAATAAACTTAGAAGAGAAAGCTTTACCAACAGAGGCAGTCACAGAAGCAGAAGCCTTAGAAACTTTGGATGTAGCTACATTGGTAGCTACATTCACTGAAGATGCACGACTCCTGGTGAAATGCACAGGAACCTCCTCACTCTCTTCGCTAGCAGCAAGTGTAGCTTCTTTACTCTCAAAATTCTTATCTGAACTATCATCAAATTCAGATGAACTGGTTTGTTGGGGCAAATCTTCTGCAGGAGGTTGTGAAGACGGATGAGACTTTGGAGAAGCCACTGACTTCAATTGAACCAGGTAATCTGCCAGAGTTCTTTCATCATTTGAGAAATTAATTTCAGCGTTGGATGCTGAAGGTGAACCAGCTTCAATGTCAGAGGATTCTTTGGCTTGAGTCGAAGAATCCGTCTGAAAGACAACTCGAGGTGATGGAATATGATAATCATCATCTCCAACTTCTTCTTCAACTGGTACAACGACTGGAGAAGCAGGTTGGGAAACCGTTTGTTGAGTAACTGGTACTGACCCTGTTTTTGGTACAAAGTCGACATCATCTGGGTCACTGTCAATGGCCACATATTCTTCGAAGATTCCAGGAACAACTTTATGCTTCTTGACAGAAATAACTTCCTCCATACTTGGATTTTCGTAATTGGAGGGAATTCAACTGAGTCTCTTTGACCTTCGAGAACTAGGGTTCCCAATTTGGGGTAACCCTGACAAATCAACGGGGTTGTCTACATTGATTGCGTTACATTTCTCTCCAGGGAGAATGACTGTTAAAGGTTCAGGCAAAGGCTGAGCAATCACAATGGCTGTTTGAGGATTTTCTGGAGATGAAATAGGGGTCGATGTAGCTTCATCGGAAGCTACATCTGTTGATGGATTTTGTTTGGGGATCTCGTGTGCAGAAGATGATGTAGAAGCCATGAATAATTGAGGAGAAAATCAAGAATATATGTGATAGAAGAAGGATTTCGAAGAAGATGATCTGCAAGGTGCACTCTTTCGGATTGTGAAGGATGAGCAAGTTTCTGTGAGAGGTAATTTCCCCTTTCCTGAAAGATTAACACTAATATACCACTAATGGGAATTAGCCGTCAGTCTCTTAATTACATGGAATGGGAGAAGGCTAATCCACTAACCAAAATTCAAATTTGGATGAAAAATCAAATATTAACCAATCACATTTGAGAGATAAAAATATGTTTTTATTGTCATGAGAAATAGGTGGAGGATTAAAGATGAGAAAGTAACAACCAATTTAAAATTTTAAAATTTGAATTTTTCAAAATTAATCAAGTATTTTGAGGATACTCAACACTTAATTAACCAAAATTGATGCAACACCAATTTGTCAAACAGTAATCAAAAAACCAATTCAGGGCCACATGAACATCACACAGATTAGACAACCACATAAATTACAACATGAAGAACATTAGGATTCAGATTGCACTAATCTGATATAGAAACAAAAACATCAAGGGGCTGATAAGATCAACACAAAATATGACCTAGAAGATATGCTTAACACATGCTGAAAAACAAGAGAAACAATGCAGTCACACACATGTGATATGTCTAGATCATTTGAATGTAGTTCCCAATGTAGCTGCATTGGAAGATACATTCGCCAAATTTGTGATTTTATGTACAATATCTCATCTTTTGTTCACCAAATCAACACATAACTCACATAAAACCATAGGTACTTTATTTCCCTAGGAGAATAGCTTTACTTTATTTCAAGCATATTCAACACAAGCCACTAGGAACCTTTCACACTATTTACCAAGGGTAGCAACTTTACTTATTGATCAACCCATGTAATCCGAGGATTCATAATTCCAAAAGAAGGGTGCCACAACCTTGTACATAGGTAGCTCTTTTCCGTTAGGTAGCTTTCACACTTTTTCAATTAAAGGGAGTCAATTTTCTCAAGATCAACCCATGAGAGCCTAAGCTCCATAGTACTTTGACAAATTGCAGCATCCCAAAAATTTCAAAAGGTAGCTCTTTCCTTTGTGGACTTATGATTTTTCAATTTCAATAAGTCTTTTAGGGAGATGGTGAGGAGAATCAGAACAAGAAAATCACAACAGATATTGAATGCATATCCAGGTCAACAAACAAAGGTACTAAAACATAAAGAATGAAACTAGTGTGCCCCCTAAAAATACAATGCAAGATGCCTAAATTTTTATATATATATATATATATATATATATATATATATATATATATATATATATATATATATAGAAGTGAGGGGTCACATGGCACACATACCGAGAGATTTCTAAGATTTATAAATCTCTCAAAATCTAGACTCTTAGTGAAAATATCAGCCACTTGATTTTCAGTTCCCACATGTTCAATGCAAACAATGCCTTGTTCAACCAAGTCTCTAATAAAAAGGTATCTTATATCAATGTGCTTAGTTCTAGAGTGTTGAACAGGATTTTTTGCTATACTTATGGCACTGGTGTTGTCACAATACATGGTTAATACATTGCTGTGTAAACCATAATCCTTGATCATTTGATTCATCCATAAAAGTTGTGTACACCCACTACCAGCAGCTATATACTCAGATTCAGCTGTTGATAGGGCAACACATTTTTGTTTTTTACTAAACCATGAAATCAAGTTGGTTTCCCAAATAAAAACATCCACCTGAGGTGCTTCTCATATCACCAACACTTCCAGCCCAATTAGCATCACTAAAACCAACAAGATTGGTGTTAGTGTGTTTTGTGTACCATAAACCCATTGCACAAGTCTCACCAACATACAGAATTATTCTTTTTACAGCTTTCAAGTGGGAGACTTTAGGGTTTGCTTGATACCTAGCACACAAGCACACACTATACATGATGTCTGGACAGGTGGCAGTTAAATACAACAGACTTCCAATCATGCTCCTATATAATGTATGGTCAACACTTTCAGATTTTTCATCTTTATTAAGTTTATTGGATATACCCATAGGGGTTTTCTTTTGTTTTCCATTCTCAAGATTGAATTTCTTCACCAAGTTAAGAGCATACTTGGCTTGAGATATGAACATCCCTTCATGTAGTTGTTTTATTTGAATTCCTAAAAAATAAGTCAACTCCCCAACCATACTCATCTCAAAAGTGGAAGTCATACAATTAACAAACTCTTTTTCCAAGGACTTGGAAGTGGACCCAAACACAATGTCATCAACATAAATTTGAGCTATCAAAATGTGTTTATCTTGATTTTGAATAAAAAGAGTTTTGTCCACCTCTCCCCTTCTAAACCCACTTTTCAAAAGATGGTTTGTAAGTCTCCCATACCAAGCTCTAGGAGCTTGTTTGAGACCATACAAGGCCTTTTTTAGCTTAAACACATGACTGGGTTTATGGGGGTCCTCAAAACCTTTTGGTTGCTCAACAAAAACTTCTTCTTCAAGGATGCCATTTAAGAAAACAATCTTCACATCCATTTGTTGAAGAGTTATATCAAGAAAGCATGCAATGGCAAGAAGCAGACGAATGGACTCAATACGGGCTACAGGAGCAAAGGTTTCATCAAAATCCACCCCATCAACCTGTGTATACCCTTGAGCCACAAGTCTTGCTTTGTTTCTTATTATTTCTCCCACTTCATTTGTTTTGGTTTTGAAAATCCATTTTGTTCCAATAACATTTACAGAAGTGGGTCTAGGAACAAGATACCAAACCTCGTTTTTAGTAAATTGGTCAAGTTCTTCTTGCATGACATTTATCTAACATTCATCTTTGAGAACTTCATGCACATTTTTGGGTTCAATGGTGGATACAAAACAAGATGCATGGATTTCTTCAAATTCTAGAGTAGACATGCAAACAAGTTTTTTGTAATCCACCTTACCTTTTCTTCTATTTGATACACCATCCTGAACATTACCTATGATCTGAGAAGTGGGATGTATTTTCTGAATTTTGCTTGGTATGCCGTATCCCTGATCAGTCAAACTGGACTGATTATCTGCCTGTTCTGAATCAGTTTCAACTTTTGTCAAGTTTCTGTCCAATGTGACTTCCGATGTAGCTACATTCATAATCACATTGGGTGACACATTCTGAATCACACCGTCTGTACGTCTTGAATCTGCAGATTCTGCTTGATCAGCTATTGGTTCACTGGATTCAGATGCTGGTTCTGAATCGTTATCTCCAAAATCAAGAATTCCTGAAACATCTTCTTCAATAGTTTTGTGGCCAAGATCCGTTAGATCATCAAAGACAATGTTCATAGATTCCATAATAGTCTTAGTCCTAAGATTAAAAACTCTGTAAGCACGGCTATTAGTTGAGTAACCCATGAAAACACACTTGTCACTTTTAGAATCAAATTTAGACAATTGATCTCTATCATTGAGAAGGTAGCACACACAACCAAAAACATGAAAATATTTTAAGGTTGGTTTCTTTCCTAAAAAGATTTCATAAGGTGTCATTGTGCTACCTGGTCTCAAGAAAACCCTGTTCCCAATGTGACAGGCTGTATTTAAGGCTTCGTCCCAAAACCTTTTTGCCAATTTTTTTGAGGTCAACATAACCCTTGCCATCTCTTGTAGTGTCCTGTTCTTTCTTTCCGCCACTCCATTTTGTTGTGTAATTTTGGGAGAAGAAAATTCATGAGAAATGCCATTAGAGGCACAATAGTTAGAAAAGGATGAGTTTTCATATTCCGTGCCATGATCTGATCTAATTCTAATAAGCTTTAGATCATACAAGTTCATCACACGGGTGTACCAGATTTTAAATGCCTCAACGGTTTATTTTTCATATTACCCAAGTGTATCTAAAAAATCATCCACAAACAAAGTGTATTTTTTTCTTTTTCATCCTAAACTTTCTACCTCTATGGGACCCATGAGATCAGTATGAATCATCTCTAGACACCTAGATGTGGAACACTGAGATATAGGAAGATGAGAGGCCTTGGTTTGCTTACCTTTTTGACAGGGACCACATACCTTAGTATAATTCTTATCCAAGTTTGGCAACCCTTTTACTGCATCATGTTTCACAAGCTCATGGAGCTTAGGAAAACTCATATGTCCAAGTTTTTGATGCCAAAGATCTGTAATATCAAGACTAGCTTTTTGACACGTTTGGCTAATGTTGAACATATAACAGTTGTCAGATGACCTTGTACCTGTCAGAAGACACTTGTTAGTTTGATCAAAAACTTCACAGAAATTTTTGTCAAATCTTACCTGAAGGTCATCATCACATAATTGACTTATACTGATCAAGTTTGTTTTAAGTCCTTCCACATGATAAACATTAGTGAGATTTGGAAGACCTTCAACATTCAAAGTGCCATTGCCAATTATCTTGCCCTTGGCACCTCCTCTATATGTCACTGAACCACCATTGATGCTCACATAATAGTCCTTCAAGTTCTCAATAGACCCTGTCATATATCTAGAACATCCACTATCAAAGTACCATGACCCAGTTATATGAGATTGTAAAGAAGTGAAGGTAACATTACACATCTCATCATCGGACAATTTCGCACCAGGACATATGTCAAAAGGTTCACAGTATTTGGACTTGCCTTTGTCATTGCTGCCCTTGGGAACCCACATCTGTTTAAAATTTTTAGGTTGATTTTTCTGAGGATGTGATTTCTGATGTGACTTCGAATGTGACTTCCAATGTTGCTGCATTGGATGCTGCATTGGCTGTTTCATTCGATGTTGCATCTGATTTTTTACCAAGAAAGCCTGCCTTACTTCATCCTCATATATAGCCTTTTTCACAAAACAAAAAGGTTGTATATGAACAGGCTTATGGAAAAAATGACAAACAAAGTTTTTCTTTCTTGATTTTGGCTTTTCAAAGAAATCTGAGTTTTGAACATTCTGAGAAGTCTGTTTAGATTCAGATGTGCCTTCTCCTTCTCTCACAAATACTTTTGGTACAAAACCAATACCTGCCTTGGATGAGTTACCTAAATTAAGCATTTCATCCATTTTTTGTTGGCTTGAATTCCATTTAGCAATGATTTCATTTGCTTGAATGAGCTGCTCCTTTAACCCTTCGATCTCAACATCCTTTTTGCTTAGCAAGCTTTCCAACCTTACAATGCAATCGTTCTGATCTTCATTGGCCTTTTTCAACAACTCATTTGCCTTACCAAGCAATGTAACTTGGTGAGCTCGTTTCTCCCAATCCTTGTACATTTCCTTGTACCTTTCTAGCAAATCAGACTCTGAATCTCCACCATCATCTGGGACTGTGGAGTTAAAACAGTAGAGATCATCCCTGTTTCTATTCACTGCATCTTCTGATGTGACTTCGGATGTAGCTACATTGGAAGTCGCATTGAACGGAGAACCTGCACTTTCAGTTTCAGAATCATAAACAGCAGTGAGAGTGATAAGATCACCTGGATCTTCTCCATCACTATCACTCAGAGTTGCTGAAAAATTCAAACCTTTTTTTCTTAAAGTATTTGCACATTGGTTAGCATAATGACCATACCCTTGACACTCTTTACATTGAATTGAATCAATGTTCTTACCATTGTAAGAAGACTTTGAAGCAAAGGGGTTTGTGAAAGGCTTTTCTGGAGTTTGGAAAGAATTTTCCTTGGGAGCAAATTTTCCAGAATCAGGTTTAAAATTGTTTTTGGAGTTTGATGATGGAGTTCTATTTTGACTCTTAGTTTTCAAAAAATTTCTAAATTTGGTGGTCAAAAGAGCTATAGATTCTTCTCCAAAATCAGACTCATCAATATCTTTTTGAATTTCAAGCAAGTCAGATGAGATATCAATAGGAGCAGGCATATCAATATTTTTCACAATAGGTGTGGATGATGACACCCCTTTGCCTTTTTGTTTGATTTGATCATTTAGGTTCAATTCAAAGTTTTGAAGGATACCAGCCAATCGTTCAAAACTCATCTTGTCAATATCATGTGCTTCCTCAATGGCACATATTTTGACATTAAACCTTTCAGGCAAAGTTCTCATCATCTTGCTGACAAGACGTTCATTAGTGATAGGATCTCCTAAAGCAATAACAGAATTGGACATGTCAAAAAGTCTACCATAATATGACATAATATCTTCAGACTCATGCATTCTGGTATTTTCAAATTGTGTGGTGAGCAATCTTAATTTAGAGGCACGAACACTAGCAGGTCCTTCACACAAGGTCTGAAGGGCCTCCCAAACATCTTTAGCAGATTCATAGTTGGCAATCACCCTAAAGGTATTAGCATCTAAAGCTTTATATATAGCAGACAAAGCTTTTGAATTAAAAGACGCAGTATTGTTATCTTTATTAGACCATTCAGATTCTTTGGTGATCTTGATATCACCATCAGAATCAGTAGTTTTAGGAGGACTCCATCCATTCAGGACAGCAAGCCACGCTCTTTCATCAATCGATTTGATGAAGATGCTCATCTTGACTTTCCAAATAGAATAATTTGCATTAGTTAGAGTAGGAGGACGAACGACATTCTCATATTGAGAATCCATCACAGCTATGACCAGAATCAACTCTTAGTGATGTCAAGAGAAGGCTCTGATACCAATTGAAAGAACACAATAGCTAGGATTCTCAAGAGAAACCAATGCAATTTCCAATGTAGCTGTGAATGTAGCTACAATGGGAATCACAATGGTCAAAGATGAACAAAACATAGCGGAAGACTAACTATTCAAACAATGAACTGAATGCAAAAGATTACCAAAACAATCTACAAGATTATACTTGTAGACCTAGCCTCAAGGCAACAAAGATTTTCACTAAAAAGAATAATCGTTTTACAAAAAACGATTGTGAAATCACTCACAAAAATATTCTCACAAGACAACAAGTCTTGGAGAACAAAAACCCCACATAAAACAGAATAGACAAAACGTGGGAAGAAATAAAAACAGCTTCCTAAAACTGAAACAGGAAGACATAAAAAGATTCCAGAACTTCAATGTTACTGCCGATATTATAACATCAACAGCTTCAGACAAACTGCTGCACTTCTGGACTGGAAACAACTTCTGGATTTTTTAAAGTCTGCTCACAGCTTATTGGCTTGTATCTCTCTCTTCAAGCTCTGTACATAACCCGTATCCCAGCTCCTTTATATATAGCATTGAAGTCCTACACACACGGAAAAATCCATCTTCTACAAGGAAAAAGATTAGTATTAAGGAAATACTAACAACTTACCAAATCCATGGAATTTATTACCAAATAACAAAGGAGTCAAGGTTCACGGATTGACTATGATTTATAACAAGATTTTGTTTCCAAAAATGATGGATCATAATCTAATAAAAGATTGTGATTCCAAATATAACACAACTAAATCTAATAAAAGATATTAAATCCTAAATTACCACAAACTTAACAAATATGATGTTTTGACCATGAAAGGGGAAACAAGTAAAAATAGGCATGACCTATTTTACCCTTACAATAATGGATTTCTTTAATAATGTTTTCCTTAAGCATTTTTTCCACCTCTTATTTAATTGCCTCGCTTTTCTCCAGTGAGAATTGCCTTGTGATACGAAATATTCAAGTTCCATTCACTAATTCGCGGAAACAATTAAGGTAGCAAGAATAAAAACGAAAATCAACTAAACAAAACAGATAGATGGGCGGAATTGGTAGATATGGAGGGTTCACCAGTTAGGTTTCACTCGCCTATCGTAAAAATCTCTTGTGAATTACTTTCTATTCACTAAGAAAATAACACACAATAGTTGAACAAATTTCTTCACTCTTTTCTATTACCTTTTCTCATAAAACATAAACTCATATTACAATGAAAGTTAAGCCTATTTATACTTATCAATATAATCCTAAATCCTAGAGAAAATATGAAAGTAAATCCTACTTCCTTAAGGGATTACAATTCTAATTTTAAAAAAAAACTAATTAACTAAACCCTACTCCTTAAAGGACTTGCAATTAACTAGGAAATAAACTAAACCCTAATTATGTGAATCCTCCTAACCCAAGGTTCCACTTTGGTCGCCCCTTTGGAGAAGTGTTCGACTACCTCCTTTCATCTCTCCTTCTTTACATTGCTTGTGGTGAAAGTCACTCCCATGAGAAACCCTAATTCAATCAGCCCATGCGTGCCATTCTTGTAAGGCCCTAACTCGTTTTGGTTTCACTTGCTTAACCTGACTATGTCGTATATGCTTCAAAATAACCCAATGTGGGTCTTTAACCGTGCCCTCCCTGTAGTGTCCTAAGTTGTCTTGGAACACTTTGCCAATCGTTGTCGTGCCACCTTCCCAAATAGGCCTTAAAGACCAAATGGTCGTGGCAGCCTTCTTTGTGATATTCCATGCCCCCGTGCCCTTTCCATGCATGAGACTTGCATGCTTGTAATTCTTTTGGACATCCCGCTCACATATTGTTGAACACCCCAAAATGATCCTCCAAAACAGCCCTTTTGAAACTTGAAGTATCAAATCCAACACTTGTCATTTGTTTATCTTTCTACATATGATAATTCTTCAAAAATTTCGCATCAGACTCCTTTTCACGTAGATAAGAATTATCCTTAATTCTTGAGTCATCCTAATGTAACCAAGAGGATCAAACTCAATTGCAAACCTACTTTTTCCTTGTGGCATACCATTCTGATTTTGATTGGAAAGATCTTCCCACATTCTTCAATACCCAATGTTTCGGCCCTTAAACTTGCCAATTTGAGGAACATTTTTGTCATCAAACCCGTGTAGCTTAGGTCTTCAATTGTTCCCCTTTTGCTTTCTAAGAACCCCACGAACATGATAAGGATTTCTGCCCAATATTCGCCTTCCTCCATCATTAATAACATAAGTTGTTTGGGATTTAACCCAAAGTCTTCAAACAGAAATTTTGTAGAGGTTATACCCACTACCCTAGTGTCGTTTTTTCTTATATTGATCTCAACATCTCTCAAGCAATTCCCCTCATGTGTCAAGGCAACCCCAAACCGTGAGCTCCCTTCCCTCCTTGCGAACATACCAACCCCTTTGAACGTGCCCTTTTGTGTAGGTGATGTGGTCTCGATTCTGAACCGTTTTCCATCCTTGGCATTCACCACTTGTTGAAGACATCCCTCTTGGCTTATGGCAGCCCCAACTCCGTGGTCTTTATTTGGACCAGCCCCATTTTTCTCATTTTCTATGACACTCATATGACTGACCACTTGTTTTATCCTCCATGACTTCCATCCATTTTCCCAAGGTGGTTTAAAACCCTAAGAAACCCAAGTTGATGTGACAACTCATTTTTCCTTCCAGACCACGCAAATCATCACAAAAATCTGCCCTTGAACAATTTATTTGAATGGTGAAGCAACATACCTTGTCATAATAAAGTTTGTGTGGTTGCAACTCCAATACTTGACCACAACTTCGTCCCTAGGCTGTTTTCCTTGCAAAAAATCATTCGCCTTTACTTCTAAAGAAATTACCTTTAATTCTGAATTTTGAATCCTTGATGTAGAAGGATTTGGAACTTCAAAGTCAAATGGGTCTTTGTAAACATGCGTCGGCTTCAATTCCTCACGAACAATCTTCATCTTCTCATCTCTGTCTCTTTTAAGCCTTTCACGTTTTTCTTCTTTCTCCTTTTCAAGTTTTTCTCCTTCAATCTTTCTTTGGCAAGCATTTTTTCTTCTTCTCTTTCCCATTGTTATTTGGAAAGGTTTTCCTCTTCTTCCTTCTCACGTTTTTCTTGTTCTTCCATTTCACGCTTCTCTTTTTCTTCCTTTTCTAATTTCAACTCTAACCCATAAATATCTTCCAACATCAATACTCTTCCAAAGGGACATTCAGATGAGAGGTGACTATTACCTTCACATTTATAGCAATTGAATGTATAAGAAGAGACGATGGTGTTTGACCTTGGTTTGTAGTCATAAAAACCCTTTGAATTTGCAGCCATAGAACATGTTTTGTAGCTTCAAAACTCTTTTGAGAAGGCATCTTTCTTCACCTCATTTTTGTGTGGCAACCATGTCTCACAATCTTGTTGTAGACTTCTTCGGCTTCGAATCTTCTCCGATTGGTGTAGCACACATTCCAAATGTTGGTGTAGTTTTCGATTTACACGTTCACGTCGTACTTCGTCCTCCATGATCGTTTCACGAATAGGAATCCGCGAAGGACTTGCTCTGATACCACTTGATGCGAAATATTCAAGCTCCCATCACTAATTGGCGGAAACAATTAAGTTAGCAAGAATAAAAACAAAAATCAACTAAACCAAACGGATAGATGGGCGGAATGGGTAGATATGGAGGGTTCACCGGTTAGGTTTCACTCGCCTAACGTAAAGATCTCATGTGAATTACTTTCTAACCGCTAACAAAATAACACACGATAGTTGAACAAATTTCTTTGCTCTTTTTTATTACCTTTTCTCAAAAAACATAAACTCAAATTACAATGAAAGTTAAGCCTATTTATACTTATCAATCTAATCCTAAATCCTAGAGAAAACATGAAAGTAAATCCTACTTCCTTAAGGAATTACAATTCTAATTAAAAAAGAAAACTAATTAACTAAATCCTAGTCCTTAAAAGACTTACAATTAACTAGGAAATAAACTAAACCCTAATTATGTGAATCCTTCTATTGGTCCACAAGTATGCTCAAATAGGCTAGAAGGGGGGTGAATAGCCCTATTGATCGATGTTTTATTTAATCTTTTTCCTTGCAAGTGAACAATACTATTATAGAATAGTATTGGAAGCAAGGGTCGAACCCATAGAGACAAGTGATCACGAACAGTGCAATTATTAATAGAAAATTATTAACCTAAGGGGGGTTTTTATGTTTAATTCTACTCTAAACTACTAGTTATAGATGTTTAACTAATTAGACAGTAATAACAGATATGAAGATCTTATGGTGGTGGAAATCTAGGATTCTGGGTTTCACTTATATCTCCTTTATGTTCGATTCATAATAATGTCATTCAATGTCTTGGGTTCGTTCACTAAAAATAGATATAGTCTGTTGAACAATTGGTTCAGCCTCCATCCCCACAAAAATTCATCCATTCTATATCCTAAGCACAGAACGTCAATCTAGTCACCTAGATTTATGATCTATCGTCACCTAGATCATGTAAGAACCGGTCCTAACTTATCACTCGTGCGTGCATCGATAGGTCCAATTTATTGTGTTGGTGAGCCGATTGCACTGCACTTGGTCATGCCGCATCTAAGCCTTTATTATTTGCCTTTATTATTTGCGATTACATTCATTTATTCAAAGCAAAATAATATAGGAGTTGATAAACAACACAATCAACAAGCATTGAATAGACATAAATATAAGAATCAAAACATAAATTCGATACAAGTTACCTCCCACCTCCTAGATTATGGATGATTTAGTTCATCATAGACAATGAACAGCACATGGAGATGATCAGATACATGATTTGATCTTCGATACTTGAAATTACAGGATCTAACTATGTTATACAATCTAAAACTACCTAAAAACTATGAAAAGAGAGCTTCCAGCCGTCCTCCTTATGGATTGGCTCGGCCTCTGGCTTCTATATATACTCGGGAGTTGTAATCGGATTGAATGACTGTGTGAAAATCCGACTTTGACGCATTCTGACCACCTTGTGGTCGCAAGGTGCTGGGTACCTTGCGTCCGCAAGGTCTCCAGTGTGTTCGGCCTTAGAAATCTTGACTTGAGCCCTTTTCTGCCCATACTACCTACCTTGCGGTCGCAGTGCGTCCGCAAGGTGTCTTTCATTGTTTCTTCAATTTTCCTTTTTGGCCCTTCTTGAAATTTGCACTTAAAACCCTGGAGTTTCGTGTATTTTCACAATTAACCTGAAACTTACAAAACTCACCGAAAACATATATTAGTAACCAAAAAGCCTCGTGAAATAGCATAATTTAAGTCATTGAAGTATATAAAATCGACGTATAAAATACATCGATCACCTATAATGCCAATAAAAAAAATCTTCTTAGAGTATTCATAAAGAACAAATTTAAAGGCATAAGTAATTTGTAGAAGAAACATGTCAGCAGACTTCCTCTGAGCAGAGTAATGATCTCTGCTGACTGACTGCTAATAAACTGAATGCCTATAGAAGGTTTTGGCAGCGGAAAGATTGAGGCTAAACAGATTTATCAAGGAAGTTTTAAGGAGTTGTACAAGAAAATATGATCAAAACAACAACATACTTAATCCTTCTCTAGATGCAGGTTAAGGGAGTCATGAGATGATATCTTTCAAAGGAGTAAAACAGTTTATAAAAGCTAATAGATGAATCAAGGCCAAGTTTGATAAATATCTTATATTAAAATTTAGTAGAGGTTTGCTCAAAGACAAACATGCTTAATACATAAACCTAGACTCACTATTTAATTTATCTACCCTCTTGGTCTAGAACTTTAACCCATACTCAAAAATTCATTATGGAAATTCCTAAGCACAAGTAGCAGTAGGAAACGACAACGAGGGATAGATATGAGAAGACAATTTTTAAGGTCACTCAGATATAGGATATCTGAGTGACTGAGTGCAGAGCACTCGACTCCCTATGATGATCTATGATTGCACAACCAAAAACACTTGCAATAGAATACAAGTTTGGGGATATGAATGCAATCCAGGCAGACAACTCTTCATTTTCCATGGGCATCTTTCAAGATCTATCTTCAATGGATCTGAAGTGCTTGACCTCTAGCTTTTGAATGAAATCTTTGAAGCTTTGTTAGAGATTGAGATCTTCGAAGGAGGTTGAAGAACTCAAATCAAGAAGTAAGTTCTTGATCAAGACACCAATCTCTGTCATGTTGATTTTCTGATCTCACTCTTCTCCTTTTTTCTTTTCTTCCTAGCAATCCACAGAAAATATTCTGCTAAGGTCTGGGTTTTTTTCATCGTGATCTCTTGTGAAGATATAAGTAGATCATTGTTGAAGACGATCTCCTTGTGGATCTCACAGCCTTGTTGATCTGCTCGATCACGCTCTGATCTCTTTGTTGAGAAGGGGAGAAGATGATGTGATTCCTATCACTACACAAGACACAAGTCAACTCAAAAGTTCACAAGGACCAATGACAAGAGGACGTGCAAAGAAGGTTCGTGATGAGACTATGTTGATGGTTCGTGAGCTTATGGAAATAGAGACCAAGGCTTGGAATCTTATGAACAAAGGCCAAGGGACTTCACCAAAGATAATGCATATGCTAACTTATTCAAGCCCAAGTGCACAAGAGACCAAGGAAGACCAAGGAGAGATGATACAACAAGGGCTACAAATTCAAACATGCTTTGTGAGGCCTTAGATTTCATGGAAGATGACTTGAAGACTCAAGAAATGCTTGTTAATATCATACAATGACTTTGGAAGCTTTTAACACCTAAAGGAAGACTTTAGGGGGCCAAAATGCAACTTTAAAAATTAGGCCCTTAGAAAAAACGGGATTGTTAGAGTTTCCTTATTTTGGAGGATTTATGTTTCCTAAATAGATTAGGCAATTTACCTAATTCTTTCCTACATAGATTAGGTAAGTTGAGTAGTTTCCTAAGTTAATTTTATTTAGTTTCCTAAGTTGATTCTAAGTGGTTTCCTAAGAAGATTCTACTTAGACCTTTCCTTTTACTTTTAGGTTTAGGATTCACAACCCATATAAATAAGGGTTGTGGCTTATTGTTTTGTAGACAACTTATGATTATTGATTAATATAGTTTTTGAGTGTTTTTCAAAACCTCCTTGTTCTTCATTGAACTTGTGATTATTTGGTGAGAGGCTAAGTAATCGAAACTCGAACTTATCAATAGGATATCCATCCCTATTGTGGCGTTCTTCATTATACCAAGGTTCGTGTTCGTCTCGTGATTGGATCGCGGAGTACCTCGTTCAATAACGGATCGTAGCATTGGGTCAAGGTGTCACAATCCATCAATTTATTGACGTTATTCGCTTGTCGTGCTGCGTGCTCTTTGATTCATCCATCGCGAGTACGCGTCTAGGAATCATATTATTTGGTATCAGAGCTAAGTTTCGTTTCCATAATCTATCTTACTTTAAATTATTCTTATTTTGATTATCAATTTGTTTCTCTTCCTACTTCGAATTAGGGTCTTCAATCCTAATTTGTTCTTTTCGATTTCTTTGTTTTTGTTATTTCAAGCCCTAAATCTTCTAGGGTTATAAATCAAAAAAAAAAAATATATATATATATATTGTTCACTACCGGAATTATTGTTCACGGCGGCACTGTTCACGTCGGAGTTACTGTTCACGAGTTACTGTTCATCGCACTGTTCACGTGTTACTGTTCACGACAGAATTAAAAAAAAATCTGCTGTTTCAATTAAATTTTGGACAGCTTGATTACAAAAAAAAAAGTATTCGGACAAAAAAAAAAAAGAAAACAGGTCCGAAAAAAAAAATTTAATACTGAAAAATCAGATTTAAAAAAAAAATAGAAATCTGAAATTAAAAAAAAATGTTATTGCCGAAGATTGTGATTGTTTGGAGTTAGAAATTGCTAGTTGTGCAAAATTGAGAAGCTTCAAGTATTATTATCATCTAGGTTCAAGAATTAAAATTGAATCTTCTTTTACAAAATAATCGTTGAGCCAATCATCCTTGAAATTCCACTCTTAATTTTCTTTTCTCTACACGTGATTCTTGTTGATTGAGTTTGTAGATTTGCTTGCTTTGTTAATCACTATTTAATTGCTTAGTTCTTTTAGAACTTGGAGGAATTGAAAGTGAGGGAGAGTAGGTAAACACGAGAGGAGTGACATTTATTGAGTGATACATATAAGGGAGAGGGTGAGGTGATTTTTTTTCTAATAAAAATTTCTTGCAGGTACACCATGTCTAAATCAAGTGAGAATGATGTTCCTACATTCGATATGAGACTTTATATGGAAGGGTTGGTGAGAGATTTGTATAATACCATGAGGGAGCAAAAGAAGGACCTAATGGAGGAGATTGGGAAAATTCGAAGTGAAAGTAAAGAAAGATCAAGTAACGTAGGTAACAAACCTAATGACATGCCAAGACGTAGGCTAGATGAAGAATTTGATGGTGAATGGGAGACGGAGAATAGACGTGAGTATAGGTATAGGTCGAGGGAGGAAGAAGGTCTTAAAAACATAAAAATTACTATACCATCTTTTGTTGGAAAAAAGGACCCCGAAGCTTATTTAGAATGGGAGATGAAACTAGAGAGGATTTTTGGTTTGCTTGAATTCATCGATGCTAAAAAAGTTCAGTTGGCTGCCATAGAATTCACGGATTATGCCGCCGTTTGGTGGGAAAATTTGAGGGTGCATAATCGGCGTTTGGTGCTGCCCCAAATCACTACTTGGGAGGGAATGAAGAGGGTGATGAGACATAGATTCATCCCTAGCTATTATAATAGGGACTTGCATGACCGAATTCAAACTCTTAGGCAAGGCAATAAGAGTGTGGAGGAGTTCCACAAGGAGTTGGAGATTTGCATGATTAGAGCGGGTTTAGAGGAGTCTAATGAGGCTGCCATGTCGAGATTCTTGAGGGGACTTAGGTCAGAAATTGCCGATCAAGTGGAGATGTGCCAATACATGGATGTTGATGAATTGTTACAAGTAGCCATTAAAGTAGAACAACAAAAAAAAAGAAGGAGTGGTAATAAAGGAGGAGTGAGTGGAGTAAATAATTGGAAAGCTAATTATGGGCAAAAAAATGAGAAAAAATTTGATAAAGCTAAAGAGGAGCCACCTAAGGCCACCACCACCACATCCACCACCGGTAAAAGTGTAGTTCCTCAGCCTAATACCAAGAAAACCCAATGTTTTAAATGCAAGGGATATGGACACTATGCAAGAGAGTGTGTTAATAAAAGAGTTATGACCATCTTAGACAATGGGGATATAGAGTCCGAAGATGAGGATGAAGCAATTGCCGAAATACCACCATTAGAGGAGATTGATCATAGCGATGTAGAGGTCGAGGAGGGACACCCTGTAGACACCCCAATTTCGTACCCCTGGTATGTGACTGACATAAAATATCAAGAACTGTTAAAACTTAACAAATGTCAAGTTACAGGAGTCAAAAATGCAAAAGGAAAAGCAAGATGCGCGAAACAGTGAACTGCAGGGGGTAAAAGTGCAAAAAACTGAAAGATGGAAGGCAGCTTGGTGCCGCACCAAGCCTTGCAATGTTGGCACCGGTGCTTTCAGTGTAGCTCTCTCTCAGAATTAAAATGTACAACTCCTGAAGCGCAAGGTACAAACGACTGATGCATGAGAAAGAAACTCAGAAATTCCAGCCGTGTCCTCATCCTCCACTATAAATAGAGAGCCCGGCCTCCCAGTTTCATTCGCTCAATTCCTCCGCGATTTTTTTATCGCAGCGAAGCTCTGTCGCTCTTTCACCGATAGGTTAGTACGAGAGGTTTGAGATAGGTGAGTGGAAGCCCCTAGAGTCTCTAAACCCCGTCCAAACTCTGCCAAAATCAAAACCCATAGGTTATAAGTGATCCCTAGCCTAGTTGTTAGGTATCCACCTCACTTCCCCGGTCCAAAAATCCCAAAGTAAGCCGTTACTCTGCCCGAGTAACGAGCTGAAAAGTCAAAAAACTAAGCCTAGGTTCCGCCCAACCCAAAAGGCCAAAACCTACCCAAATAAGCTGTCACTCTGCCCGTGTTGACAAGCTCAAACTCTCAGAAATAAAGCAGTCATTCTGCACAAATCAAAACAACAACCACACAACAACAACAAAAGACTCCCTCTCCCTGAAGGACAGAGCGAGCACACCGCCGCTCTAAAAGGTAAAACCTTTAAGAGTGCCGTTTATTTCTATTTATTTATTTTTTCTGTCTTTTATTTATTTTAAAAAGTTGTTATTTAAATCCGGCGCAATGTAGCCAATATAAGGCGTTGTGTTGCCCGGATTAGAATAGGAAATATTATGTAAAAGAGCCGTTATAATGGCCAAATATTCTTAAATGTGTCTGTAATTATTGGAAGGAAACGGCTGCAAGTCCGTAAATAATGTAGCCACGAATGTATTTGTTTAAATTTCCCTGTCTTTTTAATACCTTATTTATTTGCGAGATAAATATAACAATAAGCATACTTCAGCCAAAACGTTTTTGAGACCGAAAGGGCGAGTTGGGTGCCTAGCACCTTCCCAACTCGTAACTTAGCCTCCGAACCCGTTTTCTTTTTCTCTGGTTTATTTTTCTTTTCTTTGGTTTTGCTTTATTTGCCTTAGAATAAAGATAACGACTCTAAAACTTTCAGATTCAGTGGGGCCTCGCAACACTCCTTCTTTGCACTTTCTCGTTCTCCCCTAAAAAAGGGAGAAATGGGAATGGAAGGGTGATGTATTCCCATATCCTGGTATCCCCTAAAAAAGGGATAACTTGATGCGGGAAACCCAAAGCTCCCATAGTAATCTGAATGGGCCATAAGGCTATTTTTAATAAATCTGTAGTGGGGGCGTCGCAATATCCTTTTTTGCACTTTTCCGTTTTCCCCTAAAAAAGGGAAAATGGAAATGAAAGGGTAATGCATTCCCATATCCTGGTATCCCCTAAACAAGGGATAACTTGATGCGAGAAACCATCAGTTCCCATATTGGATACAAAATCCACTCAAGGCAACCGAGGAACATTCCAACGTGCTAATATAGACAGCACTCCTCTCGCACTTTTGATTTCGTCTTCCCCTAAACAAGGGAGGGTGGAACGAGAGCAGTGGTGTCCCGCATCCGCACGTACGCGCATCCCTATCCAAGGGCGCGCGGGGCGCGCGGGCACGTCCCGGGAACCTCACAGTGGCGACTCTGCTGGGGAGTTGTTTTATTTTAAAATAAAATGGAGGGCTAGACTCATAAAATAAAACTTTTTTGTTTTTATTTGTTTCTGACTGCAGTATGCTTGTTATATTAATTTACGCATTTGAATAAAGTGTTCCTATACAGCCGTGGCTATATTTGTGGATATGATCCTCCATCTTGTAGCAGTTTCGTTCCGATAACTGTTACAGGCGTGTTTAAGAGTATAAAAAAATTCAAAAAATATATATACATAAAAAAAAATTTGAAAATTAAAAAAAAAATATATATATATATATATATATCTATTATATATTACAATAAATTCCGGGCAGCACAACAAAAGAGCTGGGGCTTTACTTCCGGCTCTATATTATTATTTATTTCAGTTCATTTTCTTTTTCATTTTATTCTGTACATTTATACATATCTGCATTCATTCTGTCATTTTATTTTGGGGACATAGGACCAAAATCTGTAATTAATAGGGATAGATAGTTTCCTTGCTTTTCTTTCTATTTTTTAAAATGGTGTGCTTGCTTGCTTACGCTAAAAAAAAAGCCGAGAAAATCCACATATAACAACAAGACATGCCATATATGCTTTATTTTTCTGTTCATATATCTGTAAAATAAATAAAGACTTTACTGCTTTCTAGATACCGCACACACGTGCACGCATGTAAATATATTCCGAACTGTTACCCTACACCATGGCCAGCCTACCCCCTGCATAAGCCAACGTTAGAATGCATATAGTTTTTCAGGACACTTCACAGACCGACCGGTTTTTGCATCTCTGGATTATGAGCCAGCCCCTGTATATACGTCAAAAAAAAATGCGCAAGTTCAAAAAATAAATTAATAATAATATAATAAGTGCGCACAAAAAAATAATAATAATAAACAGGGGCTGACTTATAATTCTCAGATGCTCGACCTAGACCATTTTGGATGGTGGATCCTGGAAAGAGTATAAGCCCTTCGCCTGGGACCAGTCCAGCCCTGGGGAGTCGAAAGGCAAGTGGAATACGTTGGTCCTATACTCTGGAGAAAGAATCCACTGTTCCAGGAAAAGTCCTGAGACTGTCAAAATAAAGCAGGTGCTTATCCGGTCAATTGTAGGGAACAAAAAAAATATAATAATCATAATAAAATACTAATAAAAAGGCACGCTGTACTCCAAACCAGCAGACCTCACCCTTCTCGATACCCCAAAACCCCATTTTCCTCGAGACCTAGCCCGAATTTGGAAAGGCGAGATAATACTTGGCGGTTGATACGAAAGTAGTGCGTAAATCGATCGAGGATATCGGTTTAGATCGACGAGGCGAGAATCGATGAGCACGATCCGAGCAAGGTATGGCGAAAATGAACGATCGGCTATGGGTACGCATTCGGGGGCTCAGTGCGTTCTCCCTCCGGCAATGCAGGAATGGTTTGACCAAAAGTGGGTGCAGCGACTGATCGCATGATGAGTCAAATGGCTAGTCTGGTACAAAGTCTAAAATCCAGTGGTGAGGTGAACTCTTCCCCTACTATTCCCCAAGAAGCATCCACATCTCTGACGCCTCCAAACCCAACCCCTCAGCCAAACACTAACCTACCAAATACTACCACTATCCCAAATCCCAATCCTCCACCAAGTCCCTATTACCCAAATATCTATCCTTACCCGCCTTATCCACCATATCTTCCCCCAAATACCCAGAATCCAAATGACCTTCCTTTCCCTATGACTAACCCACTCCTAAATAGCCCACACATGGACCCGAAAAGCTTTAACCCACCAGTCCAAGTTACCACATATTTACCTCCTAATGATCCTGGTCGCCCGGTTGAAACTATCAATAACCCACCAACCCAGAATCCATATGCTACCCAGAACCAACCAAACCAAAATCCCTATACTATCCAAAATCCACCAACCCAAGACTTTTATCCAACCCAATATCCATACCCAACCCAGAATCCTTAAATTGCCCAAATTCCATCAACCCAGAATCCATTCACTATCCAAATCCCACCAGCCCAGAATCCCTACCAAAACCTTCAACCAGAAAATAACCCAGCCTTCCCAAATCCAGCCAGTATATACCAAAAGCCAACTCCCCCAACCACCAAAATGGAGGCCGACATGGAAAATATGAAGGCCATGATGCTTAAACTCCTCAATAAAGGGGAATTTTCTACTCGGGCCCTAACATTGCAACCATCAGCAATACTTCCTTCAAAATTCAAAATGCCCGACATAGAAAAGTTTGACGGGACTGGATGCCCTATATCCCATTTAAGGTCTTATTCCACAGGCATGCAGTCGAGAGGAGCTAGCTTTGAGGCTATGGCTTCTAATTTTCACCTCACCCTGGTAGGAGCTGCCAAACAATGGTTAATCTTTGTCGACAGCGGTACCATGAATACTGGGACGAGATAGCCGAAGCGTTCCTTGAAAGGTACAAAGATAATACCGATCTGAAAATAGAAGGGACCTTGAATTGTGCACCCAACGGGAAAAGGAAACATGCTTGAGTTTGCGGTCGTGGAAGAGAAAGCACGCACCTTTGATGCACTGATCCGGCCGAGTCATGCCGAATGTTCATCAAAAACCTCCAGCCCATTTACCTGGAACATATGCGGTACCTCCCCTATACCAATTACAAAGAAATAGTGGAGATAGGAGCCCGTATTGATGATGATATACAGACTGGCCAACTAAAGACCAATACGTCTCCTAGTTCTTTCCGTTACTCCAAAGGAAAGACAACCGCACCGCACTCAGTCAATATGGTAGGGAATGCCTCAACCCCATTTTCTACCCAAAATTATAGCTCGCTCCATGGTATTATGGGTCGGACAGTCTGTCAATGCGGTAGGAGCAAATAATGGCCCGCCGAAACTTCATAAATCGAACAGGGGTAAGCCAAGGCATTTTGATGAACCGCAAGCTCCCGATGCGTGATCTGCGCAGGGGCTAATGGCACAAGGAGTGTTGAAGCCATTGGAAAATTATAAGCCACTCGACCCCCGGGACTTGGAACCATGCCCAAGATCTTGTGAATATCGTCGCTCTAGTGGTCACCTCACCGACAAATGTTACACCCTCAAAAATGCTATCCAGGACCTAATAGATGATAAGGTTATTGAAAAACCTCCACCCAGACCAAATGTAGTCAATAACCCTCTACCTCAAATCAATATGATTGAGGTTGATGAAAACCCTTTTGTGCCCAAGTTTGAAATAAATAAACATCCACTTCCATATATCCTCATTTCTATTCCTCCACCCTTATCCATAAAAGAGCCTAGCTGTAATATGCTCTCTTGGGACACCATCCTTGGTAGCCAAAAAACCTGTAACATTGAAAAAGCCACTTGGGTTGGTGGAGATGTTAGCCACCTTACCCGATCTGGCCGAGCCTACCAGCCAAACCCTGAAAGAGGTGACCACTCTGGAAAAGATCAAGTAAGAGATACTGGGGCTAAAACGGTGGAAGACTCTTTATTAGCCCAGATGAAGAAAACTCAAGCCAACATCTCCATCTGGGCTTACTGTGTGCTTCCAAGACCCACCGTGATACACTGGCTAAGTCACTAAGCCAGGCAGTCGTTCCTATTGAAACCTCCCCCAATGAGCTTACTCAGATGATCGGGAACATTCATTTCGGGAACGTAATAATGTTTACCGATCTAGACCTGCCAAGGGAAGGAACTAACCACATTGATGCTCTTCACATCACTGTGGGAATTTTGGAAAAACGGGTTCCCCGAGTTTTGATAGATAATGGGTCTTCACTGAATGTATGTCCTGCCAGTACACTAGCCAAGCTGGGGATAAAGATATCAGAACTCGCTCCTTCCTCGCAGACAGTTAAGGCATACGACAACACTAGTCGATGTGTCTTGGGGGTGGTCACTTTAATGTTAACTATTGGGCCCTTAAACATGACAGTTGAGTTCCAAGTCCTGGATATACCAGCCACTTTTAGCCTGTTATTGGGACGCCCTTGGATTCATGGGGTAAAGGGGGTAGCCTCTTCATTACACCAGCGTGTCAAATTCATCCACGATGACCACATAGTAATTATTCTGGCCGACAAGATCGTGGAGAATAAGGAAAAAGAGGATATCCCAATCCTCGAGATAGAACATGAAGACACTGGTATTTTTCTCAGTGGCTTTGAGGTTATCCCCCAAGCTGTGGTCAATGCCATTGAATATGGCCAAGAAACTGACATCATTGGAAAGAAAGTCACTTCCCTAGGAAACATGGTCCCTTTAAACATGTTCCGAAAATGAATTATATGCCCGGTCTAGGTCTCGGCGAAATCGCCAAGGGCTAGTTAATTTAGTCCAAGATGAACTTAAGGAATGTATCCCTCCTTTCGGTCTAGGATACACGCCTACTCCAATGAAGTAGCCGCAGTCATGAAACGCGTGAGAAAAGAAAGGCAGAAAGAGAAAAGCGTCCTTATAAATATCCCCCTCTCCAACCCAATAGAAAAACCTTAAATGATTACTTTGTACGTAATGGGGAAAGTGAAGCCTATCTCATGTTTCCTGAGCCCTGGATAGACCAGAATGGGAAAAGGTGTCCTGGTTGGGAAGTCTTTGATGATGTCGGTTTCTCTCGATGATGATATGGAACAAAGTTACCCAGCCCCGTAGCACCGCTTATAAGGCTGTCACCATTGAAAATACTTGGTCTATAGACCAAGATGATTATGCTTTGGCCCCGCTAGATGATGACGGTCCTAGGAGACGACTTTGGGTATGATAGACAGGCGCTAATTATGAAAGGCTCTGTTGAGTTCGAGTCTATTTCTAATAAGCCTCTGTAGAATTGGTACACCACGACCGGTCCGCTCCTGACACCCGTAGACTTGGTAGACTGCTTCGGATATACTATCCCCAATCCTTTCCCTAGCTTTACGGATTGGTCATCTACCAATCCGCTACCTATAGTTGAGGATCTCAAACCCCAGGTCCTCAACAATGTAATAACCCCTGTACAATGTGCTTTTAATAATAATATAAATGTCTTTGCTTATTCCTTAGTTGCACCTACTTTAAAAGACGCATTAAATAATAATAATTATGATAATGAGTCATTTAATAAAATGGACCCAAAAGATAAAAATTATCTGCTTGAGCTTGCAAAGTTAGTCGAGTACCAAGAACAGAGCCATTCATCGGCCAGAATCTTGAAGACTTGTCTACTATCAACCCGGGACAATGAAGTCAAAGAGATCGAATAGGCTTACCTCCAAGGTCCGTAAAGAAAGGCACTCATTGATCTCCTCAAAGAGTTCGTAGACATCTTTGCCTGGTCCTACGAAGATATGCCCGGCCTAGATCCAGCTATAGTCGAGCACCGGATTCCCACATACCCGGATGCTCGCCCAGTCAAACAAAAGCTCCGCCGCATCAAGTCAGAATGGTCACTACAAGTCAAAGAAGAAATCATGAAGCAGCTGCGCGTCAACTTTATTCGGGTAGTTGAATACCCGACCTGGTTGTCCAATATAGTGACTGTTCCCAAGCCCAACGGGAAAGTCAAAATCTATGTAGACTTCCGCGACCTCAACAAAGCGTCGCCCAAAGATGACTTCCCCCTGCCCAACATTGATATTGTGGTAGATGCCGTCGCAGCTCACAAAGTCCGATCCTTCGTCGACGGCATGCTGGGCTACAACCAAATCAAAATGGCAGCAGAAGACCAGGAGAAGACCTCATTCATTACTCCCTGGGGAACTTACTGTTACACCGTCATGCCATTCGGATTAAAGAATGCCGGAGGCACTTACCAGAGGGCTGCCACCACCCTCTTCCACGACATGATCCATAGAGAGATGGAGGTCTATGTCGATGATATGATTGTGCATTCCAGCGACGCCTACGGTGCTCACATTAAAGATCTTCAGAAGTTCTTCGAAAGACTCAGAAAGCACCAAATGAAGCTTAACCCCACCAAATGCATATTCAGGGTTACCAGAGGCAAAGTCCTGGGATTCTTAGTAACTGAGCAAGGCATCGAGATCGAGCCAGCAAAAATCAAAGCCATCCTAGAAATGCCACAGCCAAAAACTCCCACCGAAGTCAAAGGCTTCCTAGGCCTTGCGATACATCACCGTTTTATCGACACCGACCACCACCGAGCCCTCTTTAAACTCCTAAAAAAGAATACTGATCAAGTCTGGGACACGAAGTGCCAGCTAGCCTTCGAAAAAATAAAAGCCTACCTTACCAATCCCCCTGTGCTAGCTCCACCCCATACACATAAACCTCTCCTCATATACTTAACCGTCACAGACACTTCAGTAGGGGCTATGCTCGCCTAAGAGAAAGAAGATTCCTACATTGAAAATGCCATATATTTCATAAGTAGGAAGTTACAAGGAAGCGAGCTAAATTATTCGGCGTTGGAAAAAAGCTGCACCGGCCTAGTCTGGGCCACTCAGAGGCTCAAAACCTATCTCCAGGGAAGGTCCATCAAGCTCATATCCAGGATGGACCCTATCAAATACATCTTCGGTAAACCATCATTATCCAGCAGACTAGCCAAGTGGTCCTTTCTTCTTAATGAGTTTGACATAACCTATGTCACACTCAAGTCTATCAAAGGGAGCGTCATTGCAGACCACTTAACCGATTTACCACTGAAGGTCGAAGATGCAACTGAGCCCGATTTCCCAGATGAAGGTGTCCTGGAAATCACTGACCAGGACACCTGTTGGCAAATGTTCTTTGACGGAGCCGCGAACAAAAGAGGCTTTGGCATAGGAATCTTATTAATTGACCCGGCTGACTCTCATACTCCGCTGGCTATAAGGTTGGAGTTCGAATGTTCAAATAATACGGCGGAATATGAAGCCTGTATTGCTGGCCTAGAAGAAGCTCTCAAAAGGGGAGCTAAAGATCTCGAAGTCTATGGAGACTCGGCCCTGATCATAAATCAAGTCGAAGGAAGATGGAGGACCCAGGATCCTCGGCTGCAGCTCTATCATGCCAAGTTAATAACAATCGCCGCCCGATTTGGTTCTATCTCGTTCCATTACTTGCCACGAGATAGGAATCAATTCGCCGATGCCCTGGCCACTCTGGCATCACTAGTCCAGATTCCCGCCGAAACTAAAGTTCAGCCATTTATAGTCGGGAAGAAGGTCGCTCTGGCGTACTGTTTCAAAATCAACGCAGCCCCTGAAGCAGATCATGAGCCCTGGTATGCTGATATCTTAAATCTGATTCAGAAAAATCTTTATCCTCCTGGCTTAGAAAAAAGGGGAAGAGTCTCCCTGCGAAGATGGGCCTCCCAATTCGTACTCAGCGGTGGCAGCCTGTATAAGAGGCATTATCAAGGCCTCAACCTACTATGTGTCAATCAGGCCAAAGCTGAGCAAATTATGGATCAACTCCATGGTGGTACCTGTGGGCCCCACATGAACGGCCATATGCTATCAAAGAAAGTCATCCGACAGGGGTACAATTGGAGTACACTCGAAACTGACTGTATCCGGTGGGTGCGACATTGCGACAAATGTCAACACTTTGCTAATCTACAGCATGTGCCCCCACACGTCCTATACAACTCCACAGCCCCCTGGCCTTTTTCAACATGGGGTATCGACGTCATAGGCCAAATTCACCCGAAGGGATCCAATGGCCATGAATACGTCCTGGTAGCCGTCGATTACTTCACAAAGTGGGTAGAAGCCTCTTCCTACAAGGTCTTAAATGCTCGAAAGGTGTCCGAATTTATTCGGGCCAATATCATATGCCGCTATGGGGTACCTTTCGAGATCATCTCCGACAACGGCTCTCATTTTGAAGGGGACGTGAATCGTCTACTGGACGAGTTCAGGATCCAAAGACACAAATCCTCCCCCTACCGACCACAAGCCAATGGTGCCGTTGAAGCAGCCAACAAAACTCTCGAGAACATCATCAGAAAAATGGCTGATACAGGAAGAGACTGGCCAGAAAAATTGCCACTAGCCCTTTGGGGCTACCGTACGTCAGTCCGCACACCCATTGGGGCTACCCCCTACTCCCTTGCATATGGCATGGAAGCGGTACTACCAATAGAGGTGGAAATCCCATCATTGAGAGTAATGATGGAAGCTGATATATTAGAAATTGACTGGGTCAAAGGGCGGTACGAAGAACTGGCCCTAATTGATGAACGACGCCTGTTAGCCTTGGAGCATACCCGGGCATATCAAAGGCGTATCGCCCGAGCTTTCAACAAAAAAGTCAAAGGCCGTGATATTCAAGTTGGAGACCTCGTGCTTCGAGAAAAACCCCCTAGTTATGTTTATACTAGGGGAAAATGGAAGTCTCCCTGGATGGGACCGTACATTGTTAAGGAGATCCGATCAGGAGGTGCAGTGCTTCTCACCAACCAAGATGGGGAAGATCTTGTCCAGCCATTCAACCTAGACAAACTCAAAAGGTACTACGCCTGAGCCATCGTATCCAGCAAATGCTTCCCTCTCCAGCCCGCTAGACTGAAAACCCGAAAGGGCGGTCTAGACAAAAATTAGGGCATAAAAAAATATAATATAAAAAAAAAGAAAAGAAAAAAAATAAAGGCTCGCTAGGCTGAAAACCCGAAAAGGCGGCCTAGGCAAAAATTAGAGCACAAAAAAAAAATTAAATAAATTAATAAAAAGGAGAGGGAAGGCATTATTTGAAGCCCTCAGCGTACTACCTCCAGTCTTCAGCACATCAGAGGCTCGATTGACAAAAAGAGAAAAACCACGACAAAGCAGCTCATATTAAAACATTAAAATATAATTTCACAGGTCCTAAGGTGCAACTTAGGAATATTTATTAAGACGTCTATGTTATATATTATTTGCATGGTACATATCTATATACTGCCTATACCCCTTTGTTTTTTCCCAAAAACAATCCTTTTTCTTGCAACCTTAGCCCCGAGCGGTCTATCGGTGCCTGCGGCGTCCACCGAGCCGGGCCCATATACTCCTTCTGCGAGGCGCAGAAGAAGCCCTAGACTCATCAGCATGAGAGCCACCAGATGTATCTCCTTCTTCATCATCGGCATCTCCGTTTTCCTGAGCAGCCATATTGCTCAGACCCGCTTCATCATTTCGAGACCAAGACACCCATACAGAGGGAGGGAGGAGGAACGACTACCTCGTTCCTGTGGGTTGTCCTGCTCGCTTGCCAAACTCAGCCGCGGAGGCTCATGACCACCAGTTCTCAGAGCCGTACCCCAACCACTCTGAGGAGCAGGAGCAGGTGCTTCTTATTCCCAGGGGTTGTGCTGCTGACCAAAATCACTCAATCTGCGGGATGTATTGCTGGGACCCGCAGTATCCGGTCCAGGGGCCGTCCGAGTATCAAGGCCATGAACCCGTCGAAATTTTACCTCCAGAGCCCGAGGAACAACCAATCCCGAACTATCAATGTCCTCGCCTACCTCCAGCAGGCGAGCATCCACTCCATTGGTTATATGACGGCCCAACAAATGTCTCTGTGCATGCCGGATGGCGCGAGACAGCCCCTCAGCAACTACCATAACCCATGCTAAATACCCGAGAGATAGAAGCATATAATCAGAATATGGGTATGCTACCTCCAGTCTTTCAGCATCTCTGAGCCACATGCCCTGGATAGTGGGACCTAGGCGATCCGACATTCTGCTATTCCTGCGTCTGATAGCGAAAAGAAAAGAAAGCCTATGAAGGGAGGCTACAAACACGGACTCAACAGCCACAAGGCGCCAAAAGGATAAGTGATTCAGCCATTTTTCTCGTACCGATATCACCCGAAAAGCCCGCTCTTATCCAAAGGTGTATTCTTAAAAATCCCTATTCTCAAAGTACAACGTGCCATTACATTTTAGATGTCTGGTATAGTTTTATTTTTTGTGTGAATTTATTTTGGCATGTGTAACATATTGCATCATATACATTATATGGTATTATATCATAATATGTGTACAGGTTTCTTTTACAAAAAAAAAATATTTTTTTTTTGTAATATATTTTGCATATACATAATTTATTTTGTATCTTAAGTGTCATAAAAAAGCATATTAGGACTGCATTCGCCATGTATATAATAAAAGTGTGAAAAATTCATGCATCATCTTATAAGTGTTCTACATTGCATTTGCATCAAGTAGAATAATTCATGCATTCATTATGTGCATTTCATTTGTCCAATAAGCTGCCATAGGGGTACGATGAAAAGAAGATAAAGTACCACCAATCATCAAAATAAATATCTTTGTGGCATTTACTATACCGCTACAGCAGTTGCATGCTTGAAAGACGAATCTAAGGGCATGAAAAATATCAGTTTTGTCATGTTTTTATCCGAAAATATGCCCGAAATGCGTTTCGGAAAAAATTAATTTGTACTCCGAATATTCCGTTTCGCTATTCTATTGCGTGTAAAAATGTGATTTAGCATAAAACATGCATCATATAGCCCCATTTGCATTTATAATATAAATCATGCATAGTAAGGTCAAATAGTGGCCACTAGTTCAAATCATGCCTCGCAAAAATAAATCATAGAAATTTCATACATTATCGCTTAATTACATCATTTAGGCATAAATAGGACATGCATATGCATCACTAATAAAGTCAGGAGTGCTCCAAAAGTTCCAAACAGTGTAGGAATTTAGTAGATCTGAAACATAGCCAGGAAAATTTCGAAAAAAAGAAAAATCTTACAGTAGTCAGAGGGAGGTTGGACACATGAGTGTTCCGATCCCGCAGAAGGTTGCCCCAGTCGTTCGTAGAGTACCGGTAAATGAGTTTATTCCGGACCAAGCGAGGAGGTTCTCTCCTCCTCTCGCCAGATTCTGGGTGCATCCGTGCCTTACCCTTCCTGGATCGCGAAGAAGATGCCATCTGCTAAGTAAAACACTGAAGTTGGCGGAAGAAAATCGAGAAAATGAGCAAAAATGAAGAAAATAAAATTAAAAAAAGGAAGCAGCAGCAATGACGGAGCGAAGGAGCAAAAGAAAGGAAAAGGAAGAAGAAAGAAAAGAGAAGCAGTAAGATTCTCCCTTCACTCCCGTCCATATAAGGGAGAAAAAGGAAATTTTCCCTTTTCCCCCTCCAAAGTTTGAAGTTGTGGCACTTTGGTCCTCAGATTTCAAAATTCCCAAAATGGTCCCTGAGCCTAACGAAAAGTTAACAAGGTCAATCTTGTTAACCAAAATTGGCAACTATTCACCGGAGGACAGAGAAAATAATATCCCCAGCGGATCAGAAGAAAAAAAAAGAAAACCACAAAAAAAAAAGGAGAAAGAAAGAAAAGAAAAAAAAAGAAGAAAAAAAAAAGAAAAGAAAAAGAAAAGAATAAGAATAAAATCTCCAGCAGGGGTGAACTACGTTTGGTCTGATTCCTTGAATAAGGATACGTAGGCAGCCTATTTCAATAGGCACGACCATCACAAAAAAAAAAAAAGAGAGAATAAATTCCCCAGCAAGAGTGACAAAAATGCCAAGATCAGCCGAATCCGCGGCAGTCACCTGGCGCAAAAAGGTAAGTCAGGTACAGTATTCTTACCCTGACTTTAGAATAATTTCCTTTTTAGGAAAGTTTGTTAAAACAAAAAAAAAGAGGAATATTAAAAAAAACTAAAAAAAAAGAGGAATATTTCAAAAACACAAAAAAAAAGAGGAATATTTGAAAAAAAGGAAAAAAAAACAGAGAGAGCGAGAAAAAAAAGGAAGGAAAAAGAATGTTTTCCACCTCACAATTTTCGAAAATACTTGAAGAATGATTAATTTGTCGTGCTCGGCGACGGATCTTTATCGGTCGAGTGCAGTTTTCTGGATATTTGAAAGTTTTCGGGTTATGTTTGGAAACAAGGCAGCGACCAGCCGGACATAACTTAGAAAATTCTTCTTAACACGTTTCAACGACAAGGTATTGACCGGTTGACATGTGGTGGCAGAAAAACATTCAAATCTTCATACCGTAATTGACAACGGTTTCGGACCGAAAGAATACGACTTTTTCGAAAAACACAAAAATCTTTTTCCGTTGTGATCTCGATCGGGCTCGACCCGAAGATCATGACATCCTCACTTGGTTGTAGTTTAGGTTTTGGCCTGAACTACGTTTGGTCTGATTTCCTTTAATAGGGAATACGTAGGCAGCCTACATTAGTAGGTCCGACCATCAGAGCACATTAAATTCATATATGCTTAAAACTGCGATAACTTTTTTATAACCGACTAAAAATGTCTAGGTTATAGAGTTTGGATAGCATGTTAACTGTGCATTATAACTGCTACCAATTGCATTCTCCCGTTCTTAAATGAACGAAATTGGAGAGTCTATTGTTTATCAACGATGTTCGTCCTACTCGATAAGCCTTGGGTTACCCGTAGACTCCATCGTTGAGGGGCTCTGTAGACACCCCAATTTCGTACCCCTGGTATGTGACTGACATAAAATATCAAGAACTGTTAAAACTTAACAAATGTCAAGTTACAGGAGTCAAAAATGCAAAAGGAAAAGCAGGATGCGCGATGAAGCTGAACCGGGGGTAAAAGTGCAAAAAACTGAAAGATGGAAGGCAGCTTGGTGCCGCACCAAGCCTTGAAATATTGGCACCGGTGCTTTCACTGTAGCTCTCTCTCAGACTTAAAATGTACAACTCCTGAAACGCAAGGTACAAGCGGCTGATGCATGAGAAAGAAACTCAGAAATTCTGGCCGTGTCCTCATCCTCCAATATAAATAGAGAGCCCGGCCTCCCAGTTTCATTCGCTCAATTCCTCCGCGATTTTTTTATAGCAGCGAAGCTCTGTCGCTCTTTCACCGATAGGTTAGTACGAGAGGTGTGAGATAGGTGAGTGGAAGCCCCTAGAGTCTCCAAACCCCATCCAAACTCTGCCAAAATCAAAACCCATAGGTTATAAGTGATCCCTAGCCTAGTTGTTAGGTATCCACCTCACTTCCCCGGTTCAAAAATCCCAAAGTAAGCCGTTACTCTGCCCGAGTAACGAGCTGAAAAGTCAAAAAACTAAGCCTATGTTCCGCCCAACCCAAAAGGCCAAAACCTACCCAAATAAGCTGTCACTCTGCCCGAGTTGACAAGCTCAAACTCTCAGAAATAAAGCAGTCATTCTGCCCAAATCAAAACAACAACCACACAACAACAACAAAAGACTCCCTCTCCCTGAAGGACAGAGCGAGCACACCGCCGCTCTAAAAGGTAAAACCTTTAAGAGTGCCGTTTATTTCTATTTATTTATTTTTTCTGTCTTTTATTTATTTTAAAAAGTTGTTATTTAAATCCAGCGCAATGTAGCCAATATAAGCCATTGTGCTGCCCGGATTAGAATAGGAAATATTATGTAAAAGAGCCGTTATAATGGCCAAATATTCTTAAATGTGTCTGTAATTATTGGAAGGAAACGGCTGCAAGTCCGTAAATAATGTAGCCACGAATGTATTTGTTTAAATTTCCCTATATTTTTAATACCTTATTTATTTGCGAGATAAATATAACAATAAGCATACTTCAGCCAAAAACGTTTTTGAGACCGAAAGGGCGAGTTGGGTGCCTAGCACCTTCCCAACTCGTAACTTAGCCTCCGAACCCATTTTCTTTTTCTCTGGTTTATTTTTCTTTTCTTTGGTTTTGCTTTATTTGCCTTCAAATAAAGATGGCGACTCTAAAACTTTCAGATTCAGTGGGGCCTCGCAACACTCCTTCTTTGCATTTTCCCGTTCTCCCCTAAAAAAGGGAGAAATAGGAATGGAAGGGTGATGTATTCCCATATCCTGGTATCCCCTAAACAAGAGATAACTTGATGTGATAAACCCAAAGCTCCCATAGTAATCTGAATGGGCCATAAGGCTATTTTTAATAAATCCGTAGTGGGGGTGTAGCAATATCCTTTTTTGCACTTTTCCGTTTTCCCCTAAAAAAGGGAAAATTGGAATGAAAAGGTAATGCATTCTCATATCCTGGTATCCCCTAAACAAGGGATAACTTGATGCGGGAAACCATCAGTTCCCATATTGGATACAAAATCCACTCAAGGCAACCGAGGCACATTCCAACGTGCTAATATAGACAGCACTCCTCTCGCACTTTTGATTTCGTCTTCCCCTAAACAAGGGAGGGTGGAACGAGAGCAGTGGTGTCCCGCATCCGCACGTACACGCACCCCTATCCAAGGGCGCGCGGGGCGCGGGGGCACGTCCCGGGAACCTCACACACCCTGCTTTTGTTGCTCGCCGTATGTTGAACCTACATGTGAAAGAAGAAGAGGAAATTCAAATAGAACATATTTTCCACACCAAGTGTAGAGTCAAGGGTCAAGTTTGTAGCATGATTGTTGATGGGGGTAGTTGCACAAATGCGGCTAGCTTGATTATGGTGGAGAAACTTGGGATACCTACTATCAAACACCCCAAACCGTATAAACTTCAATGGCTTAATGACATGGGGGAATTAAAGGTGAATAAGCAAGCTCTCATTAGTTTCAAGATTGGCAAGTATGAGGATGAGATTTTATGTGACGTGGTTCCTATGCAAGCTACTCACATATTACTTGGGAGACCATGGAAATTTGATAGGCGTGTGACTCACGATGGGTATGCAAATAAATACTCATTCATTTTCAAGCAACAAAGCATAACACTTGCACCTCTAACACCAAGGAAAGTGTATGAAGATCAAATGAGAGTGATAAAAGAGAGAAGGGCTAGTGAGGAAAAGAATATAGAGAAGCCCTATGAAAAGGAGAGTTTGAGAGAACAAACGAGTGAGAGGTCGGCTAAAAAAATGAGTGAAAAGGGTGTGATAGCCGAGCAAAAGGAGAGATGTGTGAAAGAAAAATATAAAGAAGAAAAGAAAGAAAAAAAAGAGATAAGTTTAGTAGCTAGACCATGTGAGATTAAAAAAGCAATGATTTTAAAGAAGCCAATGATCGTTCTTATGTACCGAGAGGCATGTTATTCTAATGCTTATATACTTGATTCTTTGCCTAGTGTTATTTTGTCTCTCTTACAGGATTATGATGATGTGTTTCCCGAAGAGATACCAAGTGGGTTGCCACCAATTAGGGGAATCGAGCATCAAATTGATTTCATTCCGGGCGCATCTATTCCCAATAGACCTGCTTATAGAAGTAATCCTGAAGAGACTAAAGAACTTCAAAAACAAGTGGATGAACTTTTGAGAAAGGGCCAAGTAAGGGAAAGCATGAGTCCATGTGCAGTACCAGTTCTTTTGGTTCCAAAAAAAGATGGAACATGGAGGATGTGCATCGATTGCCGAGCAATAAACAATATAACGGTAAAGTATCGCTATCCTATTCCTCGTCTAGATGACATGTTAGATGAGTTAAATGGTGCCCGAATTTATACCAAACTTGATTTAAAACAAGGGTATCATCAAATTAGAATGAGAGAAGGTGACGAATGGAAAACCGCTTTTAAAACTAAACATGGACTTTATGAGTGGTTAGTGATGCCTTTTGGCCTAACTAATGCACCAAGCACTTTTATGAGACTAATGAACCATATTTTGAGAAATTTTATTGGAGTGTTCGTTGTAGTATACTTTGATGATATCTTGGTTTACAGTAAGAATCTTGATGAACACGTAATTCATTTAAAATCGGTCTTGGATGTATTACGAAAAGAGAGGTTGTTTGCTAACGTTAAAAAGTGTACATTTTGCAAGGACAAGGTAGTTTTTCTTGGTTTTGTTGTAGGCACTCAAGGGATACAAGTTGATGAAGAAGAGATCAAAGCCATTCAAGAATGGAAAAGTCCAACAAGTGTGAGTGAGGTAAGAAGTTTTCATGGTCTTGCAAGCTTCTATCGAAGGTTTGTAAAGGATTTTAGTACCATTCCTGCACCTATGACCGAGGTCGTCAAGAAAAATGTGGGATTCAAGTGGGGAGAAGAGCAAGAAAAGGCATTCCAACTGCTAAAGCAAAAATTGACACAAGCACCATTCTTAGCTCTTCCAAATTTTGACAAGGCATTTGAGATAGAATGTGATGCTTCAGGTATTGGTATTGGGGCCGTCCTTATGCAAGAAGGAAGACCCATTGCGTATTTTAGTGAAAAATTGAGTGGGGCTACATTGAATTACCCTACTTATGACAAGGAGTTGTACGCATTAGTGAGAACTCTAGAAGTGTGGAACCATTATCTATACCTAAGAGAGTTTGTTATTCATTCCGATCATGAATCCTTGAAGCATCTCAAGGGACAGCAAAAACTGAATCGAAGACATGCAAAGTGGGTTGAATACATCGAGACTTTTCCTTATGTCATCCGGTACAAAAAAGGTAAGGAGAATGTGGTAGCCGATGCCCTTTCTCGAAGGTATGTTTTACTTAATGCTTTAGATGCTAAAATCTTAGGATTTGAGTCCATGAAAGATTTGTATGAACATGACCTTGACTTTTGTGAGGACTTTAAGAGTTGTGAAAAAATTACATGTGGTAAATTTTATAGACATGAGGGATTTTTATTTAGAGAGAATAAATTATGTGTACCTCAATGTTCTATTAGGGACTTGGTTGTTAGAGAAGCCCATGGTGGGGGTTTGATGGGACACTTTGGTGTTGCCAAAACTCTAGCAATATTGTGTGAACACTTTTATTGGCCACACATGAAGAGAGATTTTGAGAGAATTTGTGGTAGGTGTGTGACGTGTTTGCAAGCAAAGTCTAAAGTTCATGCTCATGGGTTATATATGCCTCTACCAATTTCTACTCATCTTTGGATTGATTTATCCATGGACTTTGTGATGGGATTGCCTAGGAAAAAACAAGGGCGAGATTCGATATTTGTAGTTGTTGATAGGTTTTCTAAAATGGCACATTTTATACCTTGTCATAAAACTGATGATGCTTCCCATGTTGCAAATTTGTTCTTTAAAGAGATTGTTAGACTCCATGGCATGCCACGCACGATAGTTTCTGATAGGGATGCTAAGTTTCTTAGCTATTTTTGGAAAACATTATGGGGTAAGCTAGGAACTAAATTGTTATTTTCTACTACCTGCCACCCCCAAACTGATGATCAAACGGAAGTGGTAAATAGGACACTTTCAGCTTTGTTAAGATCTATTCTTTCCAAAAACTTAAAAGCTTGGGAGGACCGTTTGCCTCAAATTGAATTTGCATATAATATAACTGATCATTCCACTACTAAATATTCACCATTTGAAATTGTTTATGGTTTTAATCCGATAACACCTTTGGATTTATCTCCACTACCAGATTCTGAGTTTGTGAATGTAGATGGAAAACGAAAGGCCGAATTTGTAAAACAGTTACATGAAAAGGCAAGGCTTAACATCGAACGCAAGACCGAACAATATGTTAAACAAGCCAACAAGAACCGAAGGCAAGTGATCTTTGAACCCGGTGATTGGGTATGGTTACACATGCGAAAGGAGAGGTTTCCAAACCAAAGGAAATCTAAGTTAATGCCAAGAGGAGATGGACCCTTCCAAGTACTTGAGCGAATCAACAATAATGCTTACAAGCTGGACCTTCCAGGTGAGTATGATGTTAGTGCAACTTTCAATGTTAGTGATCTTCTTCCTTATGATGTAGGTGATGATTTGAGGACAAATCTTTTTCAAGAGGGAGGGAATGATGTGATTCCTATCACTACACAAGACACAAGTCAACTCAAAAGTTCACAAGGACTGTTGATACTTATGATAGATTTATATCTGCTCAGTACATTACATTAGTTTTATACTTCAGTGGCTAATCGGGCTGCGTATCGATTAGCATGGCAACTGTGTATAGAACTTTGCCTAGTATAGTTTTTTTAGGACTTCACAGGTTCAGCGGAAGACCTCTCCACAAGCTTTATCGGAAGACCTGCCTTTCGCCCACAAACGGTAGACCTCGTGTCCACCTAATCTTCTATGACGTGTCCTATCCAGCAAAGATTGATTGGATTAATTCAAACTTATCCTAAATCGTTATTTGAATTAATCCAAGACATTCCCTGACATATCAAGCCACCGAAAGCAACCTTTCCGAAAAGCAGGAAGACTTTTCGTCCTGAACAGTGAAAGCAGGAAAAGCAGACTGTCCCCTAGTTTCTGCAACAACTCTCAGATCTGACAAATAAATCGCCCACTCTTTTGAAGATCTCAGAAATCATTACCTGCTCTAGATATATGTGAAAACGAAAATCCTTGACTGACAGCCCCATGCATTTAATGCATTATTGAAAAGAGCTGTTGAAGCATTCGTCTTCTCCAACGGATCTTTTGAAGTGCACCTGCTATAAATGTTGCCATTGAAGACTGGAACACATAGCACTGTACAGAATCAATCGAACACTTAAAGGATTGCTCTGAAACTTCATAACTCCAAGTCCTTCACCTCAGTGCATTCAAGAGATCCTCAACAGATCTAGAAGTCCTCGTCAACAACAAGAAGCTGCTCATCAACACTTATTGTTTTATCTTCTTGTTGTTTACTTCCATTAACTATACTTCTGCACGAATTAAATATCCTGTATTTACAGATATTTAATTCCCTACACCCCAAACACAAGTCAATATTTTGTACACGATCCATTAGGGAAATTCTTTGTAATTGATCTAAGTGGAAAACATAGTGCACTATTTAAATCCAAGGTTGACTGCCTTGGTGGTGGACGTAGCACTCTTTATAGTGTGAATCATCCCAAAATACTTGTGTTGTTTCATATTTGTTTGTCTGTCATTTGATCTGTTCTTTACTGTGATTATCTTTATCCTTTTACAGCAGAACTAAAGTAACTTGTAAAGGTCTACCGGTAGTCCTTATCGGCAGACCTGAACAACTACCTTGAAGGTCTTCCGTTACTTGAATCTTTTCTATAGATTGCAAGTATCTTTCAAAGTATTTACTTAAAAGTTTTAAGTGTTTAATAAGCTATTCAACCCCCCCTTCTAGCTTATTATTGTGCCCTTTGGGACCCACAAGGACCAATGACAAGAGGACGTGCAAAGAAGGTTCGTGAGGAGACTATGTTGATGGTTCGTGAGCTTATGGAAATAGAGACCAAGGCTTGGAAGCTTATGAACAAAGGCCAAGGGACTTCACCAAAGATAATGCATATGCTAACTTATTCAAGCCCAAGTGCAGAAGAGACCAAGAAAGACCAAGGAGAGATGATACAACAAGGGCTACAAATTCAAACATGCTTTGTGAGGCCTTAGATTTCATGGAAGATGACTTGAAGACTCAAGAAATGCTTGTTAATATCATATAATGACTTTGGAAGCTTTTAACACCTAAAGGAAGACTTTAGGGGGCCAAAATGCAACTTTAAAAATTAGGCCCTTAGAAAAAACGGGATTGTTAGAGTTTCCTTATTTTGGAGGATTTATGTTTCCTAAATAGATTAGGCAACTTACCTAATTCTTTCCTACATAGATTAGGTAAGTTGAGTAGTTTCCTAAGTTAATTTTATTTAGTTTCCTAAGTTGATTCTAAGTAGTTTCCTAAGAAGATTCTACTTAGACCTTTCCTTTTACTTTTAGGTTTAGGATTCACAACCCATATAAATAAGGGTTGTGGCTTATTGTTTTGGAGACAACTTATGATTATTGATTAATATAGTTTTTGAGTGTTTTTCAAAACCTCTTTGTTCTTCATTGAACTTGTGATTATTTGGTGAGAGGCTAAGTAATCGAAACCGAACTTATCAATAGGATATTCATCCCTATTGTGGCGTTCTTCATTATACCAAGGTTCGTGTTCGTCTCGTAATTGGATCGCGGAGTACCTCGTTCAATAACGGATCGTAGCATTGGGTCAAGGTGTCACAATCCATCAATTCATTGACGTTCTTCGCTTGCCGTGCTGCGTGCTCTTTGATTCCTCCATCGCGAGTACGCGTCTAGGAATCATATCAGAAGAGGTTTTTCTTTTATAGATAGGGATCTTTAGATCGTTGAGATATGTTGAGTGATCTTCTATATGTTGGAACAATGTTGACGTTGAAGTCTGTTGGATAAATATTTTTCTATGAAGATCTTGAATAGTTACCAATTAGACTGAGTTGATGTGTCTCAAAAAAGTAGGTCCGATGGATAGTACACTGACAAATGGTCTGTCCAATAATGTAGATTCTTTTGACTTTTCAGACCAAATGTAGAGAGAGGATATCAATTGGATAATGTTAAACAATATCCAACTAGATCTTGCAGGTCTTGTGATGTTAGGCCTTTAAAGTCATATTGACTTATGAAGTTTGAGCACTTTATCATTTCTGAACAGCTGCAACCTTTTCTCTTTGTTGCACGTACAGATTAAAGGTCTGCTGGTATGATGTTCTTTCTAAATATTATGTCTTCTAGAAGATAGGACTATTGGTTGACATAGTTGGAATATGAACAATCAAAACATAGCATGACTGATGGTGACAAGTCTTCAGAAGATCTTTCACTCTATAGCAGGTCTGTTGGTGCTGATCATCATATAATTAAGAGTAGGACTAAGACACAGACTTACCTAGTCTAAGTCATATGCGATGTCAAACAAGTTGCCACACTAACCGGTACCCAACCCGTTTAGCTATTTGTTATGACACACAGTAATGGGAACAAGTAAATCAAAATGTTCCGGAATATGCAAAGGATGTATTGGTTCAATAGGCATATTCCAATAATTTCCTCATATTTGTTTGGAATCATTACTCAATGACATATACATAAAGCACTGAAGCATTTTATCAAGTCATAGTAATAGCATGACAACAATGAATAGTCATTTTATCTCAAGGCATGTTCTATGCTGATTTTACAAGCGATGACTTTTGTATAATCACTTATTGCTATTTACAAACTCGATAAAACAAAGTACTGAAAGCAATAGTAAGAAAACATTTTTAGATCATTTATGTGATATAAATGTTCTTGATCAAAATCAAAAAAAAATAAAAATTGGTTCCTTTCTTGAATAAAAGATGTTTATATATGAAAAAACATATTTTGGCAAGAAGAAATAGCAAATCCTTAAAGTAAAGAATAGAATTTAAGTATTTCATTTTAAGGATTACTAAGTGATACCAGTTTTTAAGTGTATGACACCAGTTGTTGAAACTATATAATATCAGTTGTTTGAAAGGATTTTGTAAGGACTGTTTTAAGCGAGATAAAATGTTTTGGAAAGCAGTCTTGGTACCACATTTTTTAAAGAGTTTGAATAGCTATTTCGAGAAGAAATATGTTTTTGAAAAGATTGTTTCAAGTATAAAGATTTTAGAATAATTTATTTTTAAGAATGGTTGTGATACTTGATTTTGAAATCCGTTTTGAAAGAGACTTTTAGAAAAATAAAAGTCTTAGTATCACGTAGGCCAAAATATTTTTACCTTGTTGAAGAGATAAAAGACTTTGTTGATGAGAAGATCAACAAGGTTGTTTTAAAGAGCATTTCTTCAACAAGTGTGCCACAAAGGTAAAGATGTATCACAAAGATTCATCTTTAAGGGGTACATTTCTCACTTTAGATTATCTTCCAATTTGGTTTTAGTTTAACTATTCTCTTCCTTAATGGTTAATCTGTCTTTATTGGATTTAAATAAATTGATTATCTTTGGTGTGTATATGTCATGATTAAACTTATCCTCCTTAATGGTTGCAAGAGATCTTGAGTTTTGTTAATGATTTAATTAATATTTCATAGTTTGGTTGATTGCAAGCAATGAAAAAAGAAAGGGAAGAGATTTTGATTCTAATACCAGCTTTTTATTAAAGACAAAAGAAAGAAGATAAAAAAGGAGTACACTCATCTAATTGGAATCTCCAGAGCTCCTAGAGCTAGATTCTAAATCAAAATCTTCCTCATCATCCGAGAGGCTTCTGTTACCAAATAACTCACGAGTTATTAGCATATCGCCTTAGATAGGTAGGCGTTCTTCATCCTGGACAGTCTATTGAATCGTCTGGAAAGAGCATAGGAAATAATTGATAATCATTGCATGCTTTCGGACGGTAAACTGAGCAAAGCTTCCTCGCTGAACTGAGTGGCTGATGAGTGAGAAGACTACTTCAAACCAATTCAGGTCTAAGGATTCAAGAACTGTAATGCTGAGGTTCTGAAGTCTTCTAGTGAAGATTCTTAACCCAGGCCTATAGAACAGAAGACACTGATTCCGAATCTCACTAACGCAATACAAGTCTAAAGGATATATGTTGATGTCCATTGTATGATTATCATCAACAGCACTGACTCCAGTCCTTCGAAGCTATGACCCGTTGACGATAGCATCATCAATAGCAAAGGGGCCATCCAAGGGGAGTTGAAACACCCTCGAGAGGCTTCTGGCATCAAGCATAACATTAGTGCCTCTAATACGACCAAAGAGACTATTGCCATTGCTAGAAACTGTCATCCTATAATAGCATTCATCAACCAAGCGAAGGCTGTAGAATTCTTCTTAAAAGGAAAGAATGTGGATGAGTCCAAATCAATGAAAGAGGTCAACTAAGGTACCTCCTACATAGTTGTTGATAAGGAATTGCTCAATTTGTATAGTTCGTCCTAGAATGTAGGTATGATCACCCATTCTAGTGGAGAAACTATGGGGGTCTAATGACTGGTCTGAAGATACCATAATGACTTCCAATGGAAGAAGCCATGGAAGAATTTGAAGAGAGAAATGAAGAAAGATTTAGATTTGGAAGATTTTTAAATTTTTGAAGAAAGAGATGGGATGTATTAATTGTAAAACCACTTAAAACATTTTAAGGAAGATTTTATAGAGTGAAAAGATTTATAAACAATTATAAATAGGGGTGGCAATTCGTGTTATCGTGTCGTGTTCGTGCCTCATTATTGTGTTTTAATATTATCTATCTTATTTGATCATAAATATAACAATAAATATTAATTTGAATATATTAACAATTTCGTGTCTTTCGTGTCGTGGTTCGTGTTGTGTCGTGTCATACTGGGCTTATCGTGCCATTTGAATCTGTAATCGTGTTTTATAATCGTGTCGTGCTGGTTCGTGCTATCGTGTCATGCCAGACATTGCCACCCCTAATTACAAAGGTGTCAATTTTTTAGAGAGAAAGATTTTAAGACATGATGGTTGGGGCAACAGTCATAAAGGGAACTGTCACGCCATTCTCTCAAAAAGGCATTTTCATTAAAGAGCATGGATTCATGTAGCTCAATTAAGTATTCATTAAATATTCCCGTCAAAAAGTTTTAGAGGCAAACATTGGTTGGAAATATAATTAATGAGCTTTAGACATAATGATTAATCATGAAATCAATAGAATATTTTAGATTATCGAAAAAAGTGTCTTTATATCAGAAGGAAAGGAATTTTACTGATATTTTGAAAATTGAAAGTTTATAGAAGGAACTTTGCAATAGAGAAAGTGATGAGGTAGTAGGAGAAAAGGATAGAAGCCTAGATAAGTTTCTATGAGAAGTGGAAATATGTCCTTTATCTTGGAGAGAGATAAGTAGCAGAGCTTAAAGAGCTTGGTCTCAAAGAGTAGCAAGACAGACCGATAAATCAGTAGAAAAAAAATCAAGAGGTCAATAAATGAGAGGAATCTCTTGAACCAGTTGTTGGTCCAATGCTTGAAATGAATCTCTAGGAAATGCTGAGCTAAACTTCTTGATTCTCTATAGGTAATTCTTGCTAGAAATATCTGAATGAAGTACTATTATAGTATACTTTGGGAGTTGAAAATGCAAATCTTGCTAACACTATCTCTTAGCCTCTTCAGGAGATAGAAAGAGCTTCTTGTTCATTGGCTAATTCTTCAAAAGAATAGGATTCTTTTGAGGATGAGACTCCTCCTGAGTATATGACTCAGTTGGTAGATGATATCGACAATGATACCAATAATGAAATCGATAAAGAAATCTATTAATATAAAGAATTTCAGAGCTACCGATTTATCCCAAAAAATAATTGAAGCTAAGATTCAAAAATTCCTTAAGTTACCACTTCCTGATCATAGGAATAGGTAGAGAGTGTATCAGCAAGGATTGATTGGGAATATTTGGGAAAGATCAACAGCTAAGGAAGTCTGCTGATACGGGAACCACTGTCAGAGATCAGTAGATATGAAAGTCTACTGAGGGGTGAAAAGTTATCTGCTAGAGATGTCGGTAGTTGTTGAAATCTATTGACATGGAGTGATTGAGATCAGTAGATGTGAATATTTGCTGCATGATAAAGTAACATTAGATATGAAAGACTGCTGATGAAATGAATAGAATGGCAACATATCTTCCTTTTCGTGCCTTGGCAACTGGAAGAAAGAACCATAGGCTTCATCGACAAGGTTAACTGAAGATAATGCTCCTCCTCAAAAGAATCCCGATTAGCTAAGGAAAGCATTAGAGGCGAAATAGAAAGCAAGTTCCATTTTAGTCAGAGCTCTTGTATCACAAAGACATGAATTGCTTATTCTTAATCTGGTATTGACAAAGAACTTAAACGCACATATTTCGCTTCTTAATCAACAGTTAAGATGGTGACTATAGGTCAGAAGAGACAGTCATCAAGTCAAGACAAGAGAAAGAATGAAGAGATACGAACATCATTGTCTTGATGGGGAAGAACAGCTTGCAAAAAGAGGTACTAACCTGGAGTTGAAGTGCCAACACTACTTGATTCTCAGTAGATCACAATGTCATCAGTAGATATGAAGTCTACTCATATATAACATTTTGCAAAGAGACCTGATCTTTCGGAAGATCTAGAGAGAACGAATATTCACTACACACCAGGGGTATAGTTATATTTTACATTCTTGCGAAAGGAGTTACGTTGAGAGCATCAGCCTTTCTGAAAAAATCCAAAAACATTGGTACATATTTTCTCAAAGTAATTTGTCATTTGATGAGGTTTACCAGTGCTCTTTGAGAGATGATGGTTCAGGATAAGGATCTTTTTAATTGATTTGAATTCAGTTTAAGATGCCAATTGGTCTAGTCATAATGATGGCAATTGATACCAACAGTTATAGAACAAAGTTTGTGCCATATGACTGATTTAAACTAATTATATACTTCGAGTAGATATTTGGTATAAATCATTATTATGATAAGAGTCAATTTAGTCTTTAGTACAAAAGTTTTTGACATAAAACGTCAACTTTTGAGATGCTATGATTGCAAATGAATTTAATCGATGTGAGTTGATCAGATTCATAAGACTATTATCTAGATTGGAGATCCTGGTTTCATCACATCAGAACTATATTAGATTGAAGAAAATAGTACTAATTTTAAGGATTAATTTGATGTTTGGTTGACAAAAGAGTTATGTTTGCTGTTATGGATTTTGAACAAAAGAGTTGTGAAAAAAGGCACAGGTGTAAAATCCATAATTGAAACACAAAAGTTCATGCTATCATGGAATAAACAATTAAAAGTAGATGGTCATGAAGTAAAGTTGATTTGACCAAGTTCTCAAGTAGATCAAAGAAGATATAACAAGTTACAACGGAGATCTATTGATTACAAGTAACAAAACAACTTCCAGAAACTTAGCAACTACAGGGAAACATCTAATCTAAACAAAGATACATTTTGAATAAAATTTGTTACATAGCACGGTCTATGAAGAACGTGGACCGAATTTGCTAAACCTATTGGCAAAGGAGAAAAGAGGTCCAGATGAAGTGGCTAAGCCGAAAGAGACAGCCAAACGGGATCTCTTCTCTGAATCAGGAGAAAATATATGATCATGTCAACCGCTCTTCCTTCTCCCTTTAGCTAGCTCTCAAACCTAGGTGATCTTCACAAGCAAGGACGACTCCCTTTTGAAAGTCGGCTGCCGTGATTGTGCTTTTCCAAGGAAGTTGAAAGGTCAACTTAACAAGGAGAATCATGTTTGTATAAAGAAAAGTAAAAAGTCTACATTGCTAAAAAGGTGACAACCAAACGTGAGCACGGTCAAAGAGGTCTGGGAGGGGTATGCTGAAAGGTTGTTGAGGTAAATCATATTGCTAGAGGATTTCTCAAAATGAACCAAACAACTTTCGGAAGGTAGAGAGAATTGTACCAAGTTGTTGAGAATAAGGCTTGATCGAAATCTAAGAATAGTGCTAAATAACATTTTGAAAAGAGAGGGCTTGTATCAGTGTCTATCATAGAGATATGAAGTAGCTTGTGAGTGTGATGGAGACGAAGAGGGAAGGTCTCTATATATACCCGCAGAGGTAAGATGAAAGGACGAATTAATGAGAGAGAATCATTAAGATCGAGGTGTCCTTTCACCCACCCTAGTAAAGTTAGGCGAGATAACTTAAGGGTAGGGTAATTCCTAGATATCCGGTAAAGTCACCTTTTTGGAAAGAAAAAAAGTATTGAAGAGACAATACAACTTTCTTGAGAAGGTAAAAAGTTTTTGATTTGACAAAACAACTTTTTGAAAAAAGGTTAGATTTGACAAAACAACTTTTTCAAAAAAAGGATAGAAGGTTTGATGTGACAAAATAACTTTTTCAAAATATTTTAATTTTACCGAGAATCTAAGAAACAGTCTTTTACTTTATAAATAATCAATTTAAAAAAGTTTAACCTCATCCTTTGTAGAAATAGCACAATGGTACCCTTGTATATTGTATCTTTGACTACAAAGGTAAAAACTTCTATAAGTCAACACACAGAACTGAGCTTATGAAGTGCCAACAACAGAGAAAGAGACAAAGACAAAAGGCAAAGATTTGATATTCGCGAAGAAAGGACATGTCAGAGAAGAGACAATTCGTCTGACCAAATAATATCGAAACAAATGAATAAAGTAAATCATACTTAGAAGAATGGATGAACAAGAAGAGTGAAGTATGATAAAAACAATTATTCAAGCATTATATCTACAATGAAATAGACGAAAGGTAACAGGCATATAATAATGTTACACGGTGAGGATATATACTCACAATCCTGGTCAGCTATGAAAGCTGAACCAAAACAGATCTGGTATATCAAAGGCAAGAAAAGAAATGAGTGAAGACTGAGAAAGAAATAGACAGAGTTCCACCAGCAATCTTGCACATAAGAGAATGCCCAGATTCATCTTGTAAAGAGAGAAAAAGTTGCTTTGAGATCTAAAAGAATATGTGTTCCTTTTAGAGAATTAGATAGATTATTAGCAACATTTTATGAGCTTAAGAAAGCTCTAGAAAAAAATCTAAATACAAAAGAATTTCAAATAATCCAAGAGAATAGTTTAAGAAGAACCTGGGATTAATTTACTTATCTTCCCTTGATCACATATGCTCGTAGAAGTTGATAAATGATAAAACGAAGAGGCTGAGCATAGAGTTCTTAGGTGTATCTCAAACATCAGAGAAATTCAGTAGTAGAAGAAGTTCATTGAAGAGTGTCCTTGGAATCTGAGCTGATTAGTCTCCGAGCTTGATAGAAGTTGCCTAGAGAATAGATTTCCTTTGCAACAATTTAACATGTCCTTTATTCATATCTTTTAGTGATTAGTCACAAATAACACTTAAATGAAATATAGACCAAGTCTTCAAAAACTTAGTGTCATAGAACAGATGGATCAATCAATGTTTTATGATAAGAAGTTTTTAACTTTTGACATTTTTCACAAGAAGAAATAGGAACTTCAATATCCTTTAATTGTGAGATTGTAGATATTTGAACTGAAGGATTTCTCTCGAGAGGGTGTTAGATTGAGAACAATCATTAGCCTTATGTCAAGAGAATGAGAATAAAGAATCATTTGAAGTCAAGCATCCATCGGAGTTTTGTACATCTTAGATAATTTCATTCATAGTGCCAATTGAATAATTAACTTTTGTCGTATGAATAAATTTCTCATATTCAAGCAAAGAATCATCATAGAAATTGTCTAACGCAAGAGTTTTTGAAAACAAAATAGTTTTTCAAAATGAACACGTTTTCAAAAAAAATCTCATGAAAAATCATTGTCAAACGAATTTTTGAAATAAAACAAGAAAAGCGTTTTCTTTTGACATGCATCTGGAATGAGTGTCGAGGATCAAACTCTCAGGTGGTTAGACCTAAGCTCTCAGAGTCTTGCTCTGATACTAGTTGTTGGTCCACAAGTATGCTCAAATAGGCTAGATGGGGGGTAAATAGCCTATAATGCCAATTAAAAAATCTTCTTAGAGTATTCATAAAGAACATATTTAAAGGCAGAAGTAATTTGTTGAAGAAGAATGTCTACTGATAGTCTAGATCAGCAGACTTTCTCTGAGCAGAGTAATGATCTCTGCTGACAGGCTAGTAATAAATTGAAAGCCTACAAATGGTTTTGGCAGCGGAAAGATTAAGGCTAAACAGATTTATCAAGGAAGTCCTAATTAGTCGTACACAAATATATGATCAGAACAATAACATACTTAATCCTTCTCCAGATGCAGGTTTAAGGAGTTATGAGAGGATAGCTTTCAAATGAGTAAAACAGTTTATAAAAGCTAATAGATGAATGAAAGCTGAGTTTTATAAATATCTTATATTAAAATTCAGCAGAGGTTTGCTCAAAGACAAACATACTTAATACATCAACCTAGACTATTTAATTTATCTACCCACTTTGTCTAGAACTTTAGCCCCTCCTTAAGAATTCATTACAGAAATTCCTAAGCATAGATAGTAGTAAGACACAACAATGAGGGATAGATATGATAAGACAATTTTTAGGGTCACTCAGATATAAGATATCTGAGCGACTGAGTGCAGAGAATCGAATCCTTATGATGATCTATGATTGCACAACCAACATCACTTGTAATAGAATACAAGTCTGGAGGTATGAATGCAATGCAGACAGACAACTCTTCATTTTCCTTGGGCATCTTTCAAGATCTATCTTCAACGGATCTAAAGTAGTTGGCCTCTAGTTTAAAAATGAAATCTTTGAAGCTTTGTTAGAGACTGAGATCTTCGAAGGAGGTTGAAGAATTCAAATCAAGAAGTAAGTTCTTGATCAAGACACCGATCTATATCTTATTGTTTTTCTGATCTCTCTATTCTCTTTTTCTCTTTTCTTCCTAGCAATCCACAGAAAGTGTTTTTCTAAGGTCAGGGTTCTTTCACCGTGATCTCTTATGATGATATTAGTAGATTGTTGTTGAATACGATCTCTTTGTCGATCTCACAGCCTTGTCTATCTGCTCGATCACTCTCTGATCTCTCTGTTGAGAAAGGGAGAAGAGGTTTTTCTTCTATAGATAGGGACCTTTAGATCGTTGAGATATGTTGATTGATCTTCTATCCGTTGGAACAGTGTTGACGTTGAAGTCTGTTGGATAAAGATTTTTCTCTGAAGATCTTGAATAGTTACCAATCAGACTCAGTTGACGTGTCTCTGAAAATAAGGTATGATTGATAGTATACTGAAAAATGGTCTGTCCAATAATGTAGATTCTTTTGACTTTTTGGACTAAATGCAGAGAGAGGATATCTATTTGATAATGTAGAACAATATCCAACTAGATCTTGCAGGTCTTGAGATGTCAGGACTTTAAAGTCAGATTGAATTTTGAAGCTTGAGAACTTTATCATTTCTGAACAGCTGCAACCTTTTCTCTTTGCCACACGTGTAGATTAAAGGTCTACTGGTATGATGTTCTTTCAAAATATTTCGTCTTCCAGACGATAGTGGTTGACGTAGTTGCGATATGAACAATTAAACCATAGAGTGTCTGCTGGTGACAAGTCTTCAGTAGATCTTTTACTCTGTAGCAGGTATGCTGGTGTTGGTGTATTGGAATCGCTAGTCTGCTGGTCATCATATAAGAATAGGACTAAGACGTAGACTTACCTAGTCTAAGACCTATGCGATGTCAAACAAGCTGCCACACTAATCTGTACGCAGCCCGTTTAGCCACTTGTTATGACACGCAGTAATGAGAACAAGCAAATAAAAATGTTTTGGAATATGCAAAGGAATAGTATTGATTCAGTAGGTATATTCCAACACCTTCTAGATCAAGGATCCTCTTTGGTCGCCCCTTTAGAGAAGTGTTCGGCTGCCTTCTTTCTTCTCTCCTTCTTTCTGCTGCTTGTGGTGAAAGCCACTCCCATGAGCAACCCTAATTCAATCATCCCATGCATGCCATTCTTGTAAGGCCCTAACCCGCTTTGGTTCCACTTGCTTACCCTTGTCGTGCCATGCTTCAAAATAACCCAATGTGGGTCTTTAAGCGTACCCTCCTTGTAGTGTCCTAAGTTGCCTTGGAACCCTTTGCCAATCGTTGTCGTGCCACCTTCCCAAATAGACCCTAAAGAGCTAATGGCCATGGTAGCCCTCCTTGTGATATGTCATGCACCCGTGCCCTTTCCATGCATGAGACTTGCATGTTTGTAATTCTTTTGGATAACCCGGTTGCTTATTCTTGAACACCACATTATAATCCTCCATAGCCTTTTTGAACCTTGAAGTATCAAATCCAAAACGTGCCCTTTGTTTATCTTTCCACTTATGATAATTCTTCAAAGATTTCACATCACCCTAGTCGCTATTGGATTGGCCGGAAGGTTGGATGCACATTCAAATGATGGAGGGAAACGTCCTCACTAACCCCACCTCATCCATCCATTGTCCATGCGAACACGTTCAGACTCTTATTCATTTATGCGATCAAGCTTGCCTACATTTTAGCTGTCATTGTTGTCCCGATTTTGATTTTATTCGGGATATGTAATATTGATAATAATCTCTTCCAGCTCGTCTTGAGCCTGGAATTCTGGCTCGTCTCGAACCTGCAGTGTATCCAGCTCCATCTTCTGTTCGGGGGTTGGCCCTGGCACCTGTTCAAATACACCAGTTTTAGCTTATCGATTTCCATTCAGTCCTCTCACATTTCAACCATCTGTGTGGGAGGACTCTCCAGCAATCATGACCCCGATCATCACTGCCAGTTGTGACATAAGATTTCTCCTTTTTCGGAGATAGTGATTTCCTCCTCAAGAGTTGATAGAGTCAAAAATTGATCGGGAAACTGGAAAAGGCTTAAAAGCATCGATTTCTTGACGACAGAACCAAATTGATTTGCTAAAATTCTACATTGGGATGTCCGAATGCAATAATAGGATATCTGGGCTTATGTGTTGGGTTGGATCTTCCTAAAACCTGTCAATGATCAAGAAAGAACCTTAGTAGCAATGCAAGGCAAGGCCTCACGTAACCACTCCGGCATGAGAGTAAGTATCAAGGCTTTAGAGATAAAACAATTTAATAGAGTTTTAAGGCTTAAAGTGTGCATACCTTTTTAGAGTTTATGAGCGGTATATATAGCCCTTGCCATCGAATCCTTATTGGATTGTGATTTGATAGTTGTTTATTATGGTTTTACTGTCGTTCCTTCATTGTAGGCATGACAAGCGGGATTAGAGAATCCGGCTAACTTAAGGAAACGTTTCCTTTTGTGAGACTCATTACTCGGTGGCTGCCATGCTTGGTCGGATGGGCGTGGTCCTGTCCTAGTAAGCTATACTTTCTCGTTGTGTTGTCAATGTTGCCTGGGAATGGCCCCCTGGTCGGATAGGCCATGCTTAGTCCGACCAGTCATAGTCAGGGATTGAGCATGGTCATTGGTCGAACATTTTGGTCGGTGCACTTATCGCTTGCGTGGGGCACTCACTTCTTAGCTCGTGATTGATACGTGATGATTGTATGTGCTTTCCTCGTGACTAGATTTAGGCCTGGCATATCATAGTAAAAATTTAGGTGACAAACATTTGATTGGTTAAATATTACTCTATACATCTCTAAATTATCGTCTTGGTGGACATGACACACGGTTTAAGAAAACACATTTGACTGGATTATTAATATTAGTTTGATGTGTAGTTTACTTTAAAGATCATGTGTATGTGGTCCATAATTAAAGTATGATGAAAAAGTAAGGGTAAAGTGGTAAAAGTGCTGTCGTAAAAAGTAAAGTTTCAAAGAAGACAATTATTTTGGGACTGACGAAAAAAAAAATGACAATAATTTAGGAACAGATGGAGTATCTAACATAACTTGTGTGTTACATTTTATTTCTATTACATGCTTAATGCGTAAATTAGGATAGAAATTTTGTACTCCCTATATTCCTAAATAATTGTCTTATTTTATTGCATTTTCTAAATAAGTGTATTGTTTGATTGGGGACACAAATTTTAAAAAATAATTGGCATATATATTATTAGAGTAAGAAGAAAAAGTAAGGATAAAATAGTACTCCCTCATCCCTAATTTATTAACATGTTTAAACTTAAATACTAATTAACAAAAAAAACAATTTACTTAATCAATAACATTCGTATAATATGTGGTTTCCTTTAAAATTCATAAGCATGCGATGCATAATAAAAATATGAAAAAAAATAAGGGTAAAATGGTAAAAGTGTTTTACTAAAAAAGAAACTAATCATTCAAAATAATTTTTTTGGGACATAAGAATGAAAGCATGCCAATAATTTTTGGATAGAGGGAGTAAACCTATATTTTTTAAAAAGAAAAGTTTTGGAAATAATATACTCTCTTCCTAACTAAATAATTGTACTTATTTTTTTTCGGTTTCAAAAAATTAGTCATATTGCTAAACTTTATTTAAAAAAATATTTTTATCATTTTATCTTACTATTTTTCTTATTTTAATTATGAATCGCATGTATAAGGTTTTTTAAAGAAAATATACATTACATAAATATTTATTATAAAATCATTAATTTTTCTTAAATAATATATCAAATCAAACATGATAATTATTCATTAACCGGGAGAGTAATAATTTTAGTCGGGACGAAAAATATAAAAAAAGGTAACTATTTAGATGTATACGATATTTAGATTATTTTCCTTTATTTTATTAGTTATTAGTGGGTCCTCCTATACGACTTTAGATCGCCGTCATTGAAAGGGCCATGTTCTCTTTAGCAAACCCATTGGTCTTGGTAAGGGTAGTTCGCAAGTCACTAACGTTATGACATGGGCCCACTACAAACACACGTCACAATCGAAAAGCAACAAGAATATCGGTGAGACGTTTAGAGCATCCACAATGGTGGATCTCTAAATTACTCTTCAAATACATCGTTTTTTGTTCCAATTACACTTTTTCAACACTTCAAAAAAGAATTCACTCCAATAATTACTCTCTATATTTCTCTAAAAACTTAAAATCTCTCAAATATCAACTAACAAACCTAATTACAAATATATTTTTCATCATTTTTATTTCTATTTTTTCACAACAATTTGATGAAATGTTTTATATTTTAAATTCATAAAATGTACTCCTTCCGTCCCGGACAAAGATTCCTCGTTTGAAAGTCAAATTTTTAAGAAAATGACACTTTTAATAGTTCATTAGTAATAAAATGACTATGTTATGCCTTAATTTTTGAAAGTAAACTATTTCAGTGAAACATCTAAAAGTGAAATAGTGGACTCTTTACCCGGAATGAGGGAAGTAAATAAAATATGTATCTTTCTAGATCTATATTATTGATAAATAAAAATTTATGATGATGTAGTAACAAAAAGAATTCTTTTTTGGGATGTTTCAATTGCTTGCAACGAAAAAAAAAGCATCAAGAAAAAAAAAGTGATATACTCATTCTGTTTTGGGTAAAGAGTTCATTATTCAATTTTGAAATGTTTTAGTTAAAAAGTTCACTTTAAAAAATGAAGGCATAAAAATATCATTTTATTACTAATAGACTACTAAAAATGTCATTTTATTTAAAAAAATTGACTTTCAAACAGGAACTCTTTGCTCAGAATGAATGACGTAATTAATTTTTAATAAAATATATTTTAACATGATGAAATATTAATTGAAAAATACTAGTAACCTTGTTTGTTTTTGGAGAGAGGCAAATGTTACTATTCAAGGTAAACAACTCTTCAAATTAGAAGAGTTATTTAGTTGATTTTAGAGATGGAGAGTTGGTTTGGACTCCCATTGTAGATTTAATTGGAGCTAAAAATCTCTAAAATGAGTTTTAGAGAGTTTGTAATTGGCATTGTTGTGGTTGCTCTTAGGTATTGTCATATTACGAGATGGAGCTATTTATTAAATGCTTAAAAAATTACTTCTTTATTCTTAAATTATCGTCTTAATTGATTTAGTATATGGGTTAAGAAAAAATAATTAATTAATTTATTTATATTGATTTAATATATTATTTTATTTAAACCTTATATTATATGACTTATAATTAAAGTACAGATAAAAATAAGTGTACAGTGGTAAAAGTGATGTTTTAAAAAACTAAATTTTAAATTGGTTAATTATTTTGGGACGGATGAAAAATAAAAAAAAAGATAATAATGTAGGACAGATAGATTAGTATTTAAGTCGTTAAATAATTAAGTTTGTGATAATTTTAAATATTTATTTCATTACAAAAAAGATTGTAGCATGTTTAATTTGACGACAATTTGTCACAAACCCTAGTTATTAATATTACAGTAAGTTTCCTGTAAGTAGAGGTGATATGAGTGACACTTATGTGGGCAATGGATTCAAACAGGCGGGTTTGTAAGCGCTTATTTAATAAAATGAGCATAAATGAGAGGGCAATTAATAAGTACGTACGTTTATTTATTCATTAACATAAAATCATCATTTAAATACAAAAAGAAATTATTTCTTTTTAAAAATTACTCAAATATTACAAAAACCATTAATCTTCTTTGAGATCACCGGTAGTTCACTAAAAATACATAACAATGAAATTATATTCCGTCAATTAGAGCTGATGTACTAAGCTCAATGGGACTGCCGAAGAAAATGACAGTGTAATTCTCACACACAAACACACACACACACACACACATATATATATATATATATATATATATATATATATATATATATTATTTTTTATTCCTTAAGGGAGCATGGGAAGAGATTGAACCTGAGACCTCACACTTTGTGAAGCAATGTCCACCACTGAACCACCCCTTAGAGGAACACACATACACACACACACACACACACACACACATATATATATATATATATATATATATATATATATATATATATATATATATATATGATTATAGAGAGAGAGAGTGAATCGTACAAACAATTATTATTGTATAAACAGATGTACAATAGTATTATGCATTCATACTTATAAGAAGTGTATTATGAGAAACTAGTAGTACTATTAAAATGTGATATGTTCGCTATATTAGAATAATACTCAATTTAGGATGTAAATAATATATATTTAAAATAAATAGTTTAATGTAAAAAAAAAAATTGGGCGGAAGAAGTGGAATGGAAATTAAAAATCACAACATGTCCAGAGGCTTTGCCACTATTTTATGCTTTTGTTACAATTGGGTTTAACATATTTTTCGGTGATGATTGCATAAGTTGACGTTCATTTATCTCATCATAATTAACGGTTTTAAATAAATATGCTCATTTGTGCTTATTTTAAATTTTTGATGTATCCATACTCATTATTTAATAGATGGTCTGGACAGATAAATGGCACGAACAATAATTACCACCTTTACCTGTGAGACTGTATCACGTATCTTAATTTGTAAGATGGAGTTTTACTCTAATGCAACTCAACCCATTAAGACATACTAGGTCGAGTCAAGAAAATCTCGTATTGCATAAAATACACATAAAAACGTCTTACATAAATATTTGCATTAATATTATTCGTCCGATTTAGATAGTACAATATTACAGTTCAATAAATATGCAATATATGGGGAGCTTTGTTAGTGTAGACAACAAAATCTATATATATATATAACGATAACATTTATTTTTTCCCGCCTAAAATGCATTCCAAAAATAGAAATTCAAATGTGACATTCAGCTATACATGGAAGTTGAGCCACTTTATTTTGTTATTTTTTCCATAATTTTAACACTACATTTATTTAAATGCAAACCAATATACTCCGTTGGAATTCAAAGGGTAAAAAACTAGATTCGATGAGTAAATATATCTAATATTTAGTTATGTATTTTTTTTTCCATTCAACTGAAAAAAAAAATGTAAACAAAGAGATAGTTGACATACTCAGAAAACAATCTTAATTTTTTTTTTTGGAAATTCCAGATATAAGTATGTAATATTTTAATATAAACAAGCTGGAATAAATCATGAACATACAACAAGTATGTAATTTTTAATCTCACAAATCTCTCTGAGTAATTTATTGAGTAATAATCTGTTTTTGTCTTAAAATATTAATATGTAATGAAGAGAGAAAGCAATTAAAAAAACAACAAATGTTGTGTTATAAGGAAAATTTTCAGAATCTATAATATTATCGATGCACTTATGTATTTCTATTTAAATATTTACCTCCAACATTATTTTTCCTTATTTTTTTTTAATTTTTTCCTCTTCATTTTGATGAAATACAATTTTATTATATATATATATATATATATATATATATATTATATTCTTACGTTTAAGGGCATGAGTGTAAAACTAGTTAACGATAATAATAATTCGTCATTACAAATTTACAATCAGTTGAGTCAGCAGGAGAATATTCATGGTGTGGTCTGATCCAACGGCGGTTGTAGCCCTGTTTCACTACCACCGTCAAAGAACACGAGAAGGGCATCCTATGTTTCTATGAATTTACAAACATGTCTCGGTCTGTCGGCTACTAGTTGCATGCGGCTGCAATTTCAATGTTTTGTAAGAAGAAATCTATTTTAGGCAAAAACAAACAAATGAGTCACCTAATTTTCTATCTTTTTATAATTTGGTCATATAAATTTTGAAATATCTATTTAGGTCATTCAATTTTAGTCTAGTTATAAGAGAGTTCATTTTTTAGATGGACGTTCAATTTAGCCGTTAAATCATGTCAAATATCTATTTTACTACTGTAAATATAAATTGAAAAACAATTATATTTAAAAAGGGTTTCAACTGTAAATAATAGAATTTGAGAGTTTTATAGATCTGAGTCTATTCATCTTCATCTTCCCCAATTAAGGTTACAGATCAGGGTTACAGTAAGTATCAGTTTCGTATTTGATTTTTTTGTTGACTCTTGAAGAAACAGAAATCAAAAGTCAACCAAGATTTATGCGTCGCCCCAATTTCCCCTTACAATTACTTGAAAGACGTGAAGAAATTTCTTGTTCAAGCTCTGGCTACCCTCATCTAGCAATCTCCAGTCACGCCGATTCTACAACCACTATCAATTCCAACTCCTAATTGACTGTCGTCGTCGCCGCCACTGCAGACCCACCAACCAAACAGAAGACCCCAATGAAAAGAATGGAGGAGATATAAAAGATGATGGATCGCAATACATATATATAGTCTGCTTTCAGGAGACCCGCGAACTGGGTCACAAGTTCGACGACGAAACTATCAAGTGACTTCTTCAGCAGGCGGGACTGGTTGTCATCGGCGCCACGGGTATGGGAGCTTTATCTAAAGATGGTCAGAGAAGAGAGTGATTGGACTATTGATTTCTGAAGCTTGGCCATTGATCCCACGAATTTGTTGAAATCAAAGACGTATCAAACACCATCGATCTCTACAACCAGGAAATGTCACAGATCCGGTCAAGCTTCTTCCCCTACAAGTTTGGCTAGCTCCCCCATCTCTCATTTCTCCGTCTCTGGCCAAGCGTCTCCAAGCCGTACCAACCCCAACCCTCTCTCAGATCCAGCCAAACCCTTTCATCTATAGACTATAGGCGCCTCTTGTTGTCTCCGGTGTATGTGTGTGTGTGAGTGGGAGAGAGAGAGAGAGGAAGATAGAGATAAAAGTATAGCAGTTTTCAGATGGAACGTCTTAGATTTGAAAATTAGTGAGTCCTAGGCTGCTTCCACTTCGATGACGTCGACATCCATAGAGCCCCCAACATCATTGCTATTATCTTTGTTGTCTACGGTATATGTGTAAGACTATATTTTCATCTCTGGTGTGTGTGTGTCCGAGAGAAAAAGGTGAAGAGAGATCGTTGTGGATCTGGGTTGCTGGGTTTTCTTCCCGGAGAAGATGAAGATCAATAATAAACATTATTGACCCAAACATGTTGACCCAAATAACCCAAAAGTTTTATTATTTACAGTTTGACCCTTTTTTAATTATAATTGTTCTTTCTTTTTGTTTGTATTTTCAGTTAGACCCCTTTAGATTTCTAATAGGTAAAAAACTTGAATTTAGAAGGGCAAAATAGATATTTGACATAACTTAACGGTTAAATTTAACGTCCATCCAAAAAATGGGCACGCTTGCAACTGGACTAAAGTTGAATGACCCAAATAGATATTTCAAATTTTCGGTGGCCGAATTACAAAAAGTGGGAAAGTTTGGTGGCCCATTTGTATGTTTTGTCGTCTATTTATCAAGGTTCTAAAAATCGTTAAGCGGCACACTAGGGCCTAGCGCTTTGGGG
>CM028377.1:3966238-4001238 GCA_013146195.2 Codonopsis lanceolata | reverse complement strand
AATATAATTGTCAAATTGAAGCCATTGAGAATAAGAAAGAAAAGAGGAGAAATGGGTGAAAAATGCGAACAAGTGACACTTTTATTTCCGAACCGTTTCATTTTGATATTTTTTAAGCCATTAATTCTACATTGTAGGTTTTTTTATATGTATATGATGGGTCCCTATTTTTATGTTCGCCCAGGACCCCGGAATCTTAGGGCTGGTATGTAGGGAGAGATGCATTTTTATATAAGGTCAATATGTACCATTTGTAATATTTTTTAGAATAAATGTAAGGGAGGAGATTTGAACTCTTATCCTTACCAAACCATGAGCTCTTAGGGCATCCTCAATGTTGTATATTCTTATATAACTTCTTAACTGAATCCCACTGCCACCTACACACTTTTATCTTCTTACACACTTAAGAATAAATCTTCTCATTGTATAATCTTCTTACACAACTTCTTACATAAAAAAATATTAAATTTAACATCATCCCAAGTAAAATAAAAAACCCTCCCCCCACACTGACGGCCCACTTCCCCCTTTTTCGCTTCAAAGTGACTTCCTAATTAGGAAGTTAAATATATATCTCTCTCCTAAGTGGACAATAGGTGGTCACTATGCACAATTATCAATGCATTAAGAAGTTCATTTTGATACGTTGGGGATGCTCTTATACCATGTTAATTTACCAACACATTTAAAAGCTTTAGGGGTAGTTTGGTAATCATATTTAAGGTTGGATATGATTAATAAGTCAAATTTACAGATGTTTGATAGACAATATGCATTTTGGATTAGTAATCCAAATTATCCAGATAAGGCTCTTATCATTTCGCTAATTATACCAATAATGTATATCAAACTTAACACTCTACAACACGTGGAGAGATACACAAACATGCCCCACCAATGGCATCACAAACCAAATAGAGTGACAATGTGCACTCATAATATTTCAGGTAACAAATGCAAACGGGATGACTTGAACCTACGACATTATCAAACTAGAGCTCTGATACCATATTAAGTAACCGACTCATTTACATCTAAAACTTTAAACTATTAGAGAAAGCACCAACAATACATATTATGTTTTATATTTTGTGTTTTAACAGGATCTTACATCGTGACTAAGTGACGTATAAATGAACATCATTCTTCTTTTCATAAATATTTGTTGTGCACAGCGGAAGACTAGCAAACAATTTAACAGAGTATCACAAAAAAATAAAAATTAGGACCAACGGACTATCGAAATTTTATTAGAGACACACTTGAAGCCGTTCTAGGGATACAACTACTTATATGAATACAATAGAAACCATAAAACCCTTAAAAGGTTACAAAACTGACAAAACAACAACAGACCTAAAAACGGGGTTGAACGGTCACTCAACCCAAACGCTGGGCGACCGGGCAAAATCCAAAAGCAACCTTCAAAAATTTCTTCACTGAGTGATCGCTCAGTCAAAACTTTAAGCGACCGCTTAAGCCCAGAATCTGCAATGCTCATGTCCAAAACCTCCGAGGGAACTGGTCTGATGTCTGATTAATCGAGTCATATAATTCTCAACAGTATTACATTTGATATAAACAAGTAGTAATTTTTATCTTTTTATTTCAAATTTTCAATGGGTCCATTAAATATAAAAATATGTAATTACCTTTCATGAGTGTAGCGTGGCACCTAGTTAGATAAGTTTAAAAGATACTCCATTTGTTTTGTGTAAAGAATTCATTATTCAATTTTAAGATATTTCACCTAAAAAATTCATTTAAAAACAATTAAGACATAAAAGTGTCTTTTTATTACTAATAAACTATTAAAAAATATTATTTTCTTAAAAAATTAACTTTCAAATAAATTTAAATATTATCATGAATCATTCTGGGGTCATATTAGTTAATGATACTAAAATACAATATGTAATATATAAATCTTAATTGCTTTTGTCCTATTATCTAGAGGTGTTAATTCGAATTGTCAAGTCGTTAAACCAAACCATGAACCAAGTAGATTGGTTTCATTTTTTGGCATATATGCTTAAACTCTATATATATATTTTTTTCTAAATCAAATCATTTACACTATGCAGTTTTACTCAGTTGAAGCATATATGTCAGAAAATTAAACCAATTTACTAGGTTTGGTTTGTGTCATTTCGATTCACCCCTGTATATATGTACCTCCAGTCTGCGCAAAATTCCTCCCATAGGCCACAGAGGCCTGAGAAAGAGCAGACTTTGGACTTTGGAGGGACCAAAAAGAAATAAAACAGAGTAAAACCGCGTAGGGGTTGGACTTGGAGGAACTATGCTTGTCTGTCTCCTTGCAGCCATGTGACCCATCTCATCTCATCTCATTCTCTACTCCCACTGCATTAAAGTCCTTCCCATTTCTTAACTCTTTTCACACAAACAAACTCATACTCCCACTTTAATGCCTCTGTCCTCCCTCTCTCCCATTTAAATCTTTAGATAGATCTAACTGAGAGGCTCTGAATCTCAGAAATTGCACCTTAGATCTCCCAACACAAACACAGACCCAATTGCCAATCATGACTATTGCACTCCAAGATTTCACTCCCAGAAAGGTACTCTTACTTTTCCTCCTCCTTTCTTTTGTCTTCTCTTCTTTAGGACTTCTTGTTTCTCCCCACAGCACTCATTCCCATGAAGCTCTCACTCATAGCCATAGCCACAACCACAATCACCACCACCACCCTTTTGGTAGAAGAGGGATTCTACGAGCACAAGAAGAAGATGATGATGAACAACAACAAGAAAAGCCCAAGCCCATTAAGAAGAAACCAATTACTCCTCCCACTTCTACTACTACTACTACTACTACTACTACTATTTCTTCCCTTTCCACCAAAAACAAAACCAAACTCATCAAACCTAGTGCTAACAATTCAACCAAACTTGTCAAACCCACTTCAGATTCAACCAAAAACCAAACCAAGCTTCTCAAGCTACCTTCTTCCAATTCAACCAAAAACAAAACCAAGCTCACCAAACCCACCACTGATGACTCAATTAAAGAAAAACCCATCATCAAAATCAAGCTCAATTCCACCTCAAAACCAACAAAATCTACTTCAATCCTCCTCACCAAGAAAACCTCAGATCTAACCAAGAACAAACCAACCAAGCCCATTACCACCAAATCAGCCCAAACCAAATCCCAATTGACCAGCCCAGACAAAAAGCTCAATAAAAAACCATCCCAACCAAGTTGGCTCGATCAAGAAGATGATAATGACTTAGTTTCAGAGTTTCGAGATCTACCCTCAAGATTTCAAGAAACTCTGTTACCAGATTTGGATATTATCTCCACAACTTCCAAAGTCTATCTCAATAAAGCCAATAAAGAGATCACAAAAGGGTTCAAACCCATTGTGGGCAAAACATATGCACCCATTATTGCTTCAATTGTTTCTTGTGCCTTCATTTTAATCCCTCTCATTCTAGTCTCCCTCATCTTCAACCGCATCAAAGCCTATTTCTCTCTCCAAAAGCTCTTAATCTTTATCCAAATTTATCTATCTATTTACTTCTTTATCCTCTCCTTGTCTTCCATTGTCACTGGCCTCGAGCCTCTCAAGTTTTTCTACGCCACTTCTCAGTCCACCTATATTTGCATACAGCTCTTGCAGACACTTGCTTATGTCTTGTACCTGCTTATGTTACTCATGTACATGGTTTTGGTTTTCTCTACTGATACTGGAATGACGTCTAAGATGTTGGGCTTGGCCCAGACGTTTCTGGGCTTTGCCGTTGGGCTTCATTATTATATGACGGTGTTTCATAGAGCGGTGTTGCATCAACCGCCAAAGACCAGCTGGAAGGTTCATGCTATTTATGCCACGTGTTTTCTTTTGATTTGTTTGTTAGCTAGAGCGGAGAGGAGGAAGAAAGCTTATTTGGCTGAAGGTGGTGAGGAAGGCAAAACTAGTTAATTATTTTTTAAAAAATAATAAACTTTTTTATTTTTATTTTTACTTTTTTATTTTTTACTTTCTCGGCCTACTCTTTTGGCCTTGGTTATAAAAGCAAGCGAAAAAGTTCGCTTTCAATTTATTTGAGTAGATCTCTTATAAGACTGTCTTACGGATTTTAATTTATAAGACGAAGCTCCACTCTTTCACAATTTAATCCATCAAAACACGATGGATCGGGTAATGAAGATTCGTCTTACAAAAAATATCAGTAAGATCGTTTTACATAAGTTTTTTTTCAATTTGTTTTTAAGTTCGACATTTTGTAAGTTTGTTAAGGATATAGAATAAATTGCTATCTCTCTTATTTGCCATTGGCATTTTCATCTTGGTTTGGTCGTTATTTAATATTGATTTGATCACATTTCTCTAATGTGTAATGTATTTACTACAATATTTAGAAAATTATTACTTCCCATTCTCATTATTTAGTTGGAATTGCGTACGTGCACCTGCATCATTGACACTAACAATCTCCTTCACCAAGAGCTAGACGTAGGGGTCAAACTCGAGATTTGTTCTAATATTAATTGAAGCCAATTGTTAGCGTTAAAAGACACCTATAGTTGATAGGAATAACCAGGGCCGGTCAGGCCGGAACTGCTAAATTGGGGGGCTTTTTCGAACGGGGCTGTCCTATGCAGAAAAAAAATATCTATTTTTTAAATGACTTAAAAATAATCAAATAAATATAAAAGATAATAATAAAAAACACTTGATTGCAAAAGTTATGGGTTTAACACAAAACATATTACAAAGTACTACTTTCTAGTACATTTAAAAGCAAAATCAATAATCAAAGAAGAATAATAAAAAATTTTAGACATGTTTTTCTTAATAGATATTAGAGCTAACATATTCAGGCGTTTTTTAGACATTATGTTCTGAAAATAGTTCTTTATTAGCTTCAACTACGAATTAGGCGGCAAGCATGAAGAATTAAAGATTGAAGCATCAAGTATTCAAGCATTCATTCAGTTTCAAAGAAATTTTGAAAAAACAAAGAAGTAGAGAACGTGAGTTTCCAATTTCGCCTTGTGCGATTGTGCTTTCTTGGGAGCCTGGAGTCAGAGGCTGGATCGGACGGTCAGGCGACTCAGTCAAATAGGTGATGCGTGGTTCGCGTTCGTCAATCGTATTCGTGGAGAGGAGCTGCTGACATCGTGAGTTCGTTTTTGGGGTTTAGAATAGGTCTATATATATATTTTTTAAAATTATAAGCAAATTTTGTGAGATTATGGGCCCAAAAAAGGGGATTTTTGAGGGCCGAAGGCCATAGTCTCACTGGGCTTGTGGGAGGGCCGACCCTGGTTGTCCGGAATGGCGACTTCTGAGGGTTGTTTGGTAGGGTGACTGGCCATGAGCCCCCAATTTTGAGGGGTCCCAAATTTATGTATACAAACTTATATATGTATTTATAATATAATGATATAATTTTATTCAAATAACCTTTTGGCCCAATGGATTAGATGCTTATAAAGAAGGATAAAATTATGGTCGATCCCTTTTTCAAAGTTTATAACCTCAAAAATTCATATATCTTTTTTTTTAAACCGTAAAATATCACTTTTTGAAATATTGTTCAGAAAATACCATCGTCACCTTCAATAGCTCTGGCAAACACATTGGATTCGAAAATTACCATTGTTGCACAACGAAATGGGGATCAATCTGTTCGGTTAGGTTGTAGGGTCGAGGGGGCAGCGCCCTTTCGTGGGGGTTCGGATGCAACGCCCCCGAAAGGTAAACCGTTTTTTTGGTTTATGAAATACGAAACTGTAATGAATTGGTGTTGGGTTGAGATTTTTCAGTAGAGACGAAGGCGGAAGAGTAGGAGGAAGAAGAAGGCTTACGACGGAAGAGATGAAAGAAGATGGTGGAGGTGTGGTTTGGTTCTTTATGATTTTATATCGCGGTGCAAAACTATCAGATTAATGTATTGTGCTGCAAACATTGATGTATCGCGATTAAAACATTGATGTATCGCGCTTGAAACATTGATGTATCGCAGTGCAAAAATAGACTAGACAATTAAACTGATGAATCGCAGTTCAAACATTCATATATCGCGGTACAAAAATAGACAAGACAATTAAACTGATGAATCGCGATGCAAATTTAATGCAATAAAATTGATGCATCGTTCAATAATCAATGCACCAAATTAAACTGATGAATTGCGATTCACACATTGATGTATCGCGGTGCAAAAATAGACTAGGCAATTAAACTAATGAATCGCTGTGCAAATATTAATGCAATAAAATTGATACACCGTGATTCATTTTCATAGTGCGCCTCATACTCATTAAGGATATTGTAGTCTTGTTGCCCCCAAAAGTCTGTTTTTCTAGTTTGAAAAAAAAAAACACGCTACTGGAGCGAATAAAAACTTTGAAAAGTGGACCGGCCCGCAATTTTTCCTACAAAGAAATTAAAAGTTTTTGGTTTAATCCTTGTAAAATAATTTAGGGTTAACTTCATCATTAGTCCCTATAATCGAGACATTTCTAGCAATCGTCATCTAGAAGATATGGACCCGCAAACTATTAAAGCACATGAAATCCAAAGTAGGTAAGTTGTCTTGACCAGAATCACCTTCGACCCATTGTGACCGAGCTGTTAGTAGCACACTAGGGCTTCTCACCATACACCAAAACCCTTTCAAATCTACCCACATGCCAAAACCATGTCCAAAACCTAAGCCCTTCCAATATCGTCGGCCAAATAAACCATCCCCGTGATCCAACTTACCAAAAGTGACCATCCATTTGGCCCAGAAAGGAGAGAGGATATTCCTTCAACTACTCTTGTTATGACGCTTTGAGAGGTCAAAGAAGGGAACGAAGGGTAAACAAAAAAAAAAAAAAAAAAAAGGAAAAGGGGAAAGAAAGAGGAAAAAAAGAAGGAAAAGAGGGAGTGCTAGGTTGAAAATCAAAATACAGCCTATGCCGAAGAAAGGAAAGAAAGGAAGAAAAGGTACCTCCCTGAAACAGTCATTCAAAATCTCTCTAACCAATTAAAGCCTCTCTTGAAAAATCTCTCAAAAGCCAAAGCCAAAGCCAAATATTACACCCTAACCCAGTTGCCACATATAGCTCTGTTTCAATCAGTTATAACGCGACCTGAGTCAAAGACAAAACTCCTTCCTAAAACATATAAAATCATCAAAAGGTAATTACTAAGTAGGGTCCATAAACCACCATTCTTGTGATACTCGACAATAAAGTGAACTTTGGATCCCGACTCTCTTTCTTGTTCATTAAAGTCATCCTCATGTCTTTTGCCCTTGATTTCCTCATGAAATAAGTCTGCTTGGGGCTATCCCTCCATTCATTTCTTTTTCGAGGTTGTCCCCCCATTCATTTCTTTATGGGGCTATTTTCCATTCATTTCCATAAGAACGTGTCGATCGGGTCTGCCAGGGGCTTTTCTGCCCCATCTTGAGGGATTTGTTGATAGTCACCCTAGGGCTTCTCCCACTGGACCCATAAGTTTTTTCCATGCAGTCACATATCTCATGTTCCCTGAGTCGCCATTAGTGATAATAGCGAAGGACGCTCTGGTTGGGAAACCTTTAAAAATATGAGTCCCGCTACAAGTAAGATAGAGAAGGTTATTTAGGGACCTCACGACTCCTCCTATAAGGTCGAGACATTTTGAAAACACCTGCACTATAGACCAAGAAAATTCCGCCTTAGCCTTGTTTTGCAAAGACTTAGTAGGAAATAAAATCCTTGGAATGATTGACAGGAACGCTTGCTGCAAGAAAACCTAAGATGATTTTGTGGCCATCACAGATTGTACACTACATAATTGATACACTACCATTAGGAACCCTCCTGATTACTGCGAGTCTGGTGGATCGTTTCGGTTACATTTTTCCCCTACCTTCCTTTTAGTGCCAAACTGGTCTTCTACCAATTTCTGTCCAGAATACCAAAGGTTGGGAACCTCAGTTACAAAGATCTTAGTAGTTTGTCTATTTCTACTTTGGCGCCGCGCCAGTTTCTCTATGTTCTATCAGATTTTGCTGCTTGACTGCTACGTTGTCTCGTCCGATGGACCCGATTTTTGAAGCCACTCCTTGTTTTCTTTGCCAAAAACCATAATATCCCATTATCAAGTCCAAAAGAGAAACAGGAGACCTTCATTAAAACTCTTCACTGAGAAACCTCACCAGATACCAGAAACCAAACATTAGATACCCAAACAAAGCGACAACCTCAGCTTTTTCACTCACTAGTAAAGAAGTACAGTGCGTTTATAAAAGATAATTAGTTTTTTTTTAAACGGTCAAGCATGTATAGTTTCTATTAACTAGCGTCAGCATACATACTAACAATAATTGCATGTAAAGAGGTAAATAACCCAATATCATCATTTCGCGCCACTCGTGCTGATTCTGTCACCTCTAGTCTGGAAACATTGCCTACCCATACTACTGACCTCATCATCATCCCTACATTAAGAAACATTAACATTGCCACCTAACGTGAGGGCTACTCGCGTTTTTCCTTGATTTTTGATACAGACAGGAGACGTTAAAGAAGCTTTTCAGCAATCAGCAATATGTTGTGGCCATCACATGTTTTTATGACTATGAGAATTTGAAAAGGTATGAGAACCCCATTTCGCGACCAAAGCCTCGCTACTGAAAATCGGCTAGGTTTGGAAACATCAGAACGCGTGCAATACGCTCAGCCTCATTATGGACTCTAAATAGTATAGAGTTACAACCTCTATTTTAAAGTTAAACAAAGAAAAACCAATTATTCAAGAAAATGGGTAGGTTCGGAGGCTAGGTTACGAGTTGGGAAGGGGTTAAGCACCCAACTCGCCCTTTCGGTCTCATTTTAGGTTTAAATAAATTAACATGCTTTTAGATGTATATAGTCTAGAAAGTATACTTTATATATATGTACATTGAAAATAGCATTACTTTGTATTTAATGTTATTTGGGCATAGTAACGGCTATGTGTGTGTTTATGCCTAAATATTAACTATATATATATATATATACATATATATATATATATATATATATACATATATATATATATATATACATATATATATATATATACATATATATATATATATACATATATATATAGCACAGGGGCGGTACCCTGCTAGATTTTATAAAAAAACAGGAAAAGATACAAACTTGAGAGGGATAAACAGCCTGACCCTTATATTTGGGAGGACAAATGAGTCTAACCTCGAAAACAGAAACAAAGCAACAGGAAAGGCCAATACAAAAAAGGAAGCTAAGAAACTCTAATCCTAGCCATACCACGAGCATCTAAAATCACGTTCCCTTTAATTGGAGAAGGGAGCTACGTCAAAGAATAAAAAACCGAGTTAGAACTAGTATCCAAAGCTAAATTTGCAAGATCATCAGCAGCAAAATTAGCCTCACGAAAACAGTGATGAAACGTGAAATAAGAATTTTGTTGCATCTCAAAAATAGCACGAACGTAAAAAATCAGATGTAAAGGAGGGTGATGGCCAAGATTGAGCCAATTATAAATAATCTTCGAATGCAATTCAATAGAAGCGTCACGGTGGTTGTGAGAATAAAGCCATTTTATACCATGATAAAGAGCCCGAACCTCAGCCTCAACACTTGTCGAGATACCAAAGAGAACCGAGTAAGCATAGATCACAGCCCCATCAGAATCACGGATAATACCCCCTTCACTACTAGAACCACGGTTACCTCTTTAGGCACCATCAGAATTAGGGGTGCCAATTGGGTGTTAATAGATAGCTTTGGATAAGGCCATTATCCATTAGGCCAATGGATAATGGCCTAACTCAAGTTATCAATTAACACCCAATTGTCACCCCTAATCAGAATTAAGTTTAAGAACCCCCTCAACTAGTTTGGACCAATAGATAGCTTTAATAGAGACTTTCTTCTTAGAACCATAAGAATAAGAAAGACCACAAGCGTTTCGAAATCCCACATAATTACCAGCTAACATGATCAAATTGAGGTCATGATTAGTGTTGAATTTAATAGTGGAGATGTATTGAACAAGACCTTCATAAACACCGGCATTTCGGTACTTCCATATAGGGGTGAGTTTGGTCCGGTTCGGTCCATTTTTTTGGAAAAAATGTGAGAACCAGGACCAGACCAATAGTCCGGTTCTGAAAAAATATAGAACCATGACCAATCCAATATGTCTGAGAACCAATACATTGGTCCGGTCCAGAACCATTTGAAGACGTACGAGAACCAGGACCGGACCAATACGATAGTTATTTATTTTTTACCTATTTAATACAAATACATAATAAAATTTAAAAGATTTAAATTTCATAAATAGATTTAAAAACCTTCAATAAAATTACATTCAACAATTAAAAGTGTTGAAATCATAGACTCGTAAACATAACAAACCAGTGGAAACAAAATAACAAAATAGTACAAATGAAATAGAGAAAAAAATAACTAAAAAGTCTGAATTTAATAAGTGTTTTGAGTATTGATGCTAGAAATGTAAAATAACAAAAGTGTACAAAACTAAATCCGATTATGCGTTTTTTATTTATAGGTATGAATAATGGTATATAGGATTTAGTTTTAGGGTTAGTATAATAGTGTATATATATATATATATATATATATATATATATATAAAATACTATATTAGTATATTATATATAATAAAATAATAATAAATACTATTGGTCTGGTTCGGTCCGGTTCTGCGTTTTTGGTTTCTGGAACCGTGGACCGACCCAATTGTTCGGTTCTATGAAAATTCAGATCCAGGACCAATCCAAAGTATTGGTCCGGTCCATTTTCAACTGGTCCGGTCCGGTTCCGGAAAACTTCTGCTCACCCCTACTTCCATATACTCCAAAGAATGAGGGAAGGCAAACTATTATGAGTTAGAAATTTAGCAGAAAGCCAACCTGCCATGCACCGTTGTTGGATGGAGTTCCCTGATATAGGGAGATCATGAGATAAATGGAGTCATTCCAAACCGAGGAATTAGCTTCACTAGCAATGAAGAGATGATGGAAGGATTCAATACAAGGAAGCCTACAACAAGAACATCTAGAAGCCATCTGGAACCCTTTTCTACAAAGCCCCTCATCAATAGGAATCCTATGTTGCAGCAGCTTCCAAATGAAAATACCAATATGAGAAGGAAGTAATTTTTGCCATATGAATTTGGAAGAGAGAAAAGAAGAACCAGTAGAGGAGAACAAATCCATGGCTGAAGAAATGGAAAACGATCCCGAGGAAGTACTGGACCAGAAGGCTCTATCGGGGGAGTCACTTGGTTTGATGAGCTTATCTTCAACAGCACCAAAATTCTCTGGGGGCAGAAATAATCTAGATGCAGGCATCAGCCTACTAGAAGAATCAAAAAGCTCCGTTATAGAATTGAGAGGGCGCCGGGGGTCTAACTGTAATATGATTAGGCAGCCAACAATCCCACCAGATAGAACAATTTCCCGAGCCAATAATCCAGAAGATAAAAGGATCAACCACCAATTTAATATTCTGAAGACGATTCCAGATGTGAGACCCACGACGAGAAGATTTCATAGCGTGAGCATCAGAGCAGTACCGAGCAGTAAGAAATTCAGACCAAATATTGTGCTGAGTACGAAAATGCCGCCAAAGTTTTACTGAATAAGCTTGGACCATGTTGAATAAAGAAGGAATGCCAAGACCTCCATTCTTCTTTGGAGTGCAACATTTCTTCCAAGAAACCCAATGCATTTTATTTTTACCATCAGCCCAAAAAAAATTGGAAAAAAACTTCTCAAGAGACTTTATAACAACCACCAGAGGCTCTAAAGAAGCAAAAAGATAGGTCGTGATAGAATGAAGAACATGCTTAATTAAAGTAACCTTGCCTGCCGGATTCAGGAAACTTCCAGTCCACGAATCAACTTTAAGTTGCAATTTGAGCAACAACGGATCAAAAAATTTGCTAGTTTTACGACCAAACTAGATAGGGCAGCCAAGATACTGAATAGGAAGAGCTCCTAGTTGAAATCCAACCAAGCTAGCAATATTGGACGCATTAGAGGAAGAAACAGAAGGAGCAACAAAAACACAGCTTTTAGCAGAATTCACCAACTAACCAGACTAATGCGTATACGGAAGCCTGGAATCACAACCTACCCAAGCAATTTCAGATAGCCCTTTGGCTGACCAAATACTCTCCAAAACAGTCCCAAAACCCTCTAAAAACCCTCAACAAAACAGCCCTAAAACCTGCCAACAAAGCTGCAAACAAGCTGCCCCCAAAACTACACAATCGGCCCACGCCAACAATTTCCTCAAAGCTAGCCAACTCCCTTCTAACAATATGTTCAATAGTTATTATAATTTCCCTTACAAGTTTGCCCAAACCCTAGCTTTGTTTGTTCCCTCTCATCAAACCCTAACACACGCCTAATCAAAGTAGGTTTTGGACTGCCCAAACTGTCACCAAATTCAAGCAACTAACACGCACATAAGCTGTCCAAAATACTTGCCATAATCACGCCTAATCTTCCCCCAAGATAGCCCACGTTTTTTATGCTTAAGCTGTCCAAAACTTCCTTCTTTAGAACACGCCAACCTGCCCTAAATTCCCTTAGCCGCAACTTCAAGAAATTGCAAACAGCCACACGCCTATTGGAGACACTAGGCTACCACGAACTGAAAATAATAAAAAGAAGAAGAAGAAGAAATAGAAGAGGATAGATCGGCTTCACCGGATAAGCTTCACTCACTTGTCGTAAAGAATACCGTTTGATTAATCTTTCTAGGCTTCACTCACATTGAAAAGAAAAATCGAGAGAAGAACAAACTCGTTCTTTGCACAATGTTTTCACACCAAAAATAATTTGCCCTCTTTATTAATTAAAATGCCTTATAAAGGCTTACAAGCTTGTCCTAATTCTAATGGGAAAATAACTTCCAAACTTGGAGGAAAAGAAAACCTAACTAGTTACCAAAACAAAAAGTCTTTCAATCCAACTAAAACAAAGAAAAGGAAACTAGTCTTTTTAGGAAACAAACTAGTCTTCTAATTACTAACTTATGGCAGATTTATCCTAATCTAATATTCCTTGTGAAGATAGGAGTCATGATGGACGGCCACCTTTCCATGCCACGCCTTGACCCCCTTGCATGCAAGCCCATGCATTACTTCCTCCAACCGTGCCACCTTCCCAAGTGTAACCATGCACCTCCCATGTTACCTCCTTTGAGCCGTGCCCCTTAGCCCTAGGATGCATCCATTCTTCTTGTGACTTGAACCCCTTTTCATTACTCGTTTCTCCCCCAACCCATGGCTGACTTGTTTCCCATTTGTTGTCTACATGCCTTCCTTGATACCTTTTAAATTTGGTGGAGTCTTGAGCCCTTGCTCCCGCATCATGACCCCCTTCTTTAAAAAGGATTGCCTTCAATCCTTGATTCTTCTTAACTTGTGACCACTTGAATACTTCTTGGTAACTTACCTTACTTGTGGGTTGTTCATGTACCCCTTGGTTGATACCTTCACTTGCCGTATTCTTGCAAAACCCGTTCCCTTTGTCTTGGTTGCCCATGCTTAAGTCGAACCCTAAGGCTTTGGCTTTTACTCTTGCTTCTTCATGTAAGGTTGCTGTCCACTTCTCCGTTTCATGTGATTTCATCTATGTTTGACCTTTGAGCTTCAAAGCTAAAAGGAATGTATCCAAGAACTCTTTCCAACCCATGGCTTCCTCCTTCTTTAGTAACATGAATTGGTTGAGTTGGAATCCATGCCCTTCATAAGTAAATTTTTGGACCATGCTATCTTTGGCTTCTCCCTTGTTGTCCTTGTTAACTAGTTTTTGTTGTCTTTCTTGCCTGATTACAGCCCTTGATCTGCTGTCATCTTCCACCTTAGTCCCCCATTTATGATCTTCAATTGAAACAACCCCATAGTCCTTTCTTTTTGACACTGTGACTTGTTCCTTATCCTCCACTTTCTAGCAAACGAGCTTACCTTTTTAGACTGATTTATGGTTGTGTTATGCTTTAAAAAGGTTCCAACTCTTGCGCCTTTGTAGAAGTTCTCCTTCTGTGACAAGGCAGCCCCAAGTTCCATTATTTTATTTGGGACAACCCCATTCTTCTCGCTTTCTACACAGTCCCATGCCATTGGTCTTCTGGAATACTAGCAAATGAACTTGTCTTCCCCTATTCCCTCAATGTAAAAAGGAACCATAACTTAACTCGTGAAGGACTCCATGCTTGTGACCCACCAATGACACTCAATTCAGCCCTACATAAAGAATTACATCATACCCAAGTGTAGCATTGTTTAGCAGATATAACGTAATTGAGATTCAAACTCCAAAGCCCTTCATCTACATATATAATTGGTCATTTACCTTGGAACAAAACAGTCCAAAAATCCCTCCAATAAAAGCTCCATGTTGATGTGGCACCACATTTTTCCTCCCACATTAGGTAAATTATCGTAAAAAATTTTAAATCGGAAACTAGAATCCTTGACGTAAAAGGATTTGGAAATTCCAGGTGAAACGGGCCTTCGCAACCGTGCAAGAGTTTCGAATTCTCACGAATCACTTTTGATTTTTTTCTTCCATCCTCTTCAAGTCTTTCTCTTTCTCGTTGTTTTTCTTTGGCTCTTTTTTCTTTCTCTTCTTGTTCCACGATTTCACGTCTTTCCTTTGCAAGTTTTTCTTCTTCACTCTTTTCCTTTACAAACCTTTCTATTACAAGTCATTTCTCTTCTTCTCTTTCACTTTCGAGCTTTGCTCTTGCAAGCTTTTCTTCTTCAAGTTCTCGTTCGTTCGTCAGAATTTTCTGTGCCGTTTGATTACTTCCCGTCATGTTTTGAACAGCTCATGGGTCTTCCAAAGGGCCTTCATCCTTTAGAGTGGATGACGGTCTTAATAGAAATATCCTCCTTTCTCGTTTCACTTGCAAGTGTTCTCCCGTCCATAATGCATAACGCCTGGTCAAATTGCCACGGACGTCCCAACAGGACGTGACAAGTATCTATCGGGATAACACCACAGATAATATCATCCTCATAACTTGCAATTGAAAACAAGATCTTGGTTTGTAGCGTTACCTTTACTTCCACGCTTTCTTTGAGACCGTGTAGATAGTATGGGTGGGGTGCGTCGTAGTTGGTAACCCTAACTTCTCGACCAATGTCATTGCTATTCCATTGATGCAACTTCCCCCATCTATTGCAATCATGCAAACATGATCTTGGACTAGTCCCCGTGTTCTGAAAACCTTCCATCTTTGATTCATGACTTCCATGACCATTTCACGAATTAGGATTCGTGAAAGCTGAGCTCTGATACCACTTGATGCGTATACGGATGCCTGGAATGACAACCTACCCAAGCAATTTCGGACAGCCCTTTGGCTGACCAAATACTATCCAAAACAGTCCCAAAACCCTCTAAAAACCCTCAACAAAACAACCCTAAAACCTGCCAACAAAGCTACGAACAAGCTGCCCCCAAAACTACACAATCGGCCCACACCAACAATTCCCTCAAAGCTAACCAACTCCCTTCTAACAATCTGTTCAATAGTTATTATAATTTCCCTTACAAGTTTGCCCAAACCCTAGCTTTGTTTGTTCCCTCTCATCAAACCCTAACACACGCCTAATCAAAGTATGTTTTGGACTGCTCAAACTATCACCCAATTCAAGCAACTAACACGAACATAAGCTATCTAAAATACTTGCCGAAATCACGCCTAATTTGTCCCCAAGATAGCCCATGTTTTTTATGCTTAAGCTACCCAAAACTTCCTCCTTTAGAACACACCAACTTTCCCTAAATTCCCTTGGCTGCAACTTCAAGAAATTACAAACAGCCATACGCCTATTGGAGACACTAAGCTGCCACAAACTGAAAATAATAAAAAGAAGAAGTAGAAGAAATAGAAGAGGATAGATCGGCTTGACCAGACAAGCTTCACTCACTTGTCGTATAGAATATCGTTTGATTAATCTCTCTAGGCTTCATTCATCTTGAAAAGAAAAATCGAAAGAAGAACAAACTCGTTATTTGCACAATGTTTTCACACCAAAAATAATCTACCCTCTTTATTAATTAAAATGCCTTATAAAGGCTTACAAACTTGTCCTAATTCTAATGGGAAAATAACGCCCAAACTTGGAGGAAAAGAAATCCTAACTAGTTACCAAAACAAAAAGTCTTTCTATCCAACTAAAACAAAGAAAAGAAATCCTAACTAGTTACCACCTTTCCATGCCACGCCTTGACCCCCTTGCATGCAAGCCCATGCATTACTTCCTCCAACCGTGCCACCTTCCCAAGTGTAACCATGCACCTCCCATGTTACCTCCTTTAAGCCGTGCCCCTTAGCCCTAGGATGCATCCATTCTTCTTGTGGCTTGAACCCATTTTCATTACTCGTTTCTCCCCCAACCCATGGCTTACTTGTTTCCCATTTGTTGTCTTCATGCCTTCCTTGATACCGTTTAAAGTTGGTGGAGTCTTGAGCCCTTGCTCCCGCATCACAAACATATCTTTATAAGCCCAAAGCAGAGAAACATGCTACTGAATAGACCTTTTGGAACCAATACAGAAAATAATCACATCATCCGCAAAGGCAAGGAGAGAAATAATGGGACAGCTGCTCAGAGAAGAATACCGAGTATAGGGCACTGTGGAGTGTAAATCATTCAAGCTTCTACTAAGAACTTCCAAAGCTAAAATAAATAAACTCGGAGAGAGAGGGTCACCCTGACGAAGGTCACAATAAGAGGGGAAAAATTAGCAGACTCACCATTAATAATCACCGAAAACCAATTTCCCGAAATCAGGCGCCAAATAAGATCTATGAAAACCTCATGGAAACGAAAACGACGTAAAACTTGAATTAAGAAAATCTAAGAGACCTTGTCAAAAGTCTTAGCCATATCAAGTTTGATAACGATATTAGAGCCCATGACTTTCTTCCCAAGAAAAGTAACCAACTCTTAAGCAAGTAAAATGTTTGCCTGAATAATCCTACCCTCCGTAAAGGCACTCTGATTAGTGGAAATAATGAAGGGGAGGATTTTGGCAAGTCTCGAAGCCAACAACATTGAAATCAGTTTATTGAAGAAATTGCAAAGGCTAATAGGGCGGAGGTCCTTAAAAGATTAAGGATGATCAACTTTAGGGATAGTAGCCAGAAGAGTATTAGTCCAAGAGCGAGGAAAGAGAACCCCACAAAGAAATCTAGATTGGCGGTATATAAATCTTCCTTAATAATGTCCCAACAAATAGAGAAAAAAGACTAGTAAATCCATCGGGACCAACAACACTTTCACCGTTAAGAGAAGAGTTAGAATCGAAAATTTCATCCATAGAAGGAGGAGCAATAAGATCATAATTGCATTCATCATAAACCAATCGGGGAATCATGGAGAGATCAGAAGAAACAAGAGGAGAAGCAGATTAAAGTTGGTCCCTAAAATAATTCACAGCCCCGTTCCTTATATCTTCTTTAGTGTCAAGTAAATTACCAGCAAAATTTTTAATTGAATGAATATGAAGGCAACGTTGGGCATGACAAACAGAGGCATGGAAGATTTTAAAGTTACCATCACCCTCCTTAAACCATTTTATCCAAGATTTCTGACGCCAATAGGATTCCTCTCTAACAAGGGTCTGTCGTAAACTAGCCTGGGCACACATAAGGTTACTGCGATTTTCTCCTGAATTGTTCAAATCATAAAGAAGTTATTTTTCCAGAACATCATCTTCGGCATCTTTAACAACATCACAAATATTACCAAAGACATCTTTATTCCACTTACGAAGAGCTTCTTTCATGTTACATAGTTTTTGAGCAAAACAAACCATCGGTCTGCCACTAGCAGGAGAAGATCAACCCGTTTTAATAACCTCCAAAAAGGAAACATGGCTGGTCCAAACATTGAGGAATTTAAAAGCTCTCGACTTGGAGGTCATAGTAGTGGAGATACTAAGGAGCAGTGGACTATGATCAGAGCAGGTTCTATTAAGATGTTGCACTGAAGATGTAGAGAAAGCATTAAACCAATCAGAGCTACAAAGAAAAATGTCAATGCGTTGATGGTTAGTAGACTCTCCTTCATGTTTATTCCACCAAGTGAAGAGAGGGCCTGGAAAACCAAGGTTAGTTAAACCAGTAGCTGCATTACATGCATGAAAGTCCATAACACCCTGTCTGTCCCAAGTGCGACCACTAGATTTCTCCTAAGGATCTAAAATAATGTTGAAATCACCCCCAACAATCCAAGGAGATCCCACATGCTGACCAGTAATGTCAATGATATCAGTCCATAGATCTTGGCGATCAATAGCATCAAATTTAGCGTAAACACATGAAATAATAACTGAAGAAGCCCAAGTATAATGTTGAAAATTAAGAGTAAGGTGTTGGGCATTATCAAAAAGAATAGAACATTTAAAAGTAGACGTTGCAAAAACCCATATGCTACTAGTATAATTGGAGAAACAATACCGATATTTGAGCCAACAAGCAATAAAAGCCATACGGTCCTAAGCAATCATAGGTTCAAAATAGCAATAAATGAGATGTTATGAATCCTTGAAAGGTGTTTTAATCGGGAGATTGTTGAGTCATTACCAACTCCACGAGCATTCCAAAAAAAAGGACTTTAATATCCATTAAATAGATTCGGAGGAACTACTTTTCTTGGCTTTGGATCTAGTAAACCGATCTGATTGAGTGGGAAAATTATTGCCATTATCTGGATGCTCATTAGAGTAATTGGCAAAAATGAGAGCCTCCGTATCCATAACATTATTTTTTCCCTCTTCTTCAATAACATCAACGATGGCAAAAGTGTTAGTGGTACAAATTCCTTCTCTATTGGGCACACTTGCAGAAGAGGCGTTAAGATTAAAGTTTTGATTCCCCACTTCTTCCTGAACTTCTTCCATATTACTTTTAGAAAAATTAAGGCTAGGTTCCAGATTTTCAGCATTAACAACAACCTCCTCAAAGGTAGTCAAAGGAGTGTCCACATATTTTTGCTGAGCATTGTGTTCAACAGAATCAGTTTGCTTCGTTGTTATAGGGTCAGATTCAGTAAAAACTTCATTGGTCGGATGAGAGGGGCTTGAAATAGCAATGATAACAGGTTGAGAAGTACCAGTTTGATGAATATCTTTACTAGCATGAAAATTTTTAGGAGGGGCAGTAGATACAAGTTACTTGTTTTGATTTGAAGAGGGGATTTTAGGTTTCCAAACAGATGAAGGTACTTTGGTCTCAACCTGAGGATGAATGGGTAAACTTGGTTCGTTCATGACATACTTTCCAGTTTGTTCCGTGTTAGTGCTAGTGTTTTGGTTTTGATGACTCTTACATGATTCAAATCCATGACCTTGACGGTGGCAATAAGGGCAATACTGAGGGAGCTTTTCAGCATGAATAGGCTGCCAGAAGCTTTCTAAGTCAGGACCACAGTCTATCCAGATTCGTTTGGGAAGGGCTTTAGTGAGATTAATTTCAATGAAAACACGAGCCAAGATAGGTGTAGACACCCCAATTTCATACCCCTGGTATGTAACTCTGGCATGCGATATCAAGACCTGTTAAAACTTAACAAATGTCAAGTTACAAGGTTTTAAAAATGCAAAAGACAAAGCAGGATGCACAAAACAGTAAAATGCAGGGGCTAAAGTATCAAAAAGTGGCTGAGAATTGAAGTCTGGCGTGGCCAAAAGAAGGCCCTGGCGCGGCGCCCATAATGCCATATCCCGGCGCCCAGATTAGCTACAGTGCCTCCCAAAGTGCTATAGTTGTGCAACAGTTAACGCATTGTGCAATTTATCGAGCACGCGGTACAAGCAAAAATAGCACAAAGAGAGGAAAAGAAATTCCCTCGATGTCCCTCACTTAGCCTATAAATAGAGGCCCCGGGGTTCGCTTTCAGGACACCAAAAATTCCCCAAAGCTTTCAGCGTTGTTGTTACGTTATGAAAATATTGAGCGATCGAGAGATAGTGAGCGCCTCCTCCTATAAAGCCTCGAAGCCCTGCCAAAACTCCTCCAAACGCAAATCCAACCGGTTAAAGTGATCCTTAACCCCCCAGTTAGGTATCCACCCTATTTCCCCGGTCCAAAATTCTCGGAAAGAGCAGTTGCTCTGCCCGAGTAAAAACCAAATCGATCCGAGAAACAAGCGGTTGTTACGCGATTTCGCCCGGCGAGCAAGCACGTAGCGACAAAAAACAAGCGGTTGCTCCGCCCGTTTTACGGTGCCCAGAAGCAACCTTCGAAGCGATGCAGAATCCACAGCGCGGCGGCAAAGCAAAAAAGACTCCCTCTCTTGAGAAGGACAGAGCGAGCACACCACGCTCTAAAAGGTGAGCCTTTAAGAGCGTTATTTTATAAAAAGTTATTTTCCATCCGGCCCAATGTAAAAAATATAAGCTGTTGTGCTGCCAAGATTTATTTAGAAAATAACATTAAAAAGAGCCATTATTATGGCCAAATATTTTTAAATGTATTTGTAATTATCGTAAAGAGACGTCTGCAAGTCCGTAAATAATGTAGACATGAATATATTTGTTTTATTTTCTCTCTCTTTTAATGCTTTATTTATTTGCTAGAAAAATATAACAAAAAGCATACTTTAGCCAAAAACAGTTTTTGAGACCGAAATGGCGAGTTGGGTGCCTAGCACCTTCCCAAATCGTAACTTAGCCTCCGTACCCGTTTTTGCATTCTCTGGTTTTCTTTTTTTTTTTTTTTTTCTTTATTTTCTCTTTAAAATAAAGATGGCGACTTTGTCAAAACGTTTTGGATCGCAGTGAGGCCTCGCAACATCCTTTCTTATTATTTTCCGTTTTCCCCTAGAAAAGGGAGAGTGTGAATGAAAGGGTGGTGTATTCCTATATCCTGGTATCCCCTAAAAAAGGGATAACTTGATATAGAAAACTCAAAGCGCTCATAGTGATCCGAAATAGGCCATAAAGCAATTTTATAAAGTTTGTAGTGGGGCCCGCAACATCCTTTCTTGCACTTTCCATTTTCCCCTACACAAGGGAAGATGTGAATGAAAGGGTGATACATTCCTACATCCTGTTATCCCCTAAAAAAGGGATAACCTGATACACAAAACCCATAGCTCCCATAACAGACCAAAAATCACTAAAGTGACCGAGGCGTATTCAACGCGCTTTTTGACAGCACCCCTTTCCGCATTTTTAATTTCGTCTTCCCCTAGACAACAGGAGGATGGAATGGAAAATGTGGTGTCCGCATCCGCACGCCGCATTCCCCTAACCAAGGGAGCGCGGGGCACCCACAGTGGCGACTCCGCTGGGGAGATTCTTTTTATTTTAAATAAAAATGGAGGGCTAGACTCAGTAAAAAAAAACTTTTTTTTTGTTTTTCTTTTGTTTCTGGCTAAAATATGCTTGTTATATTTCTTTAGCATTTGAATATTGCGTTCCTATACATCCGTATATATATTTGTGGATATGATCCTCCATCTTGCAGCAGATTCGTTCCAGTCACTATTACATGTATATTTAAAAATATATATTTTTCAAAAAAAAATATTAAAAAAACAAAAAAATATATGTAATAAATTTCCGGGCCGCATAACAAAAGGGCCGGGGCTTTATTTTTATTATTGCCTTATTTTTTCTCTATATTATTATTCCGTTCTGCTTATTTTTATTACGCAAAATTTGAACATTTTATTTCATTCTGTAATTTTATTTTGGGGATTAGGACAAATTGTAATTAATAGGAATAGATAGATTCCCCACTTTTCTTTCTATTTCTTGATGTAATTGCTTGCTTGCTTGCGCTCAAATTAAAAAAAGCCGAGAAAATCCACAAATAACAGCAAGAAGACAAGTCATATCTGTTTTATTTTCTGTTTTGTATATAAAAAAAAGATTTTACAGTTTTTTAGATGTCGCACACACGCATGTAAATATATTTCGAATTGCTACCCTATACCATGGCCAGCCTACCCCCTGCATAAACCATCGTTAGACTGCATATAGATTTTCAGGACACTTCAAAGACCAACCGGTTTTTGCATTTCTGAATCGTTGGTTAGCCCCTGTAAAAAAATGATGAAAAAAAGAAAAAAGATATAAAAAATGCGAAAATTATAATAAAAAACACGTAAGTAAAAAAAATATATATATATATATATATAGACACACACACACACATGGGCTGATTGATTATTCTCTGATGCTCGACTTAGACCACTTTGAATGATGGATTCCAGAAAGAGTATATGCCCTTCGCCTGGGATCAGTCCGATCTTGGGAAGTCGAAAGGCATGTGGAATACGAGGGTCCTATACTCTAGAGAAAGAATCAACTGTTCCAGGAATAGTCTTGAGACTGTCAAAACAAAGCAAGTGCTTGTCCGGTCACTTGTAGGAAAAATAAATAATAATAAAAAAATACTAATAAAGGCACGTTGTACTCCTAGCCCAGAAAGCCTTCAGCCAACCTTTCTAATACCTCCAAACCCATTTTCCTTAGAAACCTGACCCGAATTTGGAAAGACAGAGATAATACTGGCCGGTTGATACGAAACAGTACGGCGATCGAGAAGTATCGAGGTCGATCGAAAAGGACGGTATCAGTTTAGAAGGTACAGATCTGAGCAAAGTGGTCGCTAAAAATAAACAAGCTATGACGGGAACTAGCAATGATTGGAATAGTTGGGAACCAGAAAAATAAACTCCTAAGTATGCACCTCCTCCTGGACTTGAAGCCTGGCTAAAAGAAGAATTGGATGCCCATGTGGAAAGAATAACAAATCAGGTGGTTAGTGATCTTTTAGCAGGTTTCTCAGAAACTCTTGCTGCACTCTCCCAAAAGATCAAAATCGTGAAATATGTTCCTAATACTTCTCGCCTTCCTGAAACAAGTTATCCCGATACCTCAGAAAATATCCTCTTTCAAGCCTCTAGAAAACAACCAAGTGCTAGCCATCAGCCAAATATTAATCTCATTTCCCAAGGTAACATGATTCCAAATGCTCATAATTCTAATCCATCTCCTCCAGAAATCAACCCCGACCTCCCTCACCTAAATGACTGCTACCATAACCAAAAGAATTATCTTCCTCTCGATCCCTCAAATACGTATTCTCAGCAATTGACCCCAGGAACTCCAAAAGAAATAATTTGTGTACCAGAAAAAGAACCTCTCTTAAACCGAGGTCCAGGCAGCCCAATCCCAGTGCAGTATTATCCAAGAGAGAAAACTCCACCTAGCTATTTGACCAAACCCCAATCTGGTAATCTGCCAGTAAACCCGAATGGTCACTGCAAGTAAAAGAAGAAATCATGAAGCAGTTGCACGTCAAATTTATTCGGGTAGTTGAATACCCGATCTGGCTGTCCAACATAATGACCATTCCCAAGCCCAACGGGAAAGTCCGGATCTGTGTAGACTTCCACGACCTCAATAAGGCGTCACCCAAAGATGACTTCCCTCTACCCAATATTGATATTGTGGTAGAAGCCGTCGCTGCTCATAAAATCAGATCTTTCGTCGATGGCATGCTGGGCTACAATCAAATCAAAATGGCAGCAGAAGACCAGGAGAAAACCTCATTAACTACTCCCTAGAGGACCTACTGCTACAATGTTATGCCATTTGGGCTAAAAAATGCTGGGGCTACATATCAAAGGGCTGCCACCACCCTCTTCCACGACATGATCCATAAAGAAGTTGAGGTCTATGTTGATGAAATGATCGTGCACTCTAGTGATGCCAACGGCGCTCATATCAAAGACCTTTGAAATTTTTTCGAAAGGTTAAGGAAGCATCAAATAAAGCTTAACCCCACCAAATGCACATTTGGGGTTACCAAAGGCAAGGTCCTGGGATTCATGGTGACCGAGCAGGGCATCGAGATCGAGCCAGCCAAGATTAAAGCCATCATAGAGATGCCGCAGCCAAAAACTCCAACCGAAGTCAAAGGCTTCCTGGGCTGATTGCAGTATATCAGTCGTTTCATCGGACAGCTGACATCCATATGTGAGCCCCTCTTCAAACTCTTAAAGAAAAATACTAACCAAGTCTAGGACGAGAAATGCCAACTAGCCTTCGAAAAAATAAAAGCCTATCTTACCAATCCACCTGTGCTAGCTCCGCCCCATACACATAAACTGCTCCTCCTATATTTAACCGTCATAGACACGTCAGTAGGGGCTATGCTCGCCCAAGAAAAAGAAAATTCCTACATTAAAAACACCATCTACTTCATAAGTAGGAAGCTGCAAGGAAGCGAGCTAAATTATTCAGCACTAGAGAAAAGTTGCACCGACCTAATCTGGGCAACGCAAAGGCTCAAAACCTATCTGCAAGGACGATCCATCAAGCTCATCTCCAGAATGGACCTTATAAAGTGCATCTTCGGCAAGCCATCACTATCTAGCCGACCGGCTAAGTGGTCATTTCTTCTCAACGAGTTTGACATAACTTATGTCACGCTCAAATCTATCAAAGGCAGTGTAATTGCAGACCATTTAGCCGATCTGCCCTTAAAAATAGAAGATGCAGCTGAGCCTGGCTTCCTAGACGAAGGTGTCTTGGAAATTACTGACCACGACACCAGTTGGTAAATGTTCTTTGACAGAGCCGCAAAAACAGAGGTTTCGGCATAGAGATCTTGCTAATCGACCCAGCAGATTCCCACACTCCATTGGCCATAAGGTTGGAGTTCGAATGCTCAAATAATATAGCTAAATACGAAGCCTATATTGCTGGCCTAGAAGAAGCTCTCCAAAAAGGAGCCAAAGACTTGGAAGTCTGTTGATTCCTAATTCTAGATTTGGTTGAGTCATCCTCTGATTCTATTGTACAGTGGCTAAAAGGTCTGCGTACCGATTAGTGTGGCAACTGTCTTAGAATCAATGTGTTTAGAACTGTTTAAGTGTTAGTTTTAGGCGCGGTTTTGCAAGCTTCTTCAGCAGCCTTGGAAGAACAGCAGACTTTGAAGTCTGCTCAAAGACCGAAAAATCAAAATTGGCCAAATCACAAAATTATGACACGTATACACCTATTTAGATATTTTCGAAAATATCTAGTCATTATGTCTTCATCAGATTTCACTTTCAAGAAGTCAACTCTACATGCTGACAACCGCCCGCATCGCTTCTCGAAACACGAAGGCGAAGACATTACCCTTTTTGGCTAAGAAGACTTTCTCGAAAGCGCCCGCATGCGAAACCTTACTCTATTTGGGAATGTCTTCTCGCACACACCGCATCTCGATGACTGTGGTCGTTACATCTCCCAAAGCGCCGAATTGCATTCAATGCAAAAGAACGTTGGACACGCTTCACTGCCTCACCCAACGGTCCAAAGATCTCTTCCTGGTATTTATTCAAGTCTTGAAGATCTGAAGAACAACTCTTGCGCATTAAACTCTCAAGCTTCATCTTCAACACTCAAGCATTCAAGAGATCAAAGGACAAGGACTAACACTTCACCAAACTTTCTGAAGCTGCAGATCTGCCATCTTAAATTTGTTTTCAACTTCATTTAGTTTGTCTTTAAACTGTTCTTTAATTCTGCACGTGAAGAGAACAATTAATCATTGATTGTCTCTCTCACCTTTATACACTTGGTTAAAAACTTATTTTGTACACCCATCCATTAGAGATCTTACTCATAAACCTAGTGGATAAACAAGTGCACTTTTAAAATCCAAAGCTAACCACTTTGGTAGTGGATGTAGTACTATTCACAGTACGAACCACTTCAAATTCCTGTGTGCTGTTTGAACTGTTCTTATCTTTCTCATTAATCGCTTGTGCTTAATCGCTGAATCATGCACTACCTTCACAAAGATTCTTGATAGTTCGATTCTCTTTGTTTCCGCCCTTAACACTTCTATTCAAACCTTCCAAGAAATCATTAAGAAGTGTTTACTTAAAAGTTTTTAAAAACATAACTAGGCTATTCAACCCCCTCCCCCTTCTAGCCTAGATTGAGCCTATTTTGGGACCAACAATTGGTATCAGAGCTTGATTCTTTGAAAATTCATTTTTCCAAGCTTAACCTCTTGAGAATAGATCCTATGGCTCACTATATGCTGCCTACTTCGAATACAAGCCACGTCCCAATATTGGACGAAGGCCACTTCGAAGTATGGAAAGATAAAGTTATGAGATATATGAACTCTATTGACAATCGGTTGTGGCAATGTGTTCTAACAGGTCCTTATATTCCAATGAAACCCAACCTACTTGCCGAAGTAGCCAGTGGTCCTCCCGAGATACCTAAATCCATGAACGAATGGACAGACGAAGAAAGGAGGCTCGTTGAACTCGACAGCAAGGCTATTCATATCATATCCAACTCTGTCGACACAAGCACATATCAACAGATCATCAGATGCAAAACTGCCAAGGAAATGTGGGAAGCCTTGGTGGAATATCTTGAAGGAGATCTACCCACCGAGACAACAGAAGTACAACTACATTCAACAATTCGATTCATTCAAAAGATCCTAAGGAGACTCTACGGCAAGCCTACGACATTTTGTGAGGTAGTAAACAGCTTGTTATTCTTTAGAAAGGAATATAGTGTTAAAGAAGTAAATATGAGATTTTTAGCTTCTCTAGGAAGTTTGTGGCATGTGAAAACCATCGCAATAAAAGAGTCCAAAGACTTGAACTCCATGCACCTCGAAGTTTGTATGCGAAGTCTAATGCCTATGAGCAAGAATTACTTCAAGCTCAAGAACAGGACAAACATTTTAAACTTCCTTCCTTTTCTGCCATTTCTCAGGAAATTCCTGCCCAAGAAAATAAACCATCTACTTCTTCAAATGAGAATGAAATCCTTTCTGACGAACAATTTGCTATGTTCGTTAAGAAATTTCAAAAGTTCTCAAAATTTAACAAAAGAAGGAAAACCAAACAGACTTTCGAAAGTCCGAAAACTCACACAACAATGAGTTGGTTTGCTACAATTGCAGGAAGCCTGGTCACTTTGCTTCTAAATGTCCTAAGCCAAAATATGAAGCCTATAAAAGGAGACCTTCTAAATCATTTTCTAAACATAGAGGTCTCCGGCCGAGGACTTAGAAGAAAACCATGTATCCACTTGGTTTGAAACTGATTCTGATGAGGATGATAGTGATGACTCACCCGAGCAGGCACACATCTGCCTCGTTGCTCTAGAGTCACCACCCACCTATGACTCAGATAGTGAAGTTAAATACTCTCCTTTTCAAGCTAACATCGAACAATCTCCGAAGAGCCTTCAAAAGAAGAAATCCTCAAGGATGCTCAAGACATGCTAGAGGAATTCAATGAATTTAGAAAGGCCTATGTTAAGTTAGCTAAAAGTCATGAGAAGTCTGAATCGAGAAATCCATGCCGAAGCCGAGTTAAAAACTCTCCATGGAGTCCAAACAGAAAGTATCAAGTTAAAAGAAGAGAACAAGTTTCTCAATGAAAAGGTTGCTTGCCTTATTGATCATGCCAAAGAGTTATCTGCCGAGAAAGATGAGTTGCAAAAACCATTAACTCATGGAATAACTCAACGCCTTTGATCAAATTCTTGGAGATCGAAGCCCTCAACATAAATCTGGCTAGGATTCTCTAATAACATTTACCGTGCAACCTCCGAACAAGAAAATGAACATTTTACGCTGAATAGTAATATTCCTGCACAATATCAGAAACCTAACAAGGGTAAAGAAGGAATTGGTTATACTGCTACTCCTTATAAATACCCTAAGGTTCAAATTATCAAAAACAATGAAGCTTTGAAAGCAAAACAATCATCTGGCCGGAGAAAATCGCTAAAGGTGGTGCAGACTCAACGGCCCTCCACCAAAGACTTCGTGAAAGCAAAGGCCGTTGTTTCGTGGCCTACTAAAAGTCTGCTCAAACCTATCGATTCATCAACAAGACTACGATGGTGCTCCGCTACAGATGTTGATACCAAGCTTAAAGGCAAAATGTATGAGGTATCAAAATCTACTACCAAAAGTACTCTTCGCTAAAGCAAAGACCGTGTATAGACTCAAGAAACCTCACACGATGCCCCTAAGCTTGCGTTAACAAGATCTGCTAAATCAAAAGTCCGCCGTTAAGAAAAATGTTCAAAAACCTTCCAATACCCAGCATGATCAAATAGATTTCTGTAATTTCCATCACTGTACATTTTGCAAATGTTTTGGCCACTTGGTCCATGAATGTCTGCTGAAATCCATCATGAAGCCTGTTGGATCCCCTATTCCAAAAATCAGGCAAGTATGGGTTCCAAAAATACGCTAACCATTTGGACCCATAAGAAAAATAAAAGGGGACCATGATTTTCTTACCTTTACATCTCGTGTGCTTCATGGCTTCAAGAAAAGAAAGATGTATGGTATCTAGATAGCGGCCGCCAAGACACATGACCGAGAATCCCGCCTTCTCTCTAACATTTCTCAAGCGTAAGGCCCTCCACTCATCTTTGAGACAATGCTAAAGGAAGAACAATTGGCTATGGATCCATCATTCGAGGAAATCTCTCCATTGGAAAAGTCTCTCTAGTAGAAGGCTTGAAACACAATCTTCTGAGTATTTCTCAATTCTGTGACAAAGGGCTTATCTGTCAATTCTCTTCAAACAGATGTGATATCAAGGATCCAGTCTCCTGCTCAACCTTGGTTACTGGACATAGACAAGGGAATGTCTATGTAATAGATCTGAATGCTTACAACAAAGCTGCCAGTCTATGTCTTGTGGCAAACTCTGCTCAAGACAAAAGCTGGCTGTGGCATAAAAGACTTAGCCATTTGAACTTTAAATATCTGGCCAAGCTATCCAAAGAAGGTCTAGTTAAAGGATTACCAAAGGTCTCTGCTGATCATGATCGTGCTTGCAAAGCTTGTCAACTGGGAAAGCTTTCAAAAACATCCTTCAAAAGCAAACCAGGACTCTCAACATCAAGACCTCTGCAACTTCTACACATGGATCTCTTCGGACCAGTCACTACAATTAGCTACGGCGGTCACAGATACACGCTTGTAGTAGTGGATGACTATACAAGATACACTTGGACAGAGATGATGTCTTCTAAAGACCACACATACGATCTTCTTACAGCATTGTTCAGAAGACTGCAAACGCAAAAACTCGATGAAATCAGTGACGTTCGATCAGACAATGGTACTGAGTTCACCAACAATGGAATAGCAAAGTACTGTGATGATCACGGCATTGGTCACAACTTCTCTGCTGTAAGGACACCACAGAAATGGCGTAGCGTAAAGGAAAAACGTAACACTTATCGAAGCGCTAAAACTATGCTTGCAAGCAAAGTTGCCCAAACACTTCGGCGTGGCCGCCAACACGCCGCTTCACTGTAACGCATCATTGATCAACAAATTTCACGGTAAAACACCCTATGAACTTTGGAGAGGCAAAACCCCAAACATTGGATTTTTTAAAATCTTCGGCTGCAAATGTTTCGTAGTCTACAATGGTAATGACTACAGAGGCAAATTTGATCATAAAGCCGATGAAGGTGTATTTCTGGGTTATGCTTTACACTCCAAAGCTTACAGGGTTTTCAACAAAAGATCATTAAAAATAGTTGAATCTGTTCATGTTTCATTTGATGAATTCGATTTATTAGAGCCACACGTGGCTCCAAATGTTGCTGATGACTTTGTTAATGTTGAGACAGGTACCTCCCAACCATCAACCTCTCATATACCTAATCCATCACCAAAGAACTCAATCAAATATTCCCCGACCATCACTTATTATCAAACGGGTCACCAGAAGACTTCAACCCTTCTCAAGAAGACTCAAATCCAGAACCCTTTGTTTCTGAACCTGAAAATCCTATTCCTCAACTCACCTATGAACCAAATTCTGAACAAGATACTCATCAAGACACAGCTGATCTTCCTTCTAGCCCTCCTTCTGAACCTTGTCATGAAGAAACAGCAGCAAATCATCACATTCCTGCTGTCACAAGAACATGTAAAGACCATCCAATCTCTCAAATCATTGGTGACATTCATGTTGGAGTACGAACCGTAAGATCTTCCAAAAATGAATGTATGTTCTCTGGCCGCATTCGCTCGTAAGAAGAGCCAAAGAAGATCGATGAAGCTCTTCAAGATCCAAGTTGGCTGGAAGCCATGCAAGAAGAACTTCAACAATTTGAACGATGCCAAGTATGGAAGCTAGTCCCAAAGCCTGCTGATCATACTGTCATTGGCACAAAATGGGTGTTCAGAAACAAGAAGGATGAGGATGGGAACATAGTAAGAAACAAAGCAAGACTTGTTGCACAAGGATATCGTCAAGAAGAAGGAATTGACTATGATGAAACGCTTGCTCCAAGAGCAAGATTGGAAGCTATCGTAATCTTCTTAGCCTATGCTACATACAAGGACTTTGTGTCAGATCAAATGGATGTCAAGAGCGCATTTCTAAATGGTGATCTTCAAGAAACGGTCTTCACGTTGCTCAACCTCCGTGCTTTGTGGAGAAAGGAAAAGAAACTCACGTCTACAAGCTTAAAAGGCTCCTCTATGGTCTTAAGCAAGCTCCTCGGCCTGGTATGAAACTCTATCCAAATTCCTAGTAGAACAAGGATTTGTGCGAGGCAAGATCGGCACCACTCTCTTTATTCTTAAGCACAAAGGACACTCTCTGCTAGTGCAAATCTATGTTGATGATATTATCTTCGGATCTACCAATGAGAAGTCAGGCAAGCGATTCAAACACTCATGACCGGCAAATTTCAAATGAGTATGATGGGAGAACTCACATTCTTCTTGGGTCTTCAAATTCAACAATCCAACAAAGGAATATTCATCACCAATCCAAGTATGCTAAAGATCTTGTCAAAAAGTTTGATTGGAAACAAAAACACCTTTGATACACCAATGGTCGCTAAATGTAAACTTACAAAAGACTTACAAGGAAAGAAAGTCGATATCACCCACTATAGGGGATAATCGGATCTCGCTTACCTCACCGCCCAGACCGACATAGTGTATGCCGTTGGGGTATGTGCTAGATTTCAAGCGCACTCGTGAGTCACATCTTCTTGCAGCCAAAAGAATCATTAAGTATGTATCAGATACCACCAACTTAGGTATCTGGTATCCAAGGGAATCTTCTTTCAACTTGGTTGGTTACTCAGATGCCGACTATGCTGGTTGCCAAGTTGACAGAAAAAGCACCAGTGGAACTTGTCAATTTCTAGGAGACAGACTTGTCTCCTGGGCTAGCAAGAAACAAGCATCGGTTTCCAACTCCACCACTGAAGCAGAGTACATAGCTGCTGGTAGTTGCCGCCACAACTTCCGATCAAACAACGCTTGGTGGACTATGACATCAAAGTAGCAGACTGCCCAATCATGTGTGATAACACCTCAGCAATCTCTATCACCTACAATCCCGTGATGCACTCCAAGACAAAGCATATCGATGTTCGATATCACTTTCTAAGGGACAATGTAGAAAAGAGAAACATTAGCATGAAGTATATCTCAACCGACCATCAACTGGCAGACATCTTCACAAAAGCTCTAAGCGCATGTGTTGCTTATCTCGTGGGAGAGCTTTATGCTTGACCCAACTGCTTAAATTTAATTTTAATTTAAAATTAATTTTTCAAGTTTTAAAATTAAGTTTTTTTATAAAATTTTAAGCAGACTTGATAATTTCTTTAAGCAGACTTGACAATTTTTCTTAAGCAGACTTATTACTTTTAAAGAGTAAAGTCAAGAATATATACAGTCACTAAGAGACAAAGGTAAGCTTTCTAAACTCATAGTTTTAGAGGGTTGTTTATGAAAATTGTGAGGGACTGATTTCAAATTTGGTTGAGATATTTTATGAAAAGGTATTTTTCTCTTTCCTAAAAGCCGTCATTCATTAAGTCTTGTCATCAAAAAGGCGTCTGACTTAATGACATTTCACAAGTCTCTATGACTGACGGCACGTCCTTTCGTTTATAAACCCTCAACCGCCAAAAATTCATTTCACAACACTGTCTCTTGCTATTCTCTCTCTCTAAAACTTTCTTCTCTCTAAAAATTCCTGGTTCCTTCGTCCTGTTCGTTAGTTCATTTTGCAGATTTACTTCCTTTTCATCTTCTACTTCTGCGAATCTTCTGCAATGGTAAGAAATTTCAAACCCTAACTCAGTAATCACAGTGTAAGCACAAATTTACACACTTTCGTATGTAATTACACCATTATTGACTGTTCATATGACTCCTTGCTCCATAACTCTTAGAACTTCAATATTTACTGTTCATTACTGGTAGTATCTACATATTACTGCTCACGAACTGTCGATTTTAGTATTCTGAGTAATATTCAGCCTGTATATGACATTTCATGAGTTGTCTAGAAATTTCTAGGGCTTGATGCTACACTTTGTTCACATTTCAAGTTCTTGAGCTTTTGCCCTAATTCCTGAAATTTTTAGGCTGGAACTTCTTCTGCATCTGCTGTTCCTGAACAGCTCAGAATCCAACTATAGAGATTCCAACACTGCCCCCCACTATGTATCATCCGGGGATGTGCATTGACGAACCGTCTGTTCGTGCTTATGCTTCTGGGGTCAAAATTGTGGATGACCTGAACCAGTCTGGGATTCTGCCACTGTTCATGCTGGAGGATGTCGACTTCAGCTATCTTCTAGTGGAAGAATTCTTCCAGATGGCTACAATCAATGAATCCAGAACGTCCATCACTGCTATTGTCAGGACCGTCTCTGTTACTATCACTGCTTCCAGAATCGCCAAGATTATTGGCGTGGAATTCGATGGCCCCACTTCACTGACAGATGCTGAAAAGGCCACTGCTTGGTCTTATATGCGTGGAGAAAACACTCCAAGGGAGGCTGCTGCTAAGATGAAGAGGACCTTATTCGAAGACGATGTCTACTTCATCAGTCATCTATTCGACAAGAGTCTGATCTTCAAGAACGGCACCCACGACATTATGACTTCAGACCAGCTGGAATACACGTCTGCTGTCATTCTCAACCTTCGACTCAACTGGGCACATATTCTATTTGAGCTGCATGATGCCGTGGAAGCAAAAAGGTTCTCTCTCAAGCAAGCGTGTTTAACCTTTGTTCGTCTTCTCAATACTCTTCTTCGGTCAAACACGCAATTTCATACACGCATCTTTGCCTTTGAGAAGAAGAAAATTCAGAAATCCATCCAATTCACCAGCACCTTCATCATTAACACCCTCAAGCTGAAGAACGAGAAGAGAGTTCAGCAAGGTCTTCACCCTCTGGTCATCGTCCATGCCATGAACCCTCCTCCACTAAAAGTTATCAGAATCAATCCTGAGACAACCGTGGATGCCTTCATGGCCAAGCAGCTGAGCAAGAAGCTCTCCAAGGAAGCCGCTTGGCCAAGCTGTCCAAAGAAGGTTGCCGATCCCGCTCCCTCCACAACTCACAAAAAGAAGAAGAAGATCTCTTCTATTGAGGAGGAGCCTGCTCCAAGAAACGGAAAACCGCTTCATCAAACACTGCTACCGCAAACCCCGCTGCCCCCGCTAAAGAAAAAGAAGACCGCCGCCTCATCCACTCCTCGCTCCTCGGTGCTCGCTTGAGGCCGCCGAACTGCACTGCTCCTCTCCGCTCTCGAAAGCGAAAAACCAAACGCACCGAACCCTCAGAACCCTTCATCCCTTTCGTTCCACCTTCATCTCCTATCTCTTCTTCCTCCCCTTCCCTTACTTCTTCAACAGCCCCTGCTGCTGTTGGGGAGGAGCCTGCTGTAACCCCTCCTTCTTCCCCTACTTCCTCTTCGACCCCTGCTGTTGTTGAGGAGGAGCCTTCTTCACCTGTTCCTAAGAAGAAGAAACGCAGACTTCGCAAGAAGTCTGTGGCTCCAACACCCTCTTCTCCGCCCTCTCCTACCATCGACTCTATCCCTTCTCCACCATCTTCTCCCGAACCTATCTCCATCCTTCCTCCTGCATCTTCCCTAGCCATTATTCCCACTCCTTCTACCCCATCTACTTCCTTCTCTATGCCCGATCACTTCTCTCCTCTTGCCCCTCACATATCGACTCTTTCTCTACCAAACCGCCTTTCTACCAGAAATCTTCCCTCCTATCTCTCAATACATCACTCTTATTTCCATCTCTCCGACCTATACCAAATTCTCTTCCTTCCATCTCTTCTGCCACCCATTCTTTTCTCTTTGATTTCTCTTCTATTTCAGACCTTCTCTACCCTTCTACCTCCCCTCCTAACTTCATTCTTCTACCCGACTATCCTTTTCCCTCCTACCTTTTAGAAGCATCTTCTTCCTCTTCTGCTTCTTCTTTCTCTGTCAATAGCCTAGCCACTGACATTGAAATAGATTCCAAACCATTTTCTCCTCCACCCACAACGTCTGCTACTAACCACCCTGCTGCTTCATCCTCTTCTCCAAACTTTGCTTCTAACCCTTCTGAGACCCATATCTCCGTCCACCTCAACCCCTCTTCCCTTCCAATTAACACTGCTGATCCTGCCCTTCTTGATCTTCTCCGAGCAAACAATGACCAGTCCGCTCAGCCCAACACCACCGTATCTTCTATGGCCCAGCAGATCGAGGTGCTCAGCTATGGCCTCAACGCTACTCATGCCACCATCTTTGACATCGGCAAGATTGTTGATCAACTGGTGAATGACACTGCTCAAGCCTTCACTACTCACCGGTTCCTGGTTCAAGATCAACAAAGTCGCTACTCGAGCATGATCTTTGCACTCTCGGCGATCAGACAAGATTCGTGCCTCTCTTCGATGAGCTCAAGCCGGCATGGCAATTTCGAGCGATTATTCAAGTGAGCGGGAGATTGCGATTTGCGATCTTCGCCTGCGTCGAGCAAGCGGATGCAAGAGGCTGCTGCTCTTGAGCAGCGTAGGGTTGGTGCCATCGAGGAGGAGCTACTCATTTTTTAATCAAGCTGATTGAAGAATGTAACCGACTTCGAGAACGCCTCAAT
>CM028377.1:3937842-3966138 GCA_013146195.2 Codonopsis lanceolata | reverse complement strand
AATAAAAGACTTATTTGAACTTTAAATATCTAGCCAAGCTATCCAAAGTTAAGGTCTAGTTAAAGGATTACCAAAGGTCTCTGGCCGATCATGATCGTGTTGCAAAGCTTGTCAACTGGGAAAGCTCAAAAACATCCTTCAAAAGCAAACCAGACTCTCAACATCAAGACCTCTCAGAACTTCTACACATGGATCTCTTCTGACCACCACTACAATTAGCTACGCGGTCACGGATACACGCTTGTAGAGTGGATGACTATACTAGATACACTCTGACATAGATGATGTCTTCTAAAGACCACACATACGATCTTCTTACAAGATTGTTCGAAGATCGCAAACACAAAACTCGATGAAATCAAATGATGCGTCGACGAATGGCACCGAAGTTTCAAATAATGGCATAGCAAAGCACGTGATGATTACTATTGGTCACAACTTCTCTCCGCCGTAAGGACACCTCAAAGAAATGGTGTTGCAGAAGGAAAAATAACACTTATCGAAGCGCTAAAGTTACGCCAAGCAAAGTTTCAAACACTTCGCGTAGCCAACACAACCGCTTCACTGTAATTGGATCTTTGATCAACAAATTTCACGGAAAAACACCCTTATGAACTTTGGAGAGGTAAAACCCCAAACATTGATTTTTAAAATCTTCTACCGCAAATGTTTCAGTAGTCTACAATGGTAATGACTATAGAGGCAAATTTGATCATAAAGCCGATGAAGGTGTATTTTGGGTTATGCTTTACACTCCAAAGCTATGTGGTTTTCAACAAAGATCATTAAAAATAGTTGAATCGCTCATGTCTCATTTGATGAATTTGATTTATTAGAGCCACACGTGGCTCCAAATGTTGCCGATGACTTTGTTAATGTCGAGACAGTACCTCCCAACCATCAACCTCTCATATACCTAATCCATCACCAAAGCAACTCAATCAAATATTCCCGACCATCACTTATTATCAAACGGGTCACCGTAAGACTTCAACCCGCTCAAGACTCAAACTCAAAACCGTAACCCTTTGTTTCGAACCTCGAAAATCCTATTCCTCAACTCACCTATGAACCAAATTCTCGAACAAGATACTCATCAAGACACAAGCCTGATCTTCCTTCTAGCCCTCCTTCTCCGAACCTTGTCATGAAGAAACAAAGAAGAATCATCACATTCCTCGCTGGCCACAAGAACATGTAAAGACCATCCAATCTCTCAAATCATTCTGTGACATTCATGTTGGAGTACTGGAACGTAAGATCTTCCAAAATGAATGTATGTTCTGTTGGCCGCATTCATGCCTTTAAGAAGAGCCAAAGAAGATCGATGAAGCTCTTCAAGATCCAAGTTGGTCGGAAGCCATGCAAGAAGAACTTCAACAATTTGAACGATGCCAAGTATGGAAGCTAGTCCCAAAGCTGGCCGATCATACCGCTATTGGCACAAAATGGGTGTTCAAACAAGAAGGATGAGGATGGGAACATAGTGAGAAACAAAGCAAGACTTGCTGCACAAGGATATCGCCAAGAAGAAGGAATTGACTATGATGAAACGCTTGCTCCAAAGAGCAAGATTGGAAGCTATCGAATCTTCTTAGCCTATGCTACATACAAGGACTTTGTCTGTATCAAATGGATGTCAAGAGCGCATTTCTAAATGGTGATCTTCAAGAAACGGTCTACGTTGCTCAACCTCCGTGCTTGTGGAGAAAGGAAAAGAAACTCATGTCTACAAGCTTAAAAAGGCCCTCTATGGTCTTAAGCAAGCTCCTCGCCCGGTATGAAACTCTATCTCAAAATTCCTAGTAGAACAAGGATTTGTGCGAGGAAAGATCGACACCACTCTCTTTATTCTTAAGCACAAAGGACACTCTCTCTCGCTAGTGCAAATCTATGTTGATGATATTATCTTCTGATCTACCAATGAGAAGTCGCAAGCGATTCAAACACTCATGACCGCAAATTTCAAATGAGCATGATGGGAGAACTTACATTCTTCTTGGGTCTTCAAATTCAACAATCTAACAAAGGAATATTCATCGCCCAATCCAAGTATGCTAAAGATCTTGTCAAAAGTTTGGATTGGAAACAAGAAACACCTTTGATACACCAATGGTCGCTAAATGTAAACTTACAAAAGACTTACAAGGAAAGAAAGTTGATATCACCCACTATAGGGGATAATCGGATCTCGCTTTACCTCACCGCCAGACGACATATGTGTATGCCGTCAGTATGTGCTAGATTTCAAGCACCCTCGTGAGTCACATCTTCTGCACCAAAAGAATCATTAAGTATGTATCGATACCACCAACTTAGGTATCCGTATCCAAGGGAATCTTCTTTCAACTTGGTTGGTTACTCGATGCCGACTATGGTTGCCAAGTTGACGTAAAAAGCACCAAATGAACTTGTCAATTTCTAGGAGACGACTTGTCTCTGGGCTAGCAAGAAACAAGCATCGGTTTCCAACTCCACCACCGGCAGCAGTACATAGTCCGCTGGTAGTTGTCAACCGCTTGGATCAAACAACAGTTGGTGGATTACGACATCAAAGTAGCAGACTGCCCAATCATGTGTGATAAGACCTCAGCAATCTCTATCACCTACAATCCCGTGATGCACTCCAAGACAAAGCATATCGATGTTCGATATCACTTTCTAAGGGACAATGTAGAAAAGAGAAACATTAGCATGAAGTATATCTCAACCGACCATCAATCCGGCGACATCTTCACAAAGCTCTAAGCGCATGTTTGCTTATCTCAGGGGAGAGCTCGGTATGCTTGACCCAACTGCTTAAATTTAATTTTAATTTAAAATTAATTTTTCAAGTTTTAAAATTAAGTTTTTTATAAAATTTTAAGCAGACTTGATAATTTCTTTAAGGCATTTGACAATTTTTCTTAAGGCACTTATTACTTTTAAAGAGTAAAGTCAAGAATATATACAGTTACTAAGAGACAAAGGTAAGCTTTCTAAACTCATAGTTTTAGAGGGTTGTTTATGAAAATTGTGAGGGACTGATTTCAAATTTGGTTGAGATATTTTATGAAAAGGTATTTTTCTCTTTCCTAAAAGCCGTCATTCATTAAGTCTTGTCATCAAAAAGGCGACTTAATGACATTTCACAAGTCTCTATGATCGACTAAGACGCCCTTTCGCTTATAAACCCTCAACCGCCAAAAATTCATTTCACAACACTGTCTCTTGCTATTCTCTCTCTCTAAAACTTTCTTCTCTCTAAAAATTCCTGGTTCCTTCGTCCTGTTCGTTAGTTCATTTTGCAGATTTACTTCCTTTTCATCTTCTACTTCTGCGAATCTTCTGCAATGGTAAGAAATTTCAAACCCTAACTCAGTAATCACAGTGTAAGCACAAATTTACACACTTTCGTATGTAATTACACCATTATTGACTGTTCATATGACTCCTTGCTCCATAACTCTTAGAACTTCAATATTTACTGTTCATTACTGGTAGTATCTACATATTATTGCTCACGAACTGTCGATTTTAGTATTCTGAGTAATATTCACTCAGATATGACGTTTTCATGAGTTGTCTAGAAATTTCTAGGCTTGATGCTACACTTTGTTCACATTTCAAGTTCTTGAGCTTTTGCCCTAATTCCCCGAAATTTTTAGGTCGGAACTTCTTCTCGCTGCCTCGAACAGCTCGTAATCCAACTATAGAGATTCCAACACTGCCCCCCACTATGTATCATCCGGGGATGTGCATTGACGAACCGTCTGTTCGTGCTTATGCTTCTGGGGTCAAAATTGTGGATGACCTGAACCAGTCTGGGATTCTGCCACTGTTCATGCTGGAGGATGTCGACTTCAGCAATCTTCTAGTGGAAGAATTCTTCCAGATGGCTACAATCAATGAATCCGTAACGCCCATCATCGCTATTGTCGACCGCCTCGTTACTATCATCGCCTGCATCGCCAAGATTATTGGCGTGGAATTCGATGGCCCCACTTCACCGACAGATGAAAATTTAAAAGGCCACCGCTTGTCTTATATGCGTGGAGAAAACACTCTCCAAGGGAGGGCCGCTAAGATGAAGAGGACCTTATTCAAGATGATGTCTACTTCATCACCATCTTTCGACAAGAGTCCGATCTTCAAGAACGGCACCCACATTATTATGACTTCGCATCACCTGAATACACGCCTCAGTCATTCTCAACCTTCGACTAATCAAGTACGATTCTATTTGAGTGCAGGCGATGTCGTGGAAGCAAAAGGTTCTCTCAAGCGTTTAATTTTGTTCGTCTTTCTCAATACTCTTCTTCGGTCAAACACGCAATTTCATACACGCATCTTTGCCTTTGAGAAGAAGAAAATTCAGAAATCCATCCAATTCACCAGCACCTTCATCATTAACACCCTCAAGCTGAAGAACGAGAAGAGAGTTCAGCAAGGTCTTCACCCTCTGGTCATCGTCCATGCCATGAACCCTCCTCCACTAAAAGTTATCAGAATCAATCCTGAGACAACCGTGGATGCCTTCATGGCCAAGCAGCTGAGCAAGAAGCTCTCCAAGGAAGCTGCTGCTGAAGGCTGCTCCAGCAAGGTTGCTGATCCTGCTCCCTCCACAACTCACAAAAAGAAGAAGAAGATCTCTTCTGCTGAGGAGGAGCCCGTTCCCAAGAAACGGAAAACCGCTTCATCAAACACTGCTACCACAACCCCTCGCTTGCCCCTGTGCTCAAGAAAAAGAAGACAAAGATCGGCCGCCTCATCCAATCCCCGCTCCTCCGTGTCTGTTGAGGCCGCCGAACTGCACTGCTCCTCTCCGCTCTCGAAAGCGAAAAACCAAACGTACCGAACCCTCAGAACCCTTCATCCCTTTCATTCCACCCTCATCTCCTATCTCTTCTTCCTCCCCTTCCCTTACTTCTTCAACAGCCCCTGCTGCTGTTGGGGAGGAGCCTGCTGTAACCCCTCCTTCTTCCCCTACTTCCTCTTCGACCCCTGCTGTTGTTGAGGAGGAGCCTTCTTCACCTGTTCCTAAGAAGAAGAAACGCAGACTTCGCAAGAAGTCTGTGGCTCCAACACCCTCTTCTCCGCCCTCTCCTACCATCGACTCTATCCCTTCTCCTCCATCTTCTCCCGACCCTATCTCCATCCTTCCTCCTGCATCTTCCCTAGCCATTATTCCCACTCCTTCTACCCCATCTACTTCCTTCTCTATGCCCGATCACTTCTCTCCTCTTGCCCCTCACATATCGACTCTTCTCTACCAAACCGCCTTTCTACCAGAAATCTTCCCTCCTATCTCTCAATACATCACTCCTATTTCCATCTCTGCTGACCTATACCAAATTCTCTTTCCTTCCATCTCTTCTGCCACCCATTCTTTTCTCTTCGATTTCTCTTCTATTTTAGACCTTCTCTACCCTTCTACCTCCCCTCCTAACTTCATTCTTCTACCCGACTATCATTTTCCCTCCTACCTTTTAGAAGCATCTTCTTACTCTTCTGCTTCTTCTTTCTCTGTCAATAGCCTAGCCACTGACATTGAAATAGATTCCAAACCATTTTCTCCTCCACCCACAACGTCTGCTACTAACCACCCTGCTGCTTCATCCTCTTCTCCAAACTTTGCTTCTAACCCTTCTGAGACCCATATCTCCGTCCACCTCAACCCCTCTTCCCTTCCAATTAACACTGCTGATCCTGCCCTTCTGGATCTTCTTCGAGCAAACAATGACCAGCTCGCCTCAACAAAGACGGTTTCTCTATGGCCCAGCAGATCGAGGTGCTCAGCTATGGCCTCAACGCTACTCATGCCACCATCTTTGACATCGGCAAGATTGTTGATCAACTGGTGAACGACACTGCTCAAGCCTTCACTACTCACCGGTTCCTGGTTCAAGATCAACAGGCTGCTCTGATAGGCATGCTGCACTCTCAACAGATCAGCATTCGTGCCCTCTTCGATGAGCTCAAGACCGGCATGGCACGAGCGATTATTCGTAGACGGGAGGTTGCTGATTTCACTGATCTTCGCCTTGTCGAGCAAGCTGATGCAAGGCTGGCTGGCTCTGAGCAGGGTTGGTGCCATCGGAGGAGAGAGCTACTCACTTTTTGAATCAAGCCCCGATTGAAGAAACGTAACCGACTTCGAGAACGCTGAATAGCGAATCGAGTGCGGGTTGGAGTCCGGGTTGGACTACTTACTGACGGCGCTTACGACGCACTCGGCCCCATCTATCGAATGAATCATTTGGTATTTAGTTCTGTATCTTTTAAACTTTGATGTTTTACCAAAACTTCTACTGTTAAACAGCTTGTTTAATCACAGATGACTTCAGTTTCTTTCAAAGTTTAAATTGCTTTATCTTGCTATTATTTAGTTCATTTAAACTTCGTGTTTAAATCTTTACATGTTGCATGTGTGCTTATCTCATAGATTTAAACCCTGCTCTACTTAGTACTTGTTTTTAATGCTTTTCTCTTGTAAGTACTTAGTCTAGTAGCTATCTCTCTACTAAGGCTTCTGCTCTGAGAGGCATGTCTGCTCTTAATAAAAATCTTTAAGACATGTTATTATCTCAGTGCATGATTCAAAGTCTGCTAGTAGCTGAGATGATGACATCAACCAAATAGGAGGAGATTGTTGATTCCTAATTCTAGATTTGGTTGAGTCATCCTCTGATTCTATTGTACAGTGGCTAAAAGGTCTGCGTACCGATTAGTGTGGCAACTGTCTTAGAATCAATGTGTTTAGAACTGTTTAAGTGTTAGTTTTAGGCGCGGTTTTGCAAGCTTCTTCAGCAGCCTTGGAAGAACAGCAGACTTTGAAGTCTGCTCAAAGACCGGAAAATCAAAATTGGCCAAATCACAAAATTATGACACGTATACACCTATTTAGATATTTTCGAAAATATCTAGTCATTATGTCTTCATCAGATTTCACTTTCAAGAAGTCAACTCTACATGCTGACAACTGTCCAGACTGTTTCCTGAAACCTGAAGACTGAAGACATTACCCTTTTTGGCTAAGAAGACTTTCTGAGCTGAAGCGCCTGCAGTCTGAAACCTTACTCTATTTGGGAATGTCTTCTCTGCACACACTGCATCTCTGATGACTGTGGCTGTTACATCTCCCAAAGCGCCGAATTGCATTCAATGCAAAAGAACGTTGGACACAGTTCACTCTGTCTCAGTCCAACGATCCAAAGATCTCTTCCTGGTATTTATTCAAGTCTTGAAGATCTGAAGAACAACTCTTGCGCAATTAAACTCTCAAGTTTCATCTTCAACACTCAAGCATTCAAGAGATAAAAGGACAAGGACTAACACTTCACCAAACTTTCTGAAGCTGCAGATCTGCCATCTTAAATTCGTTTTCAGCTTCATTTAGTTTGTCTTTAAACTGTTCTTCAATTCTGCACGTGAAGAGAACAATTAATCATTGATTGCCTCTCTCACCTTTATACACTTGGTTAAAAACTTATTTTGTACACGATCCATTAGAGATCTTACTCATAAACCTAGTGGATAAACAAGTGCACTTTTAAAATCCAAAGCTAACCACTTTGGTAGTGGATGTAGTACTATTCACAGTACGAACCACTTCAAATTCATGTGTGTTTGTCGTTCTTATCTTTCTCATTAACGCTTGTGAATCGCCGTACTACCTTCACAGCATTCTTGATAGTTCAGATTCTGCTTTGTTTCCGCTGCCTTAACACTTCTATTCAAACCTTCCAAGAAATCATTAAGAAGTGTTTACGAAAAGTTTTTTAAAAACATATCTAGGCTATTCAACCCCCCCCCCTTCTAGCCTAGATTGAGCCTATTTTGGGACCAACAAAGTCTATGGGGACTCCACTCTGATTATAAATCAAGTCGAAGGGAAGTGAAAGACCCAAGATCCCCGGCTGTAGCTCTACCACGCCAAATTGATAGAACTTGCCACTAAATTTGATTCTATCTCGTTCCACTACTTGCCGCGAGATAAAAATCAATTTGCCGATGCATTGGCCACTCTAGCATCGTTGGTCCAAATTCCCGCAGAAACCCAAGTCCAGCCATTTGTTGTTAGGAAAAAGGTCACTCCGGCATACTGCTTCAAAATCAATGCCGTTCCTGAAACAGATCACGAGCCTTGGTATTCTGATATCCTAATTCTGCTTCAGAAAGGGATCTATCCTCCCGGCTTAGACAAAAGAGGGAAAGTCTCCCTACGGAGGTGGGCATCGTAATTCGTGCTTAGCGGTGGCAGCCTATACAAAAGGCATTATCAAGGCCTAAATCTATTATGCGTCGACCAAGCAAAATCTGAGCAGATCATGGACCAGCTTCATGGTGGTACCTGTGGGCCCCACATGAATGGACATATGTTATCCAAAAAAGTTATTCGGCAGGGGTACAATTGGAGTACGCTAGAAACCGATCAGATTCGGTGGAGTGCCATTGCGCAAGTGCTGCGTTTGCAAATCTGCAAAGACGTACCCGCACATCTTATATAACTCCACGGCCCCCTGGCCCTTTTCAACTTGGGGAATCGACGTTATATTCCAAATTCACACGAAGGGATCCAATGGCCACGAGTACGTTCTGGTAACTGTCGACTACTTCACAAAGTGGGTGGAAGCCTCTTCCTATAAATTTTTAAACGCTCGAAAGGTGTCCGAATTCATCCGGACCAGCATTATATATCGATACGAGGTGCCTTTCGAAATAATCTACAACAATGACACGCATTTTGAAGGGGACGTGAATTGTTTGCTCGACGAGTTCAAAATCCAAAGACATAAATCCTCCCCCTACCGACCGCAAGCAAATGGTGCCGTTGAAGCAGCCAACAAAACGCTGGAAAACATTATCAGGAAAATGGCTGACATAGGAAGAGACTGGCCAGAAAAATTTCCACTAGCCCTCTGTGGCTATCGTACTTCAGTCCGCACACCCACTAGGGCTACCCATTACTCTCTAGCATATGACATGGAGGCAGTGCTGCCCATTGAAATTGAAATTCCGTCATTAAGAGTGATGATGGAATCGGCATATCGAAATTGACTGGATCAAAGGGCGATATGAAGAATTAGCCCTAATCGATGAACGGCGCTTGCTAGCCCTAGAACACACCCGAGCATATCAAAGGCGGATAGCCCGAGCCTTCAATAAAAAAGTTAAAGGCCGCGACATCCAAGTTGGAGACTTGGTACTTCGAGAAAAACCCCCTAGTTATGTTGATACTAGGGGAAAATGGAAATCTCCTTGGATGGGACCGTATGTTGTCAAAGAAATCCGGTCGGGAGGTGCAGTACTCCTTAGAACTAAGAAGGGGAAGATCTTGTTCAGCCCTTCAACCTCGACAAGCTCAAAAGGGACTATGCTTGAGCCGATCTATCTGGCAGTTTCTTCCCTCTCCAGCTCGCTAGGCTGAAAACCGAAAGGGCGGCCTAGGAAAAAATTAGAGCATATAAAAAAACAATAAAAAAGAGAAATAAGGACTCGCTAGGTTGAAAACCCGAAAGGGTGGCCTAGGCAAAAGTTAGAGCACATATAAAAAAAATGAATTAGGAGAAAGGAGAGGGAACGCATTCTCTGAATCCTCAGCATCCGACCTCCGGTCTTCAGCATGCAGAGTCTTGACTGACAAAAGAGAAAAACCACGACAAAAGCTCGCATTAAAATACCAAAATATAATATAAGGTCCTAAGGTGCAACTTAGGAATAACTGCTTAAGATATTTAGGTTATGCATTTATTTCATGTACATATCTATTATCTTGCTACCTCTATCCCCCTTGTTTCCCCCAACTATCCTTCATTTTGCAGCTCAGTCCCGAAGTGGTCCATCAGTTCCTGCGGCGTCCGCCCAGCCGGGCCCATATACTCCTTCTGCGAGGCGCAGAAGAGGCTCCAGTCTCACCAGCGTGAGAACCCCCAGAAGTGTCCTCTTCATCATTATCGGCATCCCCATTATCCTGGATAGCCGTGTTGCTCGGACCAGCGCCATCATTCCTAAGGGCAGTGCCCCATCCAGTTTAAGAGGGAGGGACAACCTCTTCCGGTTCCCAAGGATTATGCCGCCGGCTCGCATTGCTCAGTCGAGGGGGCGCGTTGCTAGGACCTGCCTCATTTGGACCAGGAGCCGTTCGGGCACCAAGACCGTGCACCTTCCTGTAAGGCCTGGGGAATCACTAGCCCCGAACTCTTTATGTCCTCGCCTATCTCCATCAGGCGAGTATCCAGACCACTGGTTATTCGACAGCCCAACAGTTGTCTCAGTCCACGCCTAATTTTGCGGGAAGGCCCCTCAGCAGCCACCATAATCCATGACAGATATTCATGGGAAAGGAGCATGTAATCAGAGTAGAGATAGGCCACCTGCAGAGAATCAAAGTCCTGTTGCCATATATTCTGGATAACGGTGCCCAAGTCCTCACTTATCTCCAGCTCCACAGCCACAGGACGACTCAAGTCAGGAATAAGCTGCTCCCTGCCAAATTGGCGCAAGATCCTATCCGCCCGATAAAAGGAGGTACGCTCAATACCCAGCAAAATTATATGGGTATAGACCCCGGTATACTGACAAAAGCGACGGATCTGCCAGTGGCTGATGACCCATATTATGTCCATGGAGCCCCTAGGCAAGAAACTCTCGACCCAATCGGTCTCCGAAAAATTGGTCTGGGGATAATGACCGCGAGAGCCATAGAGCCCTGGATCATACCGTGCTCCCGGCGGCACTAGGCCCATCACCCAATTAAAATGCTCCTTTAACCACATGTGGATCAAAAGAGGGCTGCCAGAAGGGAATAGCTCATTGCCAGCTGCAAAGGCATCCATGCACGCCAAAGTCTCTGCCAAGATCACCGGAATAATGTTCACCCGCGATCCCGAGCCTGCAATGCTAGGTCCACGACCCGCACATCGATATATCCGGGTTGGCCCACCAGCAGGTATCTCCCCACAAGGCAAAGAAAATGAGATGACAGTCGGCGTTGCAAATAATCATGGTCATCCTCCCTATACTCCGTAAAGGCCCCAGGGAGGACGGTCAGATTAAAATTTACTCCATTATAAAAGTCTGGAGTAGCAGTGTGAATGGTGCCAAAGAGCTCCCTTATTGCCATATATGGACGCCTCCGATGAGAAGGCACGACAATAAGACCAGAAGGTGCCATCCCTACCATAGCACAGAATTCTTCAAAAGTGGGGCACATCTCGTTCATGCCAAAGTTAAAGAGATGGTCCTCAGCTGACCAAAATCTGGAGGCTCCCCTTAACATATCCCAATTGATAATAAGGATCCGCCAGGACAGTAGGCACCTGTATCCATAAATGTGCTCAAACCAGTCACGTTCATCTGATCTCAGGGAAAGGACCCAGAAATCCAGGGCATTTTCATAAATTTCCATCTCCAATGCTGTATGAGCTGGTGCAGCCATTTTTGGAGAAAAGCAAAAGTTTATCTGATGAAAGAGGGCGAAACTGAGTAAAAGAAAGATTGAGAAGCTTAAGTAGGAGAGAAGGCAAGTGAGCTGATGAAAATTAAGCGCTGCCTCGTCCACTATTTATCTTAGAAAAAATGAAGAAGCAGAGCGATTTCGAGAAACACGAGGGATTGCACAAAAGACTCCCTGGAGCCGCCAATAAGCGCCCCTGGCGCCGCGCCCATAACCCTTATGGGTTGCGCCAGGCTCCTGCCCACTGTTCCCCAAAATAGCCTGGTGTCCTGGTATTTTCGGCTCCGACCACTATGTGTTGCCCTGTCTGATCACGAAGAAAATGAAGAGGCTATAAAAGATAGCCTTGCAGCAATTATATGTTAAAGCACAGGAAGAGGCGACTGCCTCTTCCTCCCCGCAGATCATCAAAAAAGCCTGCTCGAGCCCGAAGGTGTATTTTTCTAAAACCCGTTTCTGAGCTAAAGCATGCCATTATCCCTAGATATTGGTATAGTTTCATTTTGTGCATGAGTATTAAGTCTGCATTTTATTTTCTTGCATCATATAAAATTATATTGCATTGCATAATAAATATCTGTACAAATTTTGGTACAAAGAAAAAAAAGAAAAGAAAAAGCTAATAAGTGCAGGTACCTAAAAGCTAATGGCCACGAAAAGACTGGCTCCTGCCAATATTGCTTCCCATGACTCGAAGGCCCTCTCCGCCAATCCTGTATGCTCGTCCTCTCGCCCAAGCATGGCTCGATCCGGCAATCGTATCATCATCGTCATCATCATTCCGGCGCCTGGTCTACTGCACCGCATCGTTCCCTCAGCAAGAGAACTCGTCCACAAGCTTTTGATAAAGCTTATTGATGCTGAAGAAACCCCGAAGCAGCTTCTTGTAGGTAGACACGTTCACCTAAAAAAAAGTGAGACAAAAAAAAGATATATTAGTCTAAAGAAAAGAGATGCAAAAAATGAAATGTGTCTACCGAGCAAGCCTGCTCCGGGACCCGGCACTCCTCAGGAATATCAGCATCAGGGAGAACTTCCTCCACCATCCTGCCGCCGCGATGATATCGAAAGGTCGAGAAAGCATCATCAGGTGTAGTGAACTCTAGATGTTCGTCAAGAGATGTAATAGAAGGCATCGGCCTAGCAGAAGCATCTGAAGCACGCTTGGCTGCCGCATGAGCAGGAGGGGGAGGATGGAGCACAGTCCTCAGAAAATCATCATATGCCATAGGCGGGAAGTCGCTCAGAGGCATAGGAAATTTTGCCAGGTACTGATACCTGTTTGGCAGAAAGTCTGGCACAATTACCCACATGGGAGGCATAGGAGGCACAACTGGGGAACTCAAGAGTGGAGAATGCTGGCGGTTGACCCGTTCGCCCATATACAATTAGTCAACCATAATGGATACCATCGATGGCGGCTCATCTCAATTGTGAAGTTCGGGAGTGCGACCGCGCCCAGCGCCTGGATAGGAGTCTTGGCGTGCGTGCGGATGCGGGACACCACTGCTCTCGTTCCACCCTCCCTTGTTTAGGGGAAGACGAAATCAAAAGTGCGAGAGGAGTGCTGTCTATGTTAGCGCGTTGGAATGCGCCTTAGTTGCCTTTAGTGGATTTTATTATAAAAATAGCCTTATGGCTCGTTTCAGATCACTATGGGAGCTTTGGGTTTCCCGTATCAAGTTATCCCTTGTTTAGGGGATATCAGGATATAAGAATACATCACCCTTCCATTCCCATTTTCCCTTTTTTAGGGGAAAACAGAAAAGTGCAAAGGAGTGTTGCGAGGCCTCATTGGATCCAAAAAGTTTTTAGAGTCGTCATCTTTATTTTAAGGCAAAAATAAAGAAAAACCAGAAAAAGAAAACCAGAGATAAAAAGCGGGTTAGGAGGCTAAGTTACGAGTTGGGAAGGTGCTAGGCACCCAACTCGCCCTTTCGGTCTCAAAAATAGTTTTTGGCTAAAGTCTGCTTATTGTTATATTTATTTAGCAGATAAATAAAGCATTAAAAGACAGAAAAATAAAACAAATACATCCGTGACTACATTATTTACGGACTTGCAGCCATTTCCTTACAATAATTACAAATGCACTTAAAAAATATTTGGCCATTATAATGGCTCTTTTACATACTATTTCCTATTCTAATCCGAGCAGCACAGCGGCTTATGTTGACTACATTGGGCCGGATTTTAAATAACAACTTTTATAAATAATAAAGAAACAATAAATAGATAAATAAATAAAAACGCCCTTAAAGGCTATTACCTTTTAGAGCGGGGTGTGCTCGCTCTGTCCTTCTCGGGAGAGGGAGACTTTTATTACTTGTTGCTGATGTGATTTTAGGCGGTGGCTTATATATGGTAGTTTTGGTTTTTTGGTTAGGCGAGAATAGCGGCTTAGTTTTTGTGGTTTTGGCCTTTTTGGTTGGGCGGAATAAGTTTTGTGGTTTTGGCCGGCTTATATTTTGTGTATTTCAGCTTATTACTCGGGCAGAGTAACGGCTTACTTTGGGATTTTTGGGCCGAGGAAGTGAGGTGGATACCTAACAACTAGGCTAGGATTTATGGGAGAGGGAAATGAAGATCGTACTCGGCGTAAAAATTACGCAGAGTAACTCTGGGCGAGAGGCCTTCAACGAAAAAATGTTCGTCGAAATGGGGAGCCGGGCACCTCTATCTATAGTTGGATCCGTGCTTCATCAGCTTGTACCGCCGCTCAACAATGTGTACAATGTGTTAACGGGCTTGTTGAAGACCCTTGGAGGCGGCCAAGCGACCTCTTGGGCGCGGCACCAAGGATGTTGGGTGCGGCACCAAGCTCACTATTCCACTTTAATTTTTGACACTTTCCTCCTCTGCAGTTCACTGTTCATCCTACTTTTTCCTTTTTGCATTTTCAACCATGTAACTTGACATTTCGTTAAGTTTAAGCAGTTCTTGATATCACATGCCAGAGTTACGTATTAGAGTGCGAAATTGGGGTGTCTCTGAGCCCTCAGCGATGGAGTCTACGGATAACCCAGGCTTCTTGAGTAGGCGAACATCGTTGATAAACAATAGACTCTCCAATTTCGTTTAATTATAAAAGCAGGGGATGAGATGTAGCAGGTAGTAGTTATAATGCAACAGTATATAACACAAGTCAAACTCCGTAACCTAGAAAATTTTAGTCGGTTATAGCAAGTTATCGTAATTTTTAAGCAGATATTCAAATTAAATGCTCTAATGGTCGGACCTACTAGTGTAGAACCTCGTATCCCTTAATAAAGGAACTCGGGCAGCGTAGTTCGGGGCCAAAACCTAAACTATCACTCGTACAGCGATTAGTGCCTACCGAAATAGGTTGCCTACGTATCCTTAAACAAGGAATCAGACCAAGACGTAGTTCACTCAGCTGGGGACTAAATGTTGCGGTGCAAGTGTTGCGGTGCAAGTGCGGCAATACTAAATGAGCAAGAGCATGCAAAGCTTTATCAAATGAGACCAAACGTAGCCAAGGAATCCTTAGCCAAGGAATCAGACCAAACGTAGTTCGTCCGTGCGGCATGAATTGTCTCCTTAGGAACTCAGCCTTCACCGGAGAACAAGACCTTTCCCTATAAATCCGGGGCTGCGTACCCCTTAAAGGCCCCTTAAAGGAAAGTTTCCAACACAGCCAAAATGCATGGAATGCATTGCCTCCTCAGGAACTCAGCCTTCAACAGAGAACAAGACATTTCCCTATTAATCCGGGGCTGCTTACCCCTTAAAGGAAAGTTTCCAAACATCATGCAAATGCACTGCTAAAAAGGAAAATACCTTCCTTTCCTTTACCGTTGCCGTGTCCATGCAGCAAATTGCTTCTAATGTTGCTTTGTTGCCGCTTGCTGCTTTACGCTGCTCTTCGTTGCACTTTGCTGGGGATATTTCTTTTTGTCACCATTCCAGCCTTTGCTGGAAAATCTTTTCCCCTGTCCCGCTGTTTTCGGCCTTAGCTGGAAAATTTTTCTTGATGCTGCTACATTTTTACTTTACTGCTCTCTTTCTAACCTTGGTCAGAAACTCCCTTTTCCTTGCTACAGCATCTCTTGGTATCAGCTGAAATAATCTTTTCTTTGCTGCTGTTTTCTTTCCGCTCCATTTTCTAGCTTGAGCCGAAAATTTCTTCTTCTGCCGCCGCATTTCTTCTTGTTGCATGCACTTAAATTTTTCTTTCTTGTACATGCATTTTCCCCTCTCCCGATTTTTTGTTTTTTCTCTTTTTTCGTTTTTTTCTCTCTCTTTTGTTTTTATTCTACATGCCTGCTACCTTTTTTTTATTTGCATGCTTATTACCTCTTTTTTTTTTTTCTGCATGCTCACCATTTTTCTTTATTTGCATGCTTATTACCTCTTTTTTTTTCTCTCTCTTTTTTTTCTTTTTTTGTCTCTTTTTTTTTATTTGGTTCGCCTGGAAATACTTCTGATCTGCTAGATTTTGGCACTGTTTAACACTTTTGAAGCATTCCTGACTTTATTAATGATGCTTATGCATGCCCTATTTATGCCTAAATGATGCAATTAAGTAATGATGCATGAAATTTATGCAATTTATTTATTATTATTTTTATTTTACAATGCATGATTAAACTAGTGGTCACTATTTGACCCCTCCATGCATGATTTATACTGTAAATGTAAATGGGGCTAAATGATGCATGCTTATGCTGCGGGACATAGTGAATGCCATAAGAATATTTATTTTCCTGATTGGTGGCATTTTATTTTCTTTTTAGCGCACCCCTAATGCAGCTTATTGGATACTAAATGCAAATGATAAATGCATGTACTACTTTATTTGATGCATATGCGATTTATAAAAATTATAGGATGCTTACTAACATGATGCATGGGCATTCTTTATTCCATCATGCATGCAATAATGCAAAATGTAGTATATATCTTTAAGATGCAAAACACACTTTTTATGATGCCTAGAATGCAAAAACGTTTATTTATATGCAAAACAATACATAAATTTTTGTTTTGTTTTGTTTTGTTTTGTTTTTTTTTTTGTTTTGGGTTAAAAACATGTACAAACATTTACAATGCAATATAATTTTATATGATGCAAAATAAAAAAACATGCAGACTCAAGACACACGCACAAAGCAAAGCTATACCGATATCTAATAGGTAATGGCACGTTGAATTTCCAAAACGGTTTTTAAAGGAAAATACCTTCGAGCTCGAGCGAGCTTCTCTCTTTCTTTCTTTTTTTATGATACGCGGGGAGAGGAAAAGGCAGATACCTCCTTGGCCATATAATTGTTGCAGGGCTATACTTGGCATAAGGCTATTTTCATAATCCCTGCATTTTCTTCATGATCAGATAGGGCAGCCGTAAATGATCGGAATTCAAGTTGTTTGGCTGTTTCAGGACAATGGCAACGCAGATGATGAATAGGACGAGGACACCTCTGGTACTTTTCATTCTGATGAGACTGAGCCCTTCCTGTGTCTTGCAGAACAAGTATATGGGCCCGGTCGGGCGGACGCCGCAGGCACTGATGGACTGCTCCGGGGCTTAAGCTACAAATGAAGGATAGTTTTGGGGGAAGCAAAGGGGGTAGAGGCAATAATAGATATGTACAGGCAATTAATGCATAACCTAAATTTCTTTAGCAATTATTCCTAAGTTGCACCTTATGACCTGTAATATTATATTTTAGTGTTTTATTGCGAGCTTCTGTCGTGATTTTTCTTCTCTTTCTGTCAGTCGAGCCTCCTTGCATGCTGAAAACTGGAGGTAGGATGCCGAGGTTTCAAAGAGTGCCTTCCCTCCCCTTATTCTCCTGATATATATATTATTATTATTATTTATATTTGCTCTAATTTTTGCCTAGACCGCCCTTTCGGGTTTTCAGCCTAGCGAGCCCTTATTTCTCCTTTTTCACCCTTTTTTTTATATGTTTTTTTTGTGCCCTAACTTTTGCCTAGGTCGCCCTTTCGGGTTTTCGGCCTAGCGGGCTGGAGAGGGAAGCACTTGCCGGATAGGGTGGCTCAAGCATAATACCTTTTTGAGCTCGTTGAGATTGGAGGGCTGAACAAGGTCTTTTCTTTCTTGGCTTGTAAGGAGTACGACATCTCCTGATCGGATCTCTTTTGACAATATACGACACATCGTGGAAGAGAGTGGTAGCAGCTTTTTGATAAGTAGCCTCAGCATTTTTTAGCCCAGACGGTATGACATGATAGCAGTAGGTTCCCCAAAGGGGTGGTGAATGAGGTTCTTTCTTGGTCTCCTGCTGCTGCCTTTGCTTTGACTATAGCTCAGCATGCCGTCGATAAAAAAACTGTTGGGCTTGGGAACGGTCACTATATTGGACAGCCAGATCGGGTATATATATATATATATATATTTTACTACCCGAACGAAGTTGACGTGCGGTTGTTTCATGATTTTGTTTTTTAGCTTGTAGTGACCATTCTGGCTTGATGCGGTGGGGCTTTTGCTTGATTGGCTGAGCATCCGGATATATGGGGATCTAGTGTTCGGCTATGGCTGGGTCTACCCCCGACACATCTTCATAGGACCAGGTAAACATATCCACGAACTCTTTGAGGAGATCCATGAGAGTGTTACCCTTTCAGAGCTTTGCAGGTAGTTGCCGATTTTGATTTCTTTTAATTTCCTTGTCCAACCCCAGATTGATAGTGGATCAGTCTTCAGTTGCTGTTGATGATGTTGTTCCTGGTGCTCAACTGACTTTACAAGCTCAAGCAAATAATTTTTTATCTTTTTGGGTCCTATTAAATGACTCATCATTATAATTATTTGATGCGTCTTTTAATGTAGGTGCAACTAAGGAATAAGCAAAGACATTTAGATTATTATTAAAAGCACACCGTACATGGTTTATTACATTATTGAGGACCTGGGGTTTGAGATCCTCAATTTTATGGAGCGGATCGGTAGATGACTGATCCGTAAGGCTAGGGAAAGGAATAGGGGTAATATATCCGAAGCGGTTCATCAGTTCTGCAGGTGTCAAAAGTGGGCCGGTCGTAGTATAATAGTTCTGCAGAGGCTTATTAGAAATAGACTCAAACTCAGCAGGGAGCTCTTTTATAATAAGTGTCTTCATCCATCATACCCAGGAAGCTGTCCCCCAAATTTTCATTAGAAACTTCTTGGTTTATAATTTTGAGCACCATGGCTTCCAAATTTTCGAAGTCAGCCTCCATTTTGGTGAGCGGGGGAGTTGGGTTTTGGTAGATACTGGCTGGATTAGGGAAGGCTGGGTTAATTTCTGGCTGTGGTGTCTAGTAAGGGTTTTGGGCTGGATATGGATATTGGGCTGGATACGGATTCTGGGCTGGTGGAGCTTGGGTAGGTGGATTTCGGGTAGGTGGATTTTGGGTAGGTGGATTTTGGATGGGATATGGATTTTAGATGGTTTCGGCTGGGCGGTCAGGATCATTATAGGGTAAACAGGTGGTAACTTGGCCTGGCGGGTTATAACTTTGTGGGTCCATCTGTGGGCTATTCTGGAGTGGGTTGGTTATGGGCAAAGGGAGGTCATTTGGGTTTTGGGGAATTTTGGTGCTTGGGGAAGGATATGAAGGATAGGACGGGTAAGGGATGATATTTGGGTAGTAGGGACTTGGTGGAGGATTGGGATTTGGGGTAGTGGCCATATTTGGTGGGTTAGTGTTTGGCTGGGGAGTTGGGTTTGGAGGCACATGAGATGTGCATGCTTCTTGGGGGATTGTAGGGGAAGAATTCACCTCACCACTGGGTTTTGAACCTTGTATAAGACTTGCTATTTGGCTTAGCAAGCGTTCATGTCGTGCATCCAGATTCTTGTCTAGCCACTGCTGCATTACCGGAGTCGGAGTGTATCCTGGAGCCCCTGAATCTGTACCCATATCGGACTGCTCATCTGTTGCCATCTTACCGCTTTCGGATGCGTTTCTTTCTATCTTGATTACGCCCTTATCGATCGATCGATACCTTAAGTGCGATTTACGCACCACTTTCCCGTATCAACCGGCCAGTACTGTCTCTGCCTTTCCAAATTTGGGTCAGGTTTCTGAGGAAAATGGGTTATGGAGATATCAGGAGGCTGGCTGAAGGCTTTCTGGGCTTTGGGGTACAGCATGCCTTTATTAGTATATTTTATTATTATTTATTTGTTTTCCCTACAATTAACTGGATAAGGACCTGCTTTATTTTGACGGTCTCAGGACTTTTCCTGGAACAGTGGATTCTTTCTCCAGAGTATAGGACCAACGTATTCAACCTGCCTTTCGACTCCCCAGGACTGGACTGGTCCCAGGCGAAGGGCCTATACTCTTTCCAGGATCCACCATTCGAAATGGTCTAGATCAAGCATCAAAGAATAATAAATCAGCCCATTACTTATTTTTGTTATTATATATATATATATATTGTCGCGCAATTTATTTTTCTCGTTTTTTTACTTGCGCATTTTTTTATACATATATATGTATATTTTTTTAATTATTTTTTTTCATCATTTATTTTTTTTGACAGGGGCTGATTCACGATTCAGAGATGCAAAAACCGGTCGGTCTATGAAGTGTCCTGAGAATCTATATGCATTCTAGCGTTGGCTTATGCAGGGGGTAGGCTGGCCATGGTGTAGGGTAACAGTTCAGAATATAGCTATATGCGTATGCGTGTGTGCGGTATCTAGAAAGCAGTAAACTCTTCATTATTTACAGATATATAAACAGAAAATAAAACATATATGTCCTGTCTTGCTGTTATGTGTAGATTGTCTCGGCTTTTTTTTTAATTTTGAGCGCAAGCAAGTAAACACACCACATTAAGAAATAGAAAGAAAAGTGAGGAAACTATCTATCCCTATTAATTACATATTTGGTTCTATGTCCCCAAAATAAAATGACATAATGGATGCAAGTATGTACAAATGTACAGAATAAAATGAAAAAAAAACAGAAAGAAATAATAATACAGAGCCGGGAATAAAGCGATATTTAAAATAAAGCCACGGCCCTTTTATTGTGATGCCCGGAATTTTTATTGGAACATATATATAATATATTTATTTTTTTTTGGTTTTCTGATTTTTCGAATTTTTTTTTTGCATTTTTTTTAAAAATATTTTTAAATACACATGTAACAGTTATCGGAACGAAACTGCTGCAAGATGGAGGATCATATCCACAAATATAGACACGGATGTATAAGAACGCAATATTCAAATGCATAAATTAATATAACAAGCATACTTTAGCCAGAAACAAATAAAAACAAAAAAAATTATTTTATGAGTCTAGCCCTCCATTTTATTTAAAATAAAACAACTCCCAGCCGAGTCGCGCCTTGTGAGGTTTCCGAGTGCGACCGCGCCAGCGCCGCCGATAGGGGTGCGGCGTACGTGCGGATGCGGGACACCACTGCTCTCGTTCCACCCTCCCTTGTTTAGGGGAAGACGAAATCAAAAGTGCGAGAGGAGTGCTGTCTATGTTAGCGCGTTGGAATGCGCCTCGGTTGCCTTTAGTGGATTTTATTATAAAAATAGCCTTATGGCTCGTTTCAGATCACTATGGGAACTTTGGGTTTCCCGCATCAAGTTATCTCTTGTTTAGGGGATATCAGGATATGTGAATACATCACCCTTCCATTCCCATTTTCCTTTTTTTAGGGAAAAACAGAAAAGTGTAAAGAAGGAGTGTTGCGAGGCCCCCACTGGATCCAAAAAGTTTTTAGAGTCGTCATCTTTATTTTAAGGTAAAAATAAAGAAGAACCAGAAAAAGAAAACCAGAGATAAAAAGCGGGTTCGGAGGCTAAGTTACGAGTTGGGAAGGTGCTAGGCACCCAACTCGCCCTTTCGGTCTCAAAAATAGTTTTTGGCTAAAGATTTATTTAGCAGATAAATAAAGCATTAAAAGACAGGAAAATAAAACAAATACATCCGTGGCTACATTATTTATGGACTTGCAGCCATTTCCTTACAATAATTACAAATGCACTTAAAAAATATTTGGTCATTATAACGGCTCTTTTAAATATTATTTCCTATTCTAATCCGGCCAGCACAACAGCTTATATTGACTACATTGGACCGGATTTTAAATAACAACTTTTATAAATAATAAAGAAACAATAAATAGATAAATATATAAAAACGCCCTTAAAGGCTATTACCTTTTAGAGCGGGGTGTACTCGCTCTGTCCTTCTCGGAAGAGGGAGACTTTTATTGCTTGTTGCTGATGTGATTTGGGCAGAGTGACGACTTATATATGGTAGTTTTGGTTTTTTTGGTTGGGCAGAATGACGGCTTAGTTTTTGTGGTTTTGGCTTTTTTGGTTGGGCGGAATAACGGCTTATATTTTGTGTATTTCAGCTTATTACTCGGGCAGAGTAACGGCTTACTTTGAGATTTTTGGGTCGAGGAAGTGAGGTGGATACCTAACAACTAGGCTAGGGATCACTTTAATCGGTTGGATTTGTGTTTTGGCGGAGTTTGGACAGGGTTTCGAGGCTTTATGGGAGAGGGAAAGGAAGATCGTACTCGGCGTAAAAATTACGTAGAGTAACTCTGGGCGAGAGGCCTTCAGCGAAAAAATGTTCGTCGAAATGGGGAGCCGGGCACCTCTATTTATAGTTGGATCTGTGCTTCATCAGCTTGTGCCACGCGCTCAATAATTTGTACAATGCGTTAACGGAGCGGCACTGTTGAAGACCCTTGGCGCGGCTAAACAGCCTCTTGGGCGCGGCACCAAGGATGTTGGGTGCGGCACCAAGCTCACTATTCCACTTTAATTTTTGACACTTTCCTCCCCTGTAGTTCACTGTTCATCCTACTTTTTCCTTTTTGCATTTTCAACCCTGTAACTTGACATTTCGTTAAGTTTAAGCAGTTCTTGATATCGCATGACAGAGTTACGTATTAGGGGTACGAAATTGGGGTGTCTACACCAATGTGACAGCTTAATGACCTATCAGGCCCTTCCAGGGAAGAAAGTGCACGGTGCCTGCGCTCGAACTGGCAATACGCTCCCGCACCCAATCTATATTCGAGCAGCTGTTGTCTCGCTCCGGCCTGACCCTATTCTCATCCACGAACTCAGCCAAGTAAGGTGGCTCGTGAAAGCGTTGTCGCAACCAACCCGGTGTGAAATGAAAGAATGAGAAGGCCCAAACCTGCAAAAAAAAAAAAAAAAGAATAGAAAAAAAAAATCATCAACAAAAAGAAATAATATGCTGTAAAAAAAATAATAATGGCAGGGAAAAGAAAAGATACCTCCCACGCCGAGGCTAATCCATTAAGGGTCGGTGAGTCGTTGTGGCTAGCCCTATCCATCGAGGCATAAAACTCGGCCAGGCCTGCCTGCCCCCAATCGTAATCAGTCATATGATCAAAGTCCGCCAGGCATGCCAAAATGGAGACCCTCAGAGTGGTGGAAGAATTGGCGAAAAGAGAAGTGCCAAGAAAAAAGAATAAAAACGCTCTAGCAACGCGAGCTACGGCCTTGCTGTCGTTTTCCAGAACCCTCTCGGCATTGTCCAGGAGCCATTTCCGCACGCTACCAATAAGGACCTCATCTGCTAATTTATATTCGGGCTCAAAGCCCAGGAGGTCTTCCACCATGTCATGATGATGGCGGAGGGTGTAGTCAGGCTCTAGAGTCCTACCAATGCTGGTAGGAAGGCCGGTAATAGTAGCAAAGTCGCAAGGAGTCATAGTTGCCTCCCCTAGCTAAAATGAAAAGTGTGAGTACTATCCCACCAGTAATCCCTCAGCACCTTGAAAATGGGGAGATAGCTGCGAAAGGGGCCAAAAGCCCGTAGAAATGTGCTGAAGCCGGAACCCTCTACCAAAACCTGTGCCACATCGGGCAGCAAACTATAAATATCAGATACATTGGCACAGGTGGCCCGAATCCGTTTCAGAGGCGTACGCATCTGCAAAATGAAAAATGGCATATCAGAAAAAAAAAAAAAAAAAAAAGGTATGTTTACTATCCTTTTATTTTTCTCACGCATATTATTAAATATAAGCATGTTGCATATTATAAATAAAATATTTGCATAATAATCTCTATATTGCACTATTGCATTTCAAAAAAAAATTATTATTGCATTCAAAAAAAAATTTAAAAAAATAAGAAAGAAAAAGCATCTATTGTATTTAAAATATTTTGGGCATTTCAAAAAAAAAAGTAGTAATAATTTTTAGCATTCAAAATAATAAAAAAATTTGATTTGCATCTTTTAGCATCTCTAAAAAAATGCATCTTTTTGCATTCAAAAGTATTTTAGCATTTAAGCATAAAAATATATAACTATGAAATGTATGTTTTGCATTTAAATATATGTAACACATTTCTGCATTTTCTTGCACATGCATAATTAAAAAAATGTCCATGCATAATATTAGCAAGCATCCCATAAGTGTTTTATTTTCGCATTTGCATCAATAAAATGATATATGCATGCATTAGCCATTTATCATTTGCATTTATTGCCTGAATAGCTGCATTTTAGCATTAGCAAAAATGAAGAAAAAAAAAGTCGCAAATCATGAAAAGAAAATATTTTCGTGGCATTTATCATGTCTATGCAGCATAAGCATTTCATAAAATGAATTTTATCGCATGAAATATGCTTGTTATATTTTGCATGCATCCGAAAATATATCCGAAAATATGCCCAAACAAAATGCATCATATTCCAAAAAAGTCTATTTCGTAGGCATGCAATTTATTAAAATATTTTTTTCAGCCTAGAGCATGCATCATATAGCCAAAATTGCATTAAAAATATAAATCATGCATTGCAGGGTCAAATAGTGCCCACTAGTTAAATTAGGCATCACAAAAATAAATTGCATAAATTTCATGAATATTCGTCAAATTGCATCATTTTAGCATATATATTGCATGCATAAGCATTATAAGCAGGGTCAGAAATGCTCCAACAAGCCAAAGCAGTGCAAAAATCTAGCAGATCTGAGAAATCATCGAAATGGGTTTAGAAAAGAAGAAACTTACAGTCAAATTTGGAAGATTGGATACGTGGGTATTCCAATCGCGGTGAAGGTTGCCCTAATCATCTTTCGAGTAATGGTATTTGACATAATTTCGGGTTAAAGGAGGGAGTTCCTTCCTCCTCTCACCTGATTCCGGATGTATCGGAGCCTTCCCCTTCCTAGATCGCGAAGAAGAAGCCATCTGCTAGAAAAAAACACGCAAATTGGCGAAACAAAATCGAGAAAATGAGAGAAAATGAAGAAAGGAACTTGCGGAGCAGAAGAAGTATCGCAGAAATGAAGAAGAAGAGATGCAGTGGCTTGTGCTCTCCCTTCCCGTCATCTTATGATGGGTGAAAAAGGAATTTTTCCTTTTTCCCCCTTCGAAGTTTGAAGGTTCAGCACTTGAGTCCTTCGATTTCCAAAGCAGCAAAATAGCCCCTGAAGCTTAACGGAAAGTTAACAAAGTTAACTTTGTTAACCAAATTTAGTGGTCATCCATCCAAAGGCAAGGGAAAGTCCATATTCCTAGCAAATCAGTCGCAAAATAAGCAGAAAAGCCAGGAAGATCGGCGACAAAGGTAAGATTCTGCAGAGAAAATAAAGAAAAATAAAGCCTGTAAAAGAAAAAAAAAGAAGCAAAAAATGCAAGCATGCAAAATAAAAAAAATGTATAAGCATGCAAAATAAAGAAATAATAAATGCAAGCATGTAAAAGAAAAGAAAAATGCAAGAAAAAGAAAAAAAAATGCATGCAAAAGGAAAAATGCAAGAAAAAATATGTGCATGCAACAAAAGAAGAAATTTCGACTAAAGCGAAAATAGCGACAAAGAAGAAATTTCCGACCAAGTAGAAAATTGCGACAAAGAAGAAATTTCCAGCTAAAGACGAAAATTGCAACAAAAAAAAAATTCAGCTAAAGCCAGAAATGCAGCAGCAAAAGGGGGAAGATTTCAAGCTAAAGCCGGAAACGCAGCAAAGAAAGAAAGAAAATCCCCATGAGTCATAAGTGCGACAAAAGCGGTAAATGCATCAAAAAATGCATCAAATGCGACAGAAGTCGCAAAAGCAAAGCAATGGTAAGAAAAGGTAAAGTATTTTACCTTTTGCATGCGTGATGTGTTCCACGTACCATCGCATTCGACAAAGGGCTGAGTTCCTGAGGATGCGATGTTTTCCTTCTTCATAGGAGTAGCATAGGGTTATCTCTTCACGGGGCGTAACCTCAAGAGGAATGATCAGCCCATTATATGTTCCACCTGGTTGTTGGAAACTTTCCCTGAAGGGGCTGCACCCCCGGATCAGAGGGAAATGATATCGTTCTTTGACAAAGGCTGAGTTCCTGAGGAGACGATGCATTCCGCCGTCGTGTTCAGCAAAGGGTTTCGACCCTTTGGGGATACGACATGCAGTATGATTCGTAGTTAGGAAACTTTCCCTGAAGGGGCTACAACCTCGGGTCAGAGGGAAAGGCTATCGTTCTTCGACGAAGGCTGAGTTCCTGAGGAGACGATGCATTTCGTCGTCGTGTTCAGCGAAGGGTTTCGACCCTTTGGGGATACGACATGCAGTATGTTTTGTGGTTAGGAAACTTTCCTTGAAGGGGATGCAACCCAGTCGGAGGAAAGGCTATTGTTCTCGACAATTTGAGGCGAGTTCTGAGAGGCGTTGCATTCCGCCTAGTATTGTTTGCGTTGTGCGAACTACGTTTGGTCTGATTCCTTTGATAAGGATACGTAGGCATCCTATTTCGGTAGGCACGACCATCACAGCACGCTTGTTTGTCGGCATTTAGTGCGAACTACGTTCGGTCTGATTCCTTGGATAAGGATATGTAGGCAACCTATTTCGGTAGGCACGACCGTCGCAGCATGCTTGTTTCGGCTTAGCTCGAACTACGTTTGGTCTGATTTCCTTTATTAAGGGATACGTAGGCAGCCTACCTTTGTAGGTCCAACCATTAGAGCATTTAATTTGCATATCTGCTTAAAAACTACAATAACCTTCTATAACCGACTAAATATGTCTAGGATATGTGAATTTTGGTTAGCATTATAAACTATTGCATTATAACTGCTACCTATTGCATCTCTCCCCCATTATAATTGCGCGAAATTGGAGAGTCTATTTTTTATCAACGATGTTCGTCTACTCAGTAAGCTTCGGGTTACCCATGGACTCCATCGTTGAAGGGCTCTGTAGACACCTCAATTTCGTACCTCTGGTATGTAACTCTGGCATACGATATCAAGACCTGTTAAAACTTAACAAATGTCAAGTTACAGGGTTTTTAAAATGCAAAAGACAAAGCGGGATGCACAAAATAGTAAAATCACGAGGGGGCTAAAGTGTCAAAAGTGGCGAGGTGAAGTCGGCTCCCAGTGCTACGGTTGTGCTCTGATTAACACATTGTGCAATTTATCGAGCACGCGGTACAAGCAAAAATAGAACGAAGAGAGGAAAAGAAATTCCCTCGATGTCCCTCACTCAGCCTATAAATAGAGGACCCGGGGTTCGCTTTCAGTACACCAAAAATTCCCCAAAGCTTTCAGCGTTGTTGTTACACTGTGAAAATAGTGAGCGATCGAGAGATAGAGAGCGCCCCTTCCTATAAAGCCTCGAAACCCTGCCAAAACTCCTCCAAACGAAAATTAAAACGGTTAAAGTGATCCTTATCCCCCCAGCTAGGTATCCACCCTATTTCCCGGTCAAAAATCTCGGAAAGAAGCGGTTGCTATGCAGAGTAAAAAGGCAAATCAGCCCGAAACAAGCGGTTGTTCTACGATTTCCACCGTAACAAAGCAGCGGCGGCAAAAACAAGCGTTGCTCGCCCATTTACTTTGCCCGAAGCAACCCGGAGCGATCACTCTGCTTTCGAACCACATCAGCAGCAGCAGCAAAGCAAAAAAGACTCTCTCTCTCGAGAAGGACAGAGCGAGCACACCACGCTCTAAAAGGTGAGCCTTTAAGAGCGTTATTTTATAAAAAAAAGTTATTTTCCATCCGGCCCAATGTAAAAAATATAAACTGTTGTCCTGCTCGGATTTATTTAGAAAATAGCATTAAAAAGAGCCATTATTATGGCCAAATATTTTTGAATGTATTTGTAAGAATAATATAATTTTTTGGTCCCTGAACTATACCAATATTATGCGTTTGGTCCCTGTATTTTTTTTGTAATGCATTTGGTCCTTCAATTCGATTTTTGGTCAATTCACCCATCTTACCGTTCTATTACTAAAAAATTAACATAGACTAACTTTTCAAAATGTCCAAACTATAAGGGCTTAATATGCCAATTGATGACCAAAAGGGGAAACTAAAAGCAAACAATAATTTTGAAAAGCAAAATTATTGGATAAAATAATTTTAACTTCTTCACCCAATTCTCACCACGCCACCTAACCTTTAACTCCCCATTCTACCCTTTCCTATTCTCTCTCCCGGCCTCTTCTCTTCTCTCGCATACTCCCATCTTCTCCTTTATATTCCATGGCCACAGCCTCTCACCATCATCATCTTCCTCTTCCCTTACCTTTACTTTTGAAACCCTAATTCCTTTCATCTTTCATGGCCGCCGCCTCTCTCACCATCGTCATCTTCCATGGCCGCCGTCTCTCATCATCGTCATTTCCGCCTTTATCTTCCATGGCCACAAACAATCAAATCGAGCTCCCTATCGCAATCACCTCCGCCCTCTGTTTCATCGCATGGTTCGTCCCTCTGTTTCGCCTCCTCATCTTCATCGGGTAGGTAAGGATAACCCTTTAGAGCGTAATTGGTGGATCGCCACCTTCTCCGTTCGATCCGTGCTCCATAGCATCCATTGCCAGTAGAACCACGACGAAGAACCGGCCGAGGAAGAGA
>CM028377.1:3827064-3937742 GCA_013146195.2 Codonopsis lanceolata | reverse complement strand
AATAAAAGCTTAAAATAATTGGGGTCGAGCGACTGCAGATGCGCCCAGCTTTCTTATCTATTGAAAAAGGAAGAACTTCCCCGAAGAGCCCATGCTCGGTTCAAAACTAAGAAGTCTACAGCTAATGTATGCGATTAGAACCTAACGGTGGTTAGAGTTAAATTGCAAGGAAGTGCGTTGTTTATCAGAAGGAATTCAACAAAGAAAGGATCCAAGGGTAATCGGAGGCCAACTAAAAAGAAATCAAAATAAAAGACCATCCTCCCTCGAAGTTATGGGTTCACTTCGCCTATGTCTAAATCAAAGGCCCTAACTCGGTCCCCAATCCTCGGGGTTCATGCCTAAAGAGTAAAACCACCGGATACGCCATCCCGGGCCGCTCAAATTGTCCCAAGTAATAAAAGGGGTGCTGGTTGAGGCAGCTTGTTTTCCTCGAACCAAATCCTGGTCTTCTGGTCTACTGGGCTAGGAAGATTCTCCGTTGCTTGCTCGGTATCGTCTGAGGTGCCCCTCGGGGACGCCTTTGGCGGCGCGGAATCTCTTCTCGCCTCCTCCTTCTAAGCTCGAAGATTCAGTGTGTAGGTTTTCCTCGTGTTCTTGGGGGGCTCCATGGTCGTATGCTCGTCCCTCGAGCTCGGAAGATGTTATGTCATCCAAAGACATCCTATAGGAATCGAGGAATATAGGTTAAACCCTCGCTGTCGAATCGAGCGTAAATAATTAAAAACCCGTGGCAAGCTAGGGTTTATCCTTAAACCAGGAATCCGGCACTGGTTAGACGTTCCTCGATTCTCGATTGAAATGGACTTGGTTTATGTGGGGTTTATGGGCATGAAATTCTCAAAAAGAAGAAACCAGAAAAGTTCAAGTGAATGAATGTGGGCACTCCAATTCTAAATGGGTAGATTTGAGAGGGTGTTCAAAACCCAGAAGAAGCATGGCGAATCTTAAAATGAAAAAGATTCAAGCAAATCAAGAGAGCATTGAGAAAGGAATAAGAAGAGGATAGAAGCCTTACTTGTTAATTGATGAAGTGAGCCGGCGGAACTGGTACAGATTGTAAGAGAGGGCCTTGAAGATCTTCCGGGATGTTCCTGCAGACAGGGACGGTAGGTTCTTGAATCTTTGATTTTTCAAGAAAACGGTTTCAGAGAATATGGAGGGTGATAAAAGTTGAAAATGAAGGAGGGGCTCGGGTTTTATACCACTAAGTAATCGTCGGTTGGGAAGTACTCATCATTGCAACACAGGAATCGAGGCCGCATTTAATGCTGCATGGGGCAGTGCACCTGTGGAAGTGCACTGGCGGCGGGTGATGGCTCGCATCTCCAAAAAACTTTTTAGCTGCCTTCCACCCACAATTTCCAACTGAAAGTGACTCACTGTACTTACTGAGGCCCAGGTTTTGGAAACGATTCGATTGGGAGATTTGTGCTCCTCCTCACTTCGAGCATAAATACTCGATGAACAAGGAGTAGGGGGCTACTGAGCTGCCCGACCCAATAGGCCCAGGTTATAAGTCACGTTTTTGGCATGTGACTCCCGTTACCAGCTTGCGAGCATTCAAATGTTAAAGTTACGAGGAAGGGATGGAATGGTCCTTACGTATCTCGGGAAAGACCTTGGTCTTTGGCGAGCAAGAGATGTGATCGAGCTGGGGTCTAAACCAGCGAGCATAATTAAGTTGCGAGCAGGGGTTGCAGTGCTCGCTAGTTTACAAGTCGTAACTGGGCTGAGGACGGTTATGTCCGAAAGTCTCCATTTAGACCGTCAGTGATTAATGGAGAGTTAATAGAGCGCTTAACGTGCCCGCCATTTATGCCACGATCATTTGTAGGCAGTTATGGGCAGTTACGCTCTCCAGCAACTATAAAAGCCCCGGAAAATGAGGGGGAGAGGTATGCAATTTCTACTCTCTAGCTGAAACTCTGCTAAAATTCATTCCCGTTAGCTTGCTTGAGCTGATTCTTACGCCAGAGGGCTTTTGCAGGGAGTGCCCCTGCCTAGTTCACGGTTGTTTGATCTTATTGCAGATTTGGGCTTTGGAGAGTATCGGATACGTTGAAAGCCAGATATCTTGATTGGACCGGTCTAGTGCATCCAAGAAGATTGTGGACGCATCATTATTATTATCATTATTGATTTTATTATTATTAATATTATATTTTATTATTATAATAATGATATTAATATTAGTTTTATTATTATTATTACTTATTATTATTACAATTATTTTTACTATATTTTTATTAATATTACTTTTTAGTATTATTATTATTATTATTATATTTATAATTATTAATACTATATTTATTATTTTTATTATTATAACTATTATCATTATTCGTATTATTATTTATTAATATTATTATAATTCCTTTTATTATTATTATTTATTATAATAATATTTTTTATTATTACTTTTTGTTTTATTACTATTATTAAGAAGGGTAATCTTGGAATATATAAAATTTCAATAAAGAATGAGACTCACTTGTTTTTGAAAAGTAGAATTAAGTACTAGACTTAATGCTTATAACTTATTACCTTACATATGCTTTAAGTGGCTTGTACATGACTTATGACTTATCTTACCATAAGTGAAATCAAACGTTTCAAAAATAATTTATGATAAGTTATAATTTATAAACACTTTCAATAACTTAAATCAAATACTTTGTGGTGAATGATTCCCCACCCAAAGAAAAATCCATTTAGGATTATATAATAATCAGATTTAATGGGTGACGTTGACATGTATGTGGTCGTGGAGCCCACCCCCGTGACCAATTAAGTAGGTAGTTAAACTTAATAAATTAAAGATTCCGTTAAATTAGGAACGTGTTTTACTCCGAAAACTGATGGCATTCGCCGAGTGTCGGTGCTCTTACCGTTTGTAATTACTCTTTTAGCCCCCACGTATCACCTTTTGTCTACAATGTCCACCTCACATTTCACGATCTGAGATTTTATTTTATTTTATTTTTTGCTGTAATTATTTATTAAGGCATTTCTAGGTATGTAAGCTCAAAACTAACCCGAGTTAAGATGAATTACAATGACGGTAAAATACCCTCTACCAAGTTTTTACGAATAGAGATTTCGTGTTGTATTTAGATACATTGTTTTCTGGGCATTTATTTTTTGAGGAAATAGTCAAGTAGAGCCTTATAACTCATATAATATATTTTCATGACCTTTGACTATGTTGAATCTCAGAACATTTGGAATGAACAAGTATATCCTTTAGATTTTAAGGTCGATCAACTCGACCTTTGATCGACCATTAATCGACCCAAATGTCGATTTGATCGACCTAGAACACACTATATTAGTTTTGGAAGTCAAAAAGATATTATGAACAATTCGTCACAACAGATGATATAAAAAAAACATTTTTTTGAGAATGAAGTTAGTTTTATATTTTATATGTTTGAAAAAGTTATAAATAAAAATATCCATTTTGAGGGAATTTTTCCGCCTATGTTTGGCTTTATTTTTTATTTAGTTTTTCTTTTAGTTTTCTAAAGTATTTCCATAACCAAAAACATCTGGGAAAAGAATCATGGAAAAAGAAAGACCACGTACACTACTCTCTTCGTTCCTTAGTTCATTTTTATTTTTATTTTTTTATTTTTAGATTGGTTTTGCAAAAATCATTTTTATATTCCCACCGTCCTTAAATAATCATCTTAGTTGACTCGGCGCACAGTTTAAGAAAAAACAATCGACTTGATTATTTATATTGGTTTAATATATAGTTTCCTTTAAAGCTCATGTGCATATGGCCCATAATTAAAGTAGAGTGAAAAGTAAGGGTAAAGTGGTAAAAATGATGTTCTAAAAAATACAATTTTCAAATTGAACAATTATTTTGGAACGAATGGAAAAGGAAAAGAGGATGATAATTTAGGGACGGAGGAAGTAACTTATATCGAGAAGTCTCACTCTTACATGAACATCTTTAAAATAAATATTCCCTCCGTCCCTAAATTATCGTCTTTCTTTTTTTTTTCGTCCGTCTCAAAATAATTGTCCACTTTGAAATTTACCTTTTTAAAACATCACTTTTACCACTTTACCCTTACTTTTTCACATTACTTTAATTATAGGCCACATATACATAGGCTTTAAAGGAAACTACAGATTAAACCAATATAAATAATCAAGTCAATTGTTTTTTCTCAATCTGTGCGTCAGGTCAACCAGAACAATAATTTAGGGACAGAGGGAGTATTATCATAATATTTATAATATAGTCTTTTCTTCATTTTTATGACGAATTAAACAAGATACTCTTTCGGCAATAGAAGAAGTAGCATATACCAACTCCATGTGTACACAATTTAGCTTGAATTCACAAACTATTGTTGGCATAGTATGAATTATGACTTTTAATAGCTCGAGTTTGTAGTATTTTTACAAGATTTAGTGTTAAAGTCATTAAATAGCTAAGTTGATGATGATTTCAAACATCTATATTATTATTTAGAAAATAATTCATTTGTTAGTGTAGAGATTTAAATGAATTTAATCTGATGAACCTAGCTAACACTAAATCTTATAAAAATACCATTAGTTTAAACTCGTAATATCGTATGTCTTTTTAACCAGTTTTGTGCACATGTTAATACTATACCTAGTGCATGGGTCGTTTGGTGTATTTTTTCCTTGAGTGTATCAATTATCAATTAAAGCATAGTTTAATTTTTCTATCAAACAATTTACCAATAAAGACTATCCATGTATGATTGACTATTAAACCTATATGTTATCATTCTGACTAATATACTCAATTTGTGAAATTAGAAACCCTTTTCTCTTTTGACATCACCAAGGAACTTATTGAATCATATTATAGATAAATTATACACTCATTTCCATCTAAAGAATAAATGTTTGGAAAATCTAATAATGAAAAGATATAAAGTTAATATTAGAGTTGTCCATAATTACAAAAATGTATGAACATAATCAGTTATCTAATGTGGAGGTTAACGTTGATATGTTATGGAGATCGTAGACATAAGTTTCGATAGCAAACTTTTTAAGTAAAGCATCTCATAATAATATAGTGGATTATTTATCTGAAACAAAAAGAGTAATACCCAATATTGCATCTTTATACTCCGGTAAAAATTTGTGTAAGACGGTTTTATGGATATATTTTGTAAAACATATTTTTTTTATTCAACCCACTGTGTATTGGTAGGTTAAACTATGAGAGAGTGGAGCTCCATGTTACAAATTAAAATATTCTTTAGAACGACTGAAGACCTACTCTTAAGACCTAAAAAACTCTTATACTCCCTCTGTTTCAAAAAAACTCCGTTTGAAAGTCAATTTTTTTAAAAAGAAAATTACATCTTTAGTAGCTCATTAGTAATAAAATGACACTTTTATGTCTTATTTTTTTAAAATTGATTCTTTAAGTAAAATATTACAAAATAAAATAATTGACTTTGAAGCTAATGAAGTATCTTATTAAGGAAATTAACAAGTCAAGTTGAGTTGAGTTGAATTGTTGATTACCAAATTTGACTTAAATAGGTTTTATTTGAATACGTGTTTGAGTTGGATACCTAATGATAATTAGTTCTTTGTCAAATTCGATTAAAATATCTATTCATGAATGTTCGAGTCAAATTCATTGCGCGGAGGTGATCCTAAATGGAGTTCGAATGACAGTAAGCCTGTACAAAAATGGGGCACGCAAGCCCCTGGGAAGTGGTTCGCTGGGTAGCCCCCTAACATGGGTTGGGTTAAAATTAAGGAAAATTGTGGGTCGGTTCACTTTTTAAAGTATTTAATCGTTATAGTATATTCTTTTTTATTTTCAACCAGAAAAAATCATTTTTTGTGACAAAATGACTACGATACTCTTAATGAACTATATGTGTGTTACAATTAAACTTTATGAATCACGGTACAATTATTTTACATGAATCAAACTTTTGAACCACGGTACAACTTTAGAAAAGGTTGTTAAAGTGTAAAAAAATTAATTAATTTTCATTAAATTACAATATAAAGTGCAAATATATCGCGGTGCAACAATTTTAAGGAAAGAATCACAGTGCAAAACTATGCTAGTTTTTTGAATTTGTGAATTGCGGTACAAAACTATGTTACCTTTTGAATTTATGAATCGTGGTACAAAGATTTCTGAATCGTGGTACAACTATTGGAAAGGTTGTTAAAGTGTAAAAAATTAATTAATTTTCAATAAATTACAGTATAAAGTGTAAATATATAGCGGTGCAACAATTTTAAGAAAAAGAATTGCGGTGTAAAAATATGCTAGTTTTTTGAATTTGTAAATCGGGGTACAAAACTATGTTACCTTTTGAATTTGTGAATCGTGGTACAAATATTTCTGAATTGCAGTACAACTTTTGGAAAGGTTGTTAAAGTGAAAAAAAAAAAAAAGTAATTAATTTTCATAAATTACAGCATAAAGTACAAATATATTACGGTGCAACAATTTTACATGAATTAGACTTTTGAACTGCGGTGTAAAAATAATGCAATGAAATTTTTGCACCGCGATACAATAGCATGAAAAACCAGTTTACGTCCTTCATGTTCTTTTTCAACCTCCTCCATCGTAAGTCTTCTTCTTCTTCATCATTCTCTGCCTTCGTCCAAACTAAAAAATCTTTCAACTCAGCACATATCTATTTTTGAAACAATATTTTGAAAATTAATTTTTTACAATTGAAAAAAAAAACAATAAACTTTGAGGTTAGAAACTTTTAAAAAAGGGATCGGTCAGAATTTTCGGCTATAATTAATGTTGATGGTGCTTTGAAAGGCAATAATGTTTCATGTGCATGAGTCATTAGAGATTACATGGGTAAATGGAAGGAAGAGTTTGGGCTCTAACTCGGCTATACGTCGACTCGAACATTGAAACAGTGGGCTATTTGGAGGGGGCTTGCATTGGCATGACAAAGGGGGTATAAAAGAGTGATTATGGAGTCCGACTTTCTAGAGGCTATCAAGGCAGTAGAAGAAAGGAAGCAACAGCTGCAACATCATATAGATTGGAAGGTCATCTCTAACATACATTAATTGTTAGCGAGAGTCTTTCTCTCTCTCTCTCTCTCTCTCTCTCTCTCTCTCTCTCTCTCTCTCTCTCTCTCTCTCGTTTCTTCCTGTTTTATTACTCATCATCATCATCTCCTCTTTTTTAATTATGTTTAAAGATTTTTTTCTTTTTAAAAATAAAAAATTGTAATTAAAACAAAAATAATAGTTTCGGAGTCAAGAAAATAAATATATAAGAGATTAGTAAAAAATAGTTCCAGAGTCAAGAAAACAAATATATAAGAGGTTAGTAAAATACAAATAATTTATGGAACACGCCACTATAAAAATAAAAGTTAAAGAATCAATAAAACAAAAATAATTTAATGCGAAGGTTAGTAAAATTAAATAATTTACAGAACAAAAGTTTAAAAAAAATTCTTAAAAATATAAATGTAAAAAAATACATTAGTAAAATAAATATATTTGATGGAACAAAAATAATAATTACGGTGTCAATAAAACAAAAAACAATTTAAACTAACGTTACTAAAATAATAAAAATAATTTAGAGAACAAAAGTTTAAAACAGTTTCTTAAAAATAGCAATGTAAAACAAAAATACATTAGTAAAATAAAATATTTGATGGAAAAAAAATAGTTACGGAGTCGATAAAATAAAATTTATTTAAACTGTGGTTAGTAAAATTATAAAAATAATTTGAGGAACAAAATTTTTAAACAAATTTTTAAAAATAGTTATGTAAAACAAAAATACGTTGCTAAAATAAAAATATTTGATGGAACAAAAATAATAGTTACAGAGTCAATAAAACAAAACAATTTAAACTGAGGTTAGCAAAATAATAAAAATAATTTACGGAACAAATTTTTTCCGTAAAACTAATTCTTAAAAATAAAACAAAAATAATAGTTACGAAGTCAATAAAACAAAAATATATAATGGAGGTTATTAAAATCAAAATAATTTACTAAACAAAAATAATAGTTAACGGTAAAAATAATTTTGTTATTTTGATTTTAGCTTATTTTCATATCATAAATTTCTTTATTTATAAAATGCAAATATAATTTAATAAAAGTAATCATTCAAAAGGAAGAACTTATTTGAGTTCAGATTCTATTTGCAGGACGGAAATAATTAAAGTTTGTTTGAAGACATTTATTTTACAGAGTTTTTGAATAGTATAAAGTGTTCGGAATTGTCAGACTATGAATTGATACTAAAAATTGGTGTTCTAGTAATGTTATTGAAAAACATTGACCATGATGTAGGGTTTTGCAATGAAATAAGACTAAACATCATAAATATTGAGGATCATATTGTTGAAACAAAAATTTTGAAAGGAAAAAATATTTGAGAAAAGGTTTTTATTCGAAGATTGTCATTAACTTCTTCTGATGTAAGATTGTCTTTCAAGTTTCAGAGAAGACAATTTTCATTGTTGGTATCGTATGCAATGACAATTAACAAATGACAAAGTCAATAATTACACGCATGTCTCTTTTTGAAAAACCAGTATTTAGTTATTGACAGTTTATATGTTGTAGTTTCTAGAGTAAGAAATTATTTTGGTTTGAAGGTATTAATACGTAGTGAAGATGAAAAACCCACTAATAAGATAATAAATATTGTGTATAAATTTTTTTTTTAGATTCTATAATGATTAGTGATATACTTATGTGTAATTGTTAATAAACCGATTCTTGTTATTTTATCCTTTAAAATTGTGTATCCTATTTATTTTATTTATGTACGATTTAGTTAACGTACGTTCAACAAACGTGTTAAAAAAAAACTAGCTATAAATAAATAGAATATTTTCAATTATGTTGAATATGAGTCGAGTTCGAATAATTTGTCATAGTTGATGTGGTTCTACAAACCAACCAATGAGCGGTCAAGAAAAACCCTAAGGTCGAGTTGCAATAAAGATTAAAAACAAGGTTCAAAAAGTATTCCGCCTCATTTATTTAATTGGCATCCAAGCAAGATTAGCTGAGAAAGAAATTTTACCTTTATTTATTTATTTTCGTTTATGTTTTGCTCTCGCATTAAATATAGAAGTAAAATGTTTTATTTTTTTATAATTAAAATATTTATTTGTTGGTTTTTTTTATAAAATAAATATCGAAGTAAAATGTTTTATTTTGTTAGGTATTTGAGTTCATTTCCACATTATTTCATTTATTGATAAATTCTCAAACTGGCGCCGTGTCATCGGCACAGGCAAGAAATCCCCTTAAAATGCCCTATCTATATTATAATTAAGATCAGTCTTTCTGAAAAGTTAATTATTGACCAGGATTAATTTTTACAAAACATAACTACTGACCATAATTAAGTCTTTCTAAAAAGTTAATTATTGGTCAAGATATAGCTAGATTTCGTAAATCCTGGTTATATTGTAGGAGATATTTGTTGGAACTATGTTTCAATATAATTGAATAAGCAAGTCATGTAATGGAAGGAAGTGTGAATCTCACTTTGAGAATAAGAAGAAAACAGCTCAACTCTATAAAGTAGAGCTTTTAGGCTTTACATTTGGCCCTTAAGCCACTACACTTTTGTGTATGGGGAAAGACCTAACTAAGTGCAGGTCTAAACACGCGCGTGCCGTCAGCCCAACCCGACCCGACTGGCTGGCTGGACTAAAATCTTTCAGCTCAAGTGGAGTGCGATCCTTATGAACATGTGAACATGTTCTGTCCCTTTAAGACATAACATTTACATCACAACTATTCAAGCCTCAGACAGTGACAGTTACCAAAACGGTTCTGTCTGAAACTTTCAGACACATGCCAACTGTATAAAACACTGATTTTCACCACTGAAAAAACCAGCAGCCGTGTTCTGATTCGCTGGTGATTGAATTTTGGAAGGATTGGCCTCTTCAATCACATAAGATTCCAAAACCTTGGGAGACTCACTGGCAGCACCCGTCCATTCCATACACGGTATCAGTTTTTTGTCTTAAGGACAGAGATTGACAATCTCGTTGATCTTCGTCTATTCTGTAACCACAACACTGCAGGAACCAGATAAGACCACTTACGACAATATCTAATTTAATTCTTATGTTTGTCTTCCTTTACTCTGTATCATTTTCCTTCTCTGTATCATTTTCTGTATATTCTCTGTATCATTTCCTTCTTTATTATATAACGTTTGTCTCAAGGCAAGACTAGTTGTCCCCCTTAAGTTTGTTATTTTATTTCTATTAATAAAATTTAGCAGGGTATCGCTCATGTTTCCCTAAAAAAAAATTACAAAACTAACTTAATTTTTTTTCCACTGTTGGATGATCATATTATTTTACATCGAGAGGTGTTCATTTTTAGTTGGTTATTTTGAATACTGACACTGTTTCATACTGATGTCGTGTCATAGACACGGGCACAAAATCTAGTCTATTATATAAAACAGCTCTGGCAGTTAAGAAAAGCTAATTACCGGTCAGAATTTATTTTTTACCAAACACAATCAATGGCCAGGATTTAATCTGATCTTAGGCGGTTAGGAAAAGTTAATTACCACCCAAGATTGTTTTTAACAAACACAATTACTGACCAAGATTTGTTTTATCCACATTTTTTTATCTCCTCAATTCTTTTCTCTCTCAATCTCAATCTCTTTTTCTCTCTTAATTCTTTATCAATAAAATATTTTCACATGCCTGCCTAGATTTTGTCTTAAATATTTTCAATATGTATACTATTTTTAGTTTGATAATATGCAGTGTTACACGACAACAACGAACGTAAAGAAATATCCAAATATTCACCAAAGAGACATATGTTGTACAGAAAGTACGTCATAAAATTTGAGCTTATTGTGCTTAACAAGAACAAACGTTACTCGAGTCATTTAATATAGGGCTGACAATTGGGTGAGTTTGATCGGATATGAGTTGGGTCGAAACGGGACGGATTGAAATGGGTAATGGGTCAGAATTGGTCGATCCGTTACGGGTTCGACACACTTTAACCCGACCCAAATTGACCCGTTAATTTTTTTGCCAAAAAACGTAACGGCTCGGGTTAAGTCGGGTAATTTTCAGACTGCGTTAGGTGAGTTAGCAGGTTGTGGATTGTAATTATCAGACTCAATTTAATAGGAAGACGTTACCCATTTTGGACATAGCCAAATTTGTCCCAGTGGCATCAAAAGATATTTTGTATTCTGGCTCATATGTAAAAGGAAATATGCATTTATTAATTTATTTTTATCATGCTCGGTTTATACATTGATCACGCTCATACTGACACCGTTATTTATTGATAAATTTTCAAACTAACGCCGTATCATCGACACGAGCAAGAGTACTAGCCTATATTATAATACAATCAGTGACCTACATTTTAAATTTAAAAAGCTAACTACTGAACAAGATCTGCTTTTACCAAAAAACAATTATTGCTCAGAATTAACTCTCAGAGATTTCAAGCGTGTGTAACGATTGATATCCACAGAAATCCTCCCTATTTTCTCTCCTCAAATACATTTATCTCGCTTCCTCCTCTTCCTTGCGTCTTCCTCTTTCTTCTTCGCAGCTTATTCCTCAACCTATTCCTATTCCTATTCCTGGGTTTATATATCTCAATTCCACCTCGCCATCTCTCTCTCAATCTCAATCTCAATCTCAATCTCAATCTCAATCGGTCGGTTTCTTCCTCCTCATCATTGTCGGAATTTGTAAGTTCTTTCTTCATTTTTTTGCTACACTTTTTGGTTCAAATCACAATAGCATACAAAATACTCTTAATTAAAATACTTGATGAAGACATGTTGCTTCTAGTAATTTGCCCTTGATCCGAAATTTGCAGTATAATAAAGAAGCAGAAGCGGAATATGGTTTCTCCCTTTTGGTTTTGGCCTAAAACCATAATGAGTTGATTTAACGCAATAGATGAATATGATGGCTATTACATATTTTTTATAGGCAAAGGGGGGACCAAATTCCTATTAGGGTTTTAATCTCAACCATCCATCAAGGTAGAGTTTATTTAGGAAACTAACCCCTTTTACAAACCAAATTTATTGTAATTTAGTAAGTCCAAATTAACTGTGATTCTCACTATTGACCATATAAGAAATTTCTTAACGCGCAAGAAATATATCTTACAGTCTTCCACTTGGTCAAAGTGATAATCATTTAATGGTTAATCTTGGAAACATAAGGCGCTTATAATTACTAAATTAATAACTTGATGGTTAACATAATACATTCGCAAAACAAGCTATCCATGAGAGTCATAGCGGTTCCATATTATCAGGTTTTCAGCATGATTCCTTCTATATACTACAACATAAATAACTTAATTTACTCGGCCTTTTAAGCAAAGGTATAAATAAGGGTCCAATAATGTTCTTTCTTCAAGAACTTTTTCTGTTATCAATTATCCATTCACGTAAAGTATACAAAATATGGAAACATAAATGAAATTCAGAATGTCATAAATAAGAGCTCAATAGAAGTTCAATGTATAAGCATAACAAACGATAAATTAATAATCAGTCACTCTCTCTAGACTCATACTTGAAGTATGTTTGTGAAAGGTCTTAGGAGGTAACCCCTTCGTAAGTGTATCTGCAACCATAAGTGTTATGCTTATATGCTCAATGAACAATTGTTTCTTCTGAATTGCTTGCTTCATCGATAGATATTTCAGGTCCATGTGTTTTGTCCCTTTAGAGTATCTATCATGCTTAGAGAAAAATACTACTGCGGCATTATCACAATAAAGTTTCAATGGTGCAGAGACAAAATTCAAGTCTCTAAATCTTGAGATGAAATTTCGTAGCCATAAGCAATGATTTGTAGCTTCAAAGCAAGCTACAAATTCAGCTTTCATCGTGGAATTAGCAATAATAGACCCTCTTGCACTTTTCCATGAGATTGCTCCTCCAGCTATTAGAAAAACATAACCAAAAGTGCTCTTTTGAGTGTCTATGCATCCAACATAATCTGAATCTGAATAGCCAACTATGAGTGCCCAGTTTTTTTAACCGGATCTGCGCCACTGAAAGACGGGGTGGTTTCAAAATATTTTAAAAGCGTGTGGGAAAAACAATTATGGACTCAAAATATGTATAACAGAGTCGTCATCTGTATTTTAAGGAAAAACAAAGAAAAACCAAAAATACCAGATTTATAAAAAGGTTCGGAGGCTAAGTTACAAGGTGGGAAGGGGTTAGGCACCTAATTCGCCCTTTCGGTCTCAAAATAGGTTTTTTTTAGCTAAATATGCTCTTTTATAAAATTAATAATTATATATATATATATATATAAACTTATAGCATCCTCATTTTAGAGTTGCACATACATTTTATAAAAATTTCGCCATAATAACGACTTATTTTAATGCTATTTGTTATAGAAATTTGGACACCATAACTGCTCATTTTGTGATATATAACTATTTTAAATAGCATATTTTTAAAATAAAAAGGAAATAAAACTTTAAAATACCTACCTATTGAAGCGTATGAGTTTTATCCCGTACCAAACTTCCTTCTGGTAGTCATTAAGGTGCGTTCGCTCTGTCCTTCAGAGAGAGGGAGTCTTTTTTTTCTTTTGCTGAATTTTGGACAACGTGACTGCTCCGTTTTGTTGTTTTCTCCTCGGGATCCGGGCGGCACAACTGCTTGCTTTTGCTGGTTTTGCTTGCTTGTTTGCGTCTGAAATCGAGTAGAGCAACTGCTTGCTTTGGCTGGATTTGACGTCTGAAATCGGGCAGGGCAACTGCTCTTTTTGGCTCTTTTGAATCGGTGAAATAGTGCGGAAACCTAGTTAGGTAGCTAGGGTTCACTTTGGCCGGAAAGTTTTAGTATTTAAGGGAGAGATTTGGTAACTTGGTAGAGCTTCGGAGCTAGAGGGGAAAATAACCTCGGCGTTCTCTCAGGAGAACTTTCACAAATTGTGCGGTGAAATTTTTCTCACTGTGTGAATTCTAAGTGTCGTAGGCCTCTATTTATAGCTGAGGATCCGGGGTTCCTTCGTAGTTAAGTCTGATCAGCCGTGCTTCATCAGCTTATACCACGCGCTGAAAAAGTTGCACCAAAAGGCAACTGCACCAGTGAAGGGGGGTCTATAAGCGCTTCCTATGGAGGCTGTGGGCGTCGCACCTAGAAGGAGGGTAGGCTGTGCACTGCCCTTTTTCTTTTCTGATTTTGGCACTTTGGCCCCCTCTAATTCACTGTTTACGCATCCTTTCTTTTCTTTTGCATTTTAAACCCTGTGACTTGACATTCGTTAGTCCTTTTAACATGTTTTGTTATTTTATGGCATGTCATATAACAGGGGTACGGAATTGGGGTGTCTACAGAGCCCCTCAACGATGGAATTTACGAATAAACCGAAACTTACCAAGTAAACGAACATCGTTGATAAGAAATAGACTCCTAAATTTCGTGGAAATTATTATGGGAAGGAGTGCAATACGCGGCAGTTTATGATGCAAAAGTTTAGGATACAACAATTTATCTCATACCCTAGACACATTTAAATGGACTGATGGGATAGAGCAAATATATATGATGCAAATGAAATGCTCTGATGGTCGTGCCTATTGAGTAGGCTGCATACGTATCCTTTTCAGAAATCAGACCAAACGTAGTTCGGCTTAAGCCGTCAAGCAATAACAAGCTCTAGGTGGGATAGATGAAATTTGATCCTTTCTATGACCCGGGGTTTGCACCCGTTGTGGAGAGGATCCAACATATATTCAAATGGGACTGATCATTTCCAAGACCCGGGGTTTGCACCCGTTGTGAAAAAGATCCAACTGAGATTCAGATGGGACTGATCGTTTCCAAGACCCGGGGTTTGCACCCATTGTGGAAGAGATCCAACAGAGATTTAGATAAAATCGGTCATTTCCAAGACCCGGGGTTGTGGAAGAGATCCAATAGAGATTTAGATAAAACCGATCATTTAATTCCAAGACCCGGGGTTTGCACTCGTTGTGGAAGAGATCCAATAGAGATTTAGATGAAACCGATCATTTCCAAGACCCGGGGTTTGCACCCGTTGTGGAAAAGATCTAACTGAGATAATAGAACATGACATAACATAAAATGCATGCGACAAGTAAAGTAAAATGCAGATACTTTAACCTTTTTTTTTTTCTTATTTTGGTTGCAGGCATCCTGCTGGAGATATATAGTTTTCTTGGATGCTAGATGGATGGCCGTTAACTTTATTGACGACAGTTACCTTTGTTAAATTTTCATTAGGGCTTCAGGGCCATTTTGCAGTTTGTGCAAACCTGAAGATTTAAGTGTTGAAATGGATTTTGGAGGGGAGTAATGGGAAAATTCCCTCCCCATATCTCACTTACGGGGGAAGCAGACGCAGTCACGCAGCAACCCAATACTCTTCCATTTTTGCCTCCATTGTTGCCGAAGGAAAGAAATTCTTGTCTGACATCAACGATGAGTCGCGATTTATAAAAGTGAATTTTGAAAGTTTGATAATATTAAAGTGAATTAAAGCGAAAATATCCGGAGTACATTGTGCACCTGTGATACTCTCCCGGGACTAAACTCAATTTAGATCGTTTACATTATTGGACCAGTAACTGTAACTGAACTCCGCGCCATACACAACTCTCATAACTTTTGGGGAGTGGCACCACACCTATTTACAACTGAAATTCAAACATTTCAACGGTCAAAACCCTTGAAAAACTCTGCACAGCCGCTGAAAGACCAAATGCTTCAACATCCCAAATACATTTCAATCCATCTTTCCCAAATAATTATTGGCCAATTCTCCCTCCAGGTTCAGCAACTCCGCGCGAAATCTAGTTCTCGATTCAATAAGAGAGACAGAGACCGTGAGGACGACAATGAAAAGGCTCGAAGAAGGAAGGAAAATCCAGAAGGGCACTTACAACTATACAAAAGTAGAGGTCAACACCTCCTCACTAATTCAAGAGTTCTCGACTCTATTGTGCTGACTTCTAATATTAAGTCAACGGATACAGTCCTGGAAATCGGACCTGGTACCGGAAATCTTACCGTAAAGCTCCTCGAAGTTGCTAAAAAGGTCGTTGCGGTGGAACTTGACAAGCGTATGGTGGAACGTCTCCGAATTCGGGTGGCGGAATGTGGGCTTGAGGATAAACTAACTGTAAGTGTAATGTGCTTATAAGCTGTTTGATGAAATGTCCGAAGAATTTATTTTCTTTAAGATCTTTGGAAGATTTCGTTTTTTCTTTTATTTTTGATGTAAAACATGTTAATTGGCTGATTTAAGTCCTCAATGGTGAGGTGACAATCATATAGGTTAATCTATGATTATGATATTGATGAGTAGATAATAGATATGTTCATTGTGTATGTATACAAAAGTACACACATACAATGTGCGAGGATAAAATTGTTTCAATCTGTATCAATCAATGATGAACAGAGAAGAAAATGTTGAAAGATATGGATCGAAAAAAATATGTATTATCTCTCATTAAACTTTCTCAAAAGTATGAATCAATACATATCTTCACAAAGTTTATATACAAGGAATCAACAACTGATGTGCAAGAGAGTCGATCCATTACAAAAGAATCTTTCGTAATGGTTCCGTGTGAAGTCCTCCCTCTATCTCCCTGACTTTTCATCATGGCCGGAAGGATAGTTTTACAGGGGCGGGAGCAAGAAGGAATCTAACTTAAGGTTCAAGGGATATGGGCCAAAGGATCCACTATAAAATTGGTACAATTGAATATCATATATGAATTGCTTCCGTTGCTACCTTATTTATTAGAGACCTTCAAGTGATCGTAGAATACATCCTTCCCATAAGCCTATCAATCCATTCTCCGGGGCATGTGCCATCTATGCTATTTTGATATCCTGGATAGAGCACACAGATACAATGTTGCCCACTACTCCTTTATTGTACAATACATTTACACTCCTCGTTTCAGTTCCTATCCCCGGGTCCTACTGCTTCTCTGCCTACTTTGAGTCCTCCTTATTGCTCTGTCTAGACAGCAAACTCAATGAAATAGTTGTTGGTATTCACCACCCACGTTCGCAAAGGTGGCTTTTGGGGGAAAGCACATACCCACGTGAAAGCTCTACTATTAAAATTAGGTCAATTCTTTCTCTGACTTAAGGTTTGCCCTGTTATGAGTTGACATGACTCACTGCCTTACTAAAGGATTTTCATCAGCCAAAAGGCTAATTGCCAAGGCTATTCTCCTACGGGCTGGTTTAGACCTCTTTTATGTAAATATAGCAAGTATGAATCTTGAGAAAAGGAAAAGGAAGTCATTCGGAGCACAACATGACTTTCGATGACAAGACGGCAATGATTGTCGCAACTGGAAAGTACCGGGACGAACTAGATGAGGAAATAGAATTCGACTTCTCTAATGTACCGCTAGCATCCGCAAGAACGATTGAAGTTGACCCAGAATAAGTTTAAGCGCTTCTCTTTTCTTTTCTTTTTTATCGCAGCATCTCAGTTTCTTTTTTTATTTTTGCAAAGGAGCTTCGGGATAGAGAAAGAGACATAGGTGGGGAGGGAGGAGTGTGCAACACATGATTGATTAGAGTGATCTTACCGGCAAATTACCTTGATATTTTAGTTATAATGTGGATAGATGGAAGCCTTTGTGCTAAGCTTCTTTAGCAGTAGGCCTTGAAAGAAGAACTCAAGTCTACGTCTATTTGGAACATGATGAATGAAATGGAATTCTCAACCTTTCTGTAAGCGAGAATAAGCCATAAGGATAGATTTGAGAGACTTGGCAATTATTGAGTCCTTGTGAATGGGCCTAGGAAGATGTATTGAAGTACCAGATCGGCTAATTCTCCCAGGTCCTTTGCTTCAGTAAGAAAGATTCACTGAAATATTCCGCAAGGGAGAACAATCCATTAGGGTAGGGCAAAGAAGTATGCTATGGGAGGAATGAGAAGCTTTCCTCGAGAGTCCCGGGATTTCCTTTCTATTTAACTTAGTTCTATTTTTAGATCCTTCTGCCCGCATGAAACTGCTGTCAATGAGCAGAGTACCTTGGCATCAGAGCAGGCTCAGGCGACATGCAACTAATGAAAAGCTATGCTGCTTTCCACTTTCATTCATCAGTCCCGGCGAAAGCGCAGAGGAGGGAAGATCTATTCCCCAATAAGACAAGGATACCTTTATTCTCGTATGAGATTGCATCCGCCTTCGATACTTCCCACGGTTTATAACCATACCACATGAAAGAAGACGCATCGCCTCATTCGGTATCAATGAAGAAAAAAGTGCTTCGTAGAAGGGCTTTGAAGCCTCGAAGTAGACGAATTGCAGCCATTCAGTGGCAGAGATTACTTTCTTGAATATGATACGAAGTATGCGTGAGAGTAAATAAGGCGTCAACTCTCCCCTCTCTCAACGGGAGAATCTTCGTTATTATATAGCCTGAGTGTAGAGTGATTTCAAACCTTGCTTCAAAGTCTCAATAATGCCAACAACCTACCAACAAAGAAAAAAGGAAAGCTAGTGGAAAAACTTCAGAGCAAGGACTATTGCCTTTCATAAATCAAAACAAGGAGTCCTTTAAAGTCTATAACGAGGAGGACGAGAAGCTTATGAAGGTAACAAGAGTTCAGTCTAGAGTCAAAGATTGGCAGGTATGAACTCAGTAGGCCGAGAGCCGCTTGTGAGTAAGCCGTCCGAGATTGATGTCGTTGGATCCAAAAATTGTCAGATTTTGGCTTATAACATAAGTAGTCCGAGAGAAGGACCAATAGCATTTCCTGGATCCATCTTTTGCTAATACTCATTCCCCACCTTTTTTGAGCGAGGATAAAAAGGTTTCAGACTTAGTTATGCATTACAACAAGTGTGTAGATGCTGTGTGCAGTAATCAAGTGATTGAATCTGAGGGTCTAGGGACCAAACTCTCATTTCCTTGCTTAAGGCCCTTCGCCTATTGATTCTTTCGAAAGTCCTGTTTAGGAAATTGTCTGCAACATCCCCGACTTTCAACTAAAGGCTAAGCAGAAATCTCTTATTTCGTGTAGAATGAAAGCACGGGATACAGCAGTAGGGCCGAAGTAGCAGGAGATGTGAGAGATTAAATTTCAGATTAGCCTTCATCAACTTTCTTGCTCCATTTGAACTGAACCTATGCATATGGATTAAAGGTCTTCGAACAGTCCTTTCACTTTCTCCCTGTATAGTTATGGGGGACCCACCTGCGAAAGAAGCCCGAGGAGCTGGGCCATTCTCCTATCGTTAAGGCAGTAAACTAATATCACCAGATTACGTCCCAAGATGTCTAGCCACTTTCCCACTCAGCCTAACTAACTTTGTTACTACCACGTGGCATCCTGGCATGGTCTTCTTTGTTTGCAACTTCAGTTACTGTTTCATCCATCTCAGTTGTTGTGTCTGTATCATCACCAGTATTAGAGGATTCGGATTAAAGTAAGTCAGGCTGCTCTTTTTGATTCAGGATCAACTTGATGAAAGCTCGGCTTTACCCAAGTTGGTTAAAAAAAAGATCCGAATTCGAATCCAACATTAGGCCTATTTTCCTAACCAAGCCAAATCTGAGCATGATGGGCTCAACTAGGAAAGCTTGCAAGTCTATTACTTTTTTTAGGCTTAGCTCGAAATAGGCTCAACTCATAAGGCTTCTAGATCTTGTGAAAACCTGCAAGTTACCCATGGTGGTGGCAAAATCTTGTATGGTAAGGACAACAAAGTTAAATACTAGAAATATTGTCTAATTATTCGGTTTTCTTTTGCAGAACAATCATTTACTGATATTAAAAACCCTAATTTGATGTATATTTAAATCAGTATTTGACCGATTTATTGTCGGACAAGAACTTGCAAACTGCAGTACATGAGTTTCACCTCAAAGTGAGATGAGCCAAATCTGAGACGAAAGATTAATCTACAGGACAAGCTTGATCCTGAGAACCTAATTTGCTCCAGATCTGAGCCAAATATGAGATCTACTAGAAGTTGAACAACCAGAGCTTGTCATCCACTCATGGACACCCCTGGAGAGTATGAATGTACTCTTTCCCAGGCCCGGTTTTAGGGGAGTTCAAAGTGATCGACCGAACAGGACCCCCAATGTAAGAGGGCCCAATTTTATATAAGTGTACACTAGTTTTATTTAGATATATTATAAAGAACGTAAAGCTATTAAACAAATTGTATTCCAGCTCAATTGGTTGGATAATTGTGTAAAGGTGTTAGGGAAGCGGGATTTCTTGGATTCGAGTCTCCTATTGCCAATTTTGTAATTTTTTTTATTTTGGTCTACGGTCAAGTATTAATTTTTTTATATGCATATTACATCATATACTCCCCCGATTTAGTTAAATTGTTGAAAAAATTACAAGCTGGTACATTTTTAAAAACATGTTTTCAAATGAATCCACCTATTTTTTGCACATTTCTTTTAGGTACAATTTTTGGGCAAAAGTATTTGTCTGCCCTTTATGTACGATCGTCCTCGTTGATCACTTAGCCATTCGACAACGGTTCTTACGGAGCCTACGACTCCTTCTCCAACTTTCCAGACTCTGAATCCCTCGTGGGCGAATCGCTAATCTACGTATCCGACGGTGGATTTGCATCCGATCAGGTGGAATTATCGCCTTTCTCCAAGGAAGCAAATGGAAATCTATGAGAGCCGACTATGAACGGAGAAGAAGAAGGAGGCCAACTGGACTATGGATGAAGACGGCTGGGCAGTTTCCTTGAATCAGGAGCCGGCGAACATTGAAGAAGGCGATTTGAGGATCGTGAGGCTCGTCTTGGGCAAGATCGTCGTTTTCGGTAACTGTCGCAATGGAGAGAGAGAGAGAGAGATTGCAATTGTTCCAATCACTTTCAATTAATTGTCGAAATCTATGAGAGCCGACTATGAACGGAGAAGAAGAAGAAGGAGGCCAACTGGACTATGGATGAAGACGGCTGGGCAGTTTCCTTGAATCAGGAGCCGGCGAACATTGAAGAAGGCGATTTGAGGATCGTGAGGCTCGTCTTGGGCAAGATCGCCATTTTCGGTAATTGTCGCAATGGAGAGAGAGAGAGAGAGAGAGAGAGAGAGAGAAATTGCAAAAGTGTTGAGTCTGACCTTCCTCCCCATCATCCATGACATCATCAAAACCGTTGTCGTACTCACCGTCATACAATCGTGGCTAGCAGAAGATGAAATGGTTGATTTTTGGCATCCTTGATTTCGATACGATATTTTGATTGATTTCGATGATCGACAATTTTTGGCATCAGGTTGATTTCTGATGCCAAGGATTGACATCAGAGTTTTCATTAATGACATTTTTGTCATTTGGTAAGCAATTTGTAGTTTTATGAAATATGTAAAAAATGAATGGTCCTAGATGAAAACATGTTTTCAAAATTGTACCCACTTGAAATTCCCCATAAATTGTTTACTTTAATATTTTGAGATGTTTTACGCAATAATCAACTTTTAAAAAATATGCTTCTAATTTTCACAATCGGTTCAAGCCCTTGCTCGGCCATTTTTGTTTTTTTTTTTTACTTTGGGTTAACGGTCAATTATTAATTTTTTTTATATGCATATTATATCATATACTCCCCCGATTTAGTTAAATAGTCTCATATACTATTTTGAGATGTTTTACATAATAATCAACTTTTTAAAAATATACTTATAATTTTCACAATCTTTCATCTTTATATTCCACTTGTATTGTAAGTATAATGATTGTTGTTAAGTATTTTTTTTATTTATTATCAACTTCAAAACTACTTATATATGTTTTAATTACTCTGGAACCTAATAAATAAAGAGTTACTATATAAAGATAAAGATTTTGTATTTGGATCTGGCAAAGTTATTCAACTTTAATTTTATTTTGCATTCGCTAAATTTACTTATAAAAAAAGTTAGTTGACCATCAATTTTTTTATCTGGGTCATAAAAAATAACAATTGATTAGGTATATGATATCAATATTTTAAGCAAAAATCAAATTTTATTGTTATGTTACTATCATTTGTATTGCTTATGTTTATTTAATTCTTAGTTTTTTTTTACTTGAATTTATAGTGTATAATACATGTTACCAAAAAAATATCCATCTAAAAGTCAAAACATAAACAAAAGAAAATTTTTGATTGTGTATATTCTTTTTATTGCAATTTATTTTATTGAATGAAGAATAACATCTTTCAGTAATTATTTAATACTTATTTTCTTATATGTTTGGGTATTATCCATTTTCAATACTTCAAATGATGAAAAATCAAATAAATTATTCGTCTAAAATTTTTATGCTTATATTTTTAAGGGCCACTTATTTTCTTTTCGCTCTGGATCTTCAAAAGTTCAGGATCGGCCCTGCTCTCTCCATTTCACCTGGAGTCGTACTTTTCTTATGGCAATGACAAGCATGTGGCTCCTTGATGTTTTAATTTTTACCCTCTTACATGAAAAAAAATTAGATTTAATAAAGCACCATAGGTTTGTCAAAATGGTTACGTTCAAGGTAGTGGTTATGTATGTCTTAAATATTTCTTCGTAAATTGGAACTCTTTAAATGGAATGGGGGGAATATTATATGCAAATAGATTTGTAGAAATGTGTGTTGCATGCAAAGACACGTGTAGAAATGTGTTTTCTGCGGACATAAACACATATAAATATGTTTGTACACCTAATATCAGACTATTAGGATAATTCATTAGCAAACATCCTATGAAGAGCGAATCATTTTCAGATATGAACCAAATTTCAAAATACATAAACGCAAATTTCAGAATACAAACATCCTATGTTGCATGCTAAGACATGTGTAGAAATGTGTTTGCTGCGGACATAAACATTTATAAATATGTTTGTACATCTAAACACCTAATATCAGACTTAGATGATTTGATTTGGTGCACAGAACAAGAATTTCTGCAATTTTCTCTCTTCGATGATTTATAGTGTATGGATATGGTGCCAAAAAAATGTATGTGAATACGCTGGCAACTCAAAGTAATGTTGTATTAAACTTAAGCCATTGTAGAACATGTTGTTTATATGGTGTTTCTGTGATCTGTGATTGCATGTGTCTTCACCGTGGTTATGGTGGGTAGGTGGTGTTTGAGAGCGAGACGCCATGTGATTAATAATTGTCATGAACAACTGAATATATGTTTGCATCTGTGTATTTATTTGCTGGGATGGATGATTGGACACACAAATTTTTTTTATAGGGAAGTGTGACCCTTGTTGGTTTGGGGATTAGAACCATGGACCTTAAGATATTTGCCTGAGTGTCCTTGCCATCTCTTCTGATTCAAGCTTCAAACTTTGTTTTGAATGGATCGGTACATTATCAGAAGTATTTTATTGTGTTATAATTAGTTTTCATTTGTCATTTGAAAGTTTGTCTTATTTAACAGCAAACGTTGACGTATTTCCTCCTCTTGTTTTGAAGCTTAAACCACCTAAACCCCTGCACGTGCCGCCGTCGTCTCATCAAACCCATATTCTGTAAAGTGACCCTAAGCGTAACATCATTTAATAGATAAAATGACTTAAGTACCCATTTTAATACTTAGTCCCCCCAGCCAACCAACCACTCCAACTCAATGAGACTATATATATATATATACACACACACACATATTACATAAGAATTTTATTAAAAAACATATGTTTATAAAACATCCGCTACACATTTATGGTACAAATTTAAAACAACCGCTATACACTTGCAGTACTAATATAAAACAGCCACTATACACTTATGATACTAATATAAAACAGCTGATATATACGTACGGTACTAATATAAAATGAGAATAGCACATTTTCGACTACCGTACAAATTGGGAAATCCAATTTGACCAACGACATTTCATAACAACCAAATTAACCAACCAACTTTTAATGTGGTTGCAATGTCGTCCTCTCCGTTTCATAAAGACCAAATTAACCAACCAACTTCTGTCAATATCTTCCTTCTATGGCAATTTCTTGGCCTGATATTGACAAAAGTTGGTTGGTTAATTTGGTCGTTATGAAACGACGAGGACGACATTGTAACTAAATTAAAAGTTGGTTGGTTAATTTGATCGTTATGAAATATCATTGGTCAAATTGGATTTCCTCAATTTGTACGGTGGCCAAAAATGTAGTATTCTCATATAAAATAGCCGCTACATACTTGCGATACTAATATAAAACAACCGCTAAGTCCTAACGGATGTTTTTGTTTGAAATAAAAAAAATGCAAATCAACGGTTTTTTGTTCGTAATTGAAAAGAAAAAATAAAACGAATCAAAATCCAATTCATAGACGATATCATGCCTTAACAATGGAAACGAAACCAACAATGATAAGTAATCAAAATTACGTGAATGGGGAGGGATGGAGGGAGGGGGTGAGTTAATGAGTGGTAATATAGTTTAAATGTGGAGGCTTAAATGATGTTTAGGCTCCGTTTGTTTCACGGAAAATCATTTACAGAAAATGAATTCTGGAAAATGATTTTCGGAAAATAAAAAGATTTCATTTTCAGGTATTTGGTAAATCTTTTGAAAATATGTCAGAAAGCATTTACGGGTGTTTGGCAAACACACGGAAAATGTTACGGAAAACAATATATGAATAAATACAAAAATAAAAATATAAAATAAACAATGTTTAGGATGTCCTTAGAAAATCAATAAGGACCATCTTTTTTTTAATAAGGTACATCTTTTTTAATCTCACAATTACAAATAATTTTTTTTATAATTGATATGAAAAAAAGCGTTTTAAAATAGAAAATAGACAATGTTTAGGATGCCCCTATAAAATGTTACGGAAAATTATATATTAATAAATACAAAAAATATATTCTAATATTAATGCACATATTGAATATAAAATAGTGTTGAACTTTAAGTAATTTTTCTCTAGTAACCCTCAATTTATCATTAGTGGTGTGAAATCAATGTTTATCTTTTTTGCACACTCGCAATTACAAATAATTTTTTTGATAATCGTTATGAAAAAACGTTTTAAAATAGAAAATTGACAATAGTTAGAATGTAAATAATATAGGTCACACTAATTTTAGAACATAGTAAGCATTTATTAAAATTATAATTTATAAATAGTATGCACAAACTTTATTTATATTTTTAAACAATTTATTTGTTGAGTGAAATATTGTGTGTGTAAGTAAATATGTGCAATTGTGAAAAGGGGCGGATGGTGCCCGAACATTTGGAAAATGACTTACGGAAAATGAATCCGTAAGTCATTTTCCGGAAAAGAAGCCTTCATTTTCCGTTGACTCGGAAAACCTTTTACGTTGACTACATTTTCCTAAGGTTACCAAACACCGGAAAATGAGGAAAACGTTTTCCAGAAATCATTTTCCGTTAAACAAACGGAGCCTTAGTTTAGGGATTTGGGTTTTATTTAAGGGCAACTCCAATGGTGGTACTTGCTTATATGTATCAAAACCAAATTTTGATATCTATTGGTTACTATTCATGAGTATCAAATAATCATCTTCAACCATATGTATCACAATTTGATATAATAATATTTTAAAAAAAATTATATCCAACACATATCATAATATAAAAACAAAATTAAAATATTAATATAAATAATTTATCAAACACATATTATGACATAAATATATGATCAAAATGAAAGGTATTAAAATTACGTGTGATACTAAGGAAAATATCAAATTTGGTACCTTCCCTAGTAACATATCTAATTTTGATATATTTTACTTTTAACATTTGAGAGTCTAATACTATTAGATAGATATCAAATTTTGGCTTTGACCGGTACAATTGGACTTTCTATTGGGAGGGGATATTCATACCCCAAAAACCTATCTCTACACCCCACTTGTAATAATTACACAAATGTCATTAAGTGAAATGACCTAATAAGTCCTTCTAAGCATTACACCTCATCAATTAATCTATACACCCCATCAATTAATCTCTACACCCCATTGAAATAACTATAATACCTTTATATTAAAAGACAAATAATACTCCCTACACCCTATTGTGTTATATTTACACCCCAAATCCCAAATCACAAATACATGTAGAGTGCTTACGGGAGCTTCATTGTATTTTCTTCTTCCAATTTTTTTTTCAAAACTCTCTCAAAACCAACCCTAAACATAATCACATTGTCAAAAATAACATTACAAGAAGCTTAAAGAAGTCATGTGGTCGGGTAATGTAAGTATTTCTTTCACTTTATTCGATTAAAATTTGATTTTTTGTCAAAAAAATCGAGCTAGATATTATGGTTGTTCGGCTTTGGTGTGATGAACACCCTTAAGGTTATTTGGCCAATGCTGGACGAACAGCCTTAAGGGTGTTCACCACACTCAGGCCGAACACCAACACTTATGTTTATCTCAGAATGGTGGAAGACTCTCACTGCTGTTCATCTTAGCCTGGCCGAACACTCTCACTTCTGTTCATCTCATCCTGGCCGAACGAACTCACATCCACACACTGATCGGACAGTGCATGAACATTGCAGAATCATGAATTTTTAACATGTTATTTTGCTTATTTTTCAGGAAACAAACACGTTTCCTACTGAGTACAGTGTCGTTGGTCCTGTAAATGATGCTATCATTCCTCTTCCACAACAGATGGTTATAGATTACGGCAATGTGTTTGTAAATCACTCATATTTTTCATCTCAGGATGATTTATATGATTGGGTGCGTGCGATCAGAAGGGAGAATGGGCTTGTGATAGTAATTACTAGGTCTGATAGTGGTACAACAAATAGAGGACCTCGGTTGACTTTAGGATGTGAACTTGGTGGGCAACCTCACCAAAAAAAAGGTGTCCATTTCGTTTGAAGGGCATACAATTATGTGAGGGAGTATGGGAACTTCTGGTTGCATGGCCACTCATTTGTTGGTCGCTCATGTTCTTAACATGCCGCATGGCCAATTCGAGGCCCAAGGACATTTTGCAAGGTTTACACGAGAAATTTCAAAGTAATAAGTCTTCAATATGGACTATTTACAATGCTCGTAGCAAAAATAAAATTATCGAGCGTGATGATCGATCGCAAATGCAGCAACTTGTAGCAAAATTGATGGAGCATGGATATTACTACCATCATAGGAGATGTGAGAAAACCAACATTGTTCAAGATTTGTTTTTGGCTCATCCAATGAGCGTTGAGCTATTGCTTTCTTTTCCCAAGATTTTCTTCATGGATCGCACTTACAAGACAAATAGATATAAGTTACCCTTGTTGGAGATTGTTGGTGTCACGTCGACAAATATGACATTTTTGGTTGGAGCTGTCTATATGGGGTCGGAGTTGCAAGATAACTACATTTGGGCGCTTGGTATCTTGAAAGCTTTGATGAATCAATCATCCTTGCCAACTGTGATAGTAACTGACAGAGATCTTGCGTTAATGAATACAATTGAGGTAACTTTTCCTACCTCCCAACACTTCATTTGTTGATGTCATATGAACAAAAACATCCTTGCGAATTGTAAGAAATACTTTCGCACGAAAGTGCAATGGGATCAATTTACCCTTTGTTGGAATTTTTTGGTGGATGCAAAAAATGAGCAAATATATGAAGAATACCTGAAGAGATTTCAGATGGATTTTATTGATTATCCTGCTGTGGTTGAGTATGCCATGAAACAATGGATACGGTCGTACAAGGAAAGATTTGTGTCGGTTTGGACGAATAATGTAATGCACTTCGACAATAACACAACAAGCAGGTATTTAAATGTTTTCAACATTTCATTCTTTTTTATAAATTTTGTCATGCAATACAAATATTAATTGTATATTATTTTAAGGTGGAGAGTCAACATGCAGCTTTGAAAAGACAGTTGAAATCAAGTCAAGGTGACTTTGAGACACGTTAGAGACAGTTGCACACCCTGATTGAGACATCTCACATTGCAATCAAGGTGTCATTCACGAAGAGCCTCACAGTCGTTCTTCTAAAATACAGATCAGTTTTATTTCAACACCTTCGAGGTTTGGTGTCTATTCATGCATTGAGTCTGATTACAACGAGATGACCAATATACCTAAAGATGGTTTTATAGACCCGTTGTTGTGTGGTTGTGTACTTCGAAGAACATGTGGGTTGCCTTGTCATCATGAGATTACTGAGTATATGAGAAATGACTGTCCAATTCCCCTTGATCAGGTTGATTCATTTTGGAGGAAATTAGATATGTTACGTACTCCTGAGAATGTTGAAGTTTCAGTGAAGCTGGATATGGACAATCGATTCAATAGCACGTATGATGAGAACGCTCATGAGTCTGAAAAGTTGTTAATCAGTAAAAGAATGATGGAGGTGAAAGAGGCGAGAACGAACTCCTTGATTGTTCCACACGTTGAAGCTCGCACTCGTGGTCGTTAAGCCTGCGAAGGTAAAAACAAATCAACCAAACGTGATCTGAGTTTGTTTGAGCATGTGGAGTCGATGATAGATAGCTGCTCCCCTTGTGATCAAGGATTGCTATACGAGGTTTGCTATATATATGTGTGTGTGTGTGTGTGTGTGTGAATTTAATCTGTTTTAACTTTCAATAGGTTGTGCGAGCACGTACGAGGGTCGGGAAAACTAGTGGAAATTACATTCAGCAATTCCCGAAGGAATTTCGGCCTTTCATATTGGGCACAACGAATATCATTGGTGACGGTCTTTGTGGTTTTCGTGTCGTAGCCGGGTTTATGTATAGAAGTGAGGAGTCATGGAGCAGGGTTCGAGCAGACTTGTCAATGGATTTGATGTCAAACCAGGAGTTGTACACACGTGTCTTAATTGAACATAATCGTATTACTAAAATGAACGCGAGTCTCCAATACAACGACATTAGTGCTCCCAAGGCATATTGGTTTGATGCAAATGATATGGGTCATTTGGTGGCATCGTATTACAACATTGCTTTCATGGTTTTAAATAAAAACATTGCTTAACTTACTTGCCATTGGGGACCGCACCCCCAAATGATCGACATATCATTTGTATTGGAAGAGTAAATGGTGATCACTTTATTTAGGTTTGATCACTGATAGGGCTAGTCGGGGTAACCCTGGGCTTAGTGTTGGTGGTGAAGTTGTCTGTAACTCTCTGGGTACTTGTCTATTTGCTTTCTCTAGTTTTTATGGTGAATGTACCAATATGATGGCTGAATTGTGTGCCCTTCATTCTGGTCTTCTGTGGATTCATGAGCATGGCTTCTTTGATGTTATTATTGAAACTAACTCCAAGGTTATTTTCGAGTTCATTACTAAGAATCATAAGTCTCCATGGGCATATTCTTATTTCTTTCGCGACATTCTTCAGCTTCAAAGTATTGGTCGTTATTCTTTCAGACATTTTTTTCGTGAAGCAAACAAAGTTGCAGATAGTCTTGCTAATTTGACATGTGACACACATGTTGATTCCTATTTCTTCTCGGTCCGGGCATTCCTCGTGCTATCAAAGGTCTTATTTTCCTGGATGCTAGTAGTATGCCTTATGTTAGAATATCTAAATAGTTTGCCCCTGCTTTCCTTTTCGAGGTTAGGCTCCTCTGACCTCCCATTTATAAGGGCAAGGCTGGTTGTCCCCCTCAAGTTTGTATTGTTTCCTTTCTTTTTATAAAATCTTGCAGGGTACCGTCCCTATTTCTTTAAAAAAAAATTGTTTTACTTCACTAATTTACAATTGGTTGACATATTATTTGGTTTAAATTATTTATGGACATCATCTCAATTTATTTGTAGGTTTTTTTAACGTGATGGTTACCCTTTAGAAGTTGTGCCGTGGGTCTGGGACCAGAATTGCTCGTTGTCTGCTAATGCGTGGAAATTACTTTATATTAATTGACAACTTTCATATAGTGAATCTGTAGGCACAGCTAGAATTGTTGGTAGTTCTAACAGTATACATTTGGAGTAGTTCTGGTTGTATTATATTAAAAAACATGTATTTGAACGTGTCATTTTGGTTAATTATCTCTTTTTAATGATGCTTCGATTATGTGTATTTAAATTATGTATGATATTGAGGTTCTCCTAATGCTTCTTTTATGTAGCCATGAAATGTCATATGCTATACAAAGTCTGCAATAAGAAAATAACATTAAAACCAAGCCACACGAATTCATGAAAGGTTTGCTAAAAATTTCATAACCACAAAAAATACTAAAAACTGTTTTACAATTCATAACATTAAAAAAACATAAACATAGTCCAAATCACTATTGCCTCCTATGAGACGGTCCTGCGTCATCAGGTGGACCATTTATAAATGTGTGAACTCTATCAAACAATGAGCCCAGCTCATCATACGGTATAGATCGGTCACCAGATCTCCAGCGCCGCACTGTGGGATAAATCATAGTCCTCACAACTCCCAACATCCTGTCATCTAAGTCGGCTGCAACGGCGTCAGTCGTAGTGGTGTTAACGTATCTGGATTGTCTACCACGGGGCTGGACGACTACATGTGAACATTCCTGGTACCAGTCTAAATAACCAGGATCACAATCCCAAGCATGAAGGACATGCCTACCGAGACGTTTTTCAGATAGGAGATGGCTATCTGACGTCAACCAATACCTAGCAAAACCAAGCCACATAGGCAATGTGAGAACCCAAACCCTACTTGTTATATATGTTTATAATGCTTACGTAACATGCTACATATGTGCTTAACATGTTTGATGTGGTTGCGTTCCTTGGTTGAGTCATATTTGCCGTATGCAACTCCTACGCCTTGTATGCTCTAGTTTGGCTTACTTTGATTCGTGTTTTGATCTTTATGAACTTAGCTAAGTCTATGAGAGTCCTTTTATCATTTTTATATGATCATTAGTACACATTCTTATGCTTCTTTGAATTGTGTATGCCTTATGTGTGTTATATCTTCAATTCTGGACATGTTTGACCTTGCACTTGGCCTGAGAACTTGTTCCATTCTACCAACCGAACTCCTTGGGGATTGTTCGGCCCTAGGAACGGAACATCTAGGGGAAAGTTCGGCATGCTCAGCCGAACAGGGTGATTTCCAGCCTTTTGTGATTTCTGAAATTTGGTTGATTACTTTGGTGCCCTTACTCCAATCCGGCCTAACCCTACCTTAATTTCTGGGTTTGGACTTGATTAGGATGTATTAATTCTAATTAGAAGTTTAGTCCTAAATCCTCATTGCTTAGGCCTTAATTCAACCAATTGGAGATTGACACATGTCCCACTCACTTTCCTAACCTTAGTGGAGTCCCATATCTGGAGGAGTCCACTCATTACCTCTCCTCCATTAGATATTTTTCAGCCTCCATTGAAGAGAGCTCTTGTGTGGGTGATTCAAAGTGAGACTAGTGTGTGTTTTGCCGTTTCTCAGAGATCCGACCACCCGATCGGAGATCCGAGACCACCCGATCATAGCTATTGTCGAGGAGTCTTGTAATCCTTGCTTTGTTTGCTTGTTCTTCAGCCTTTACGAGGCTTAGGTAAGCTTTCAATTCCCAGAAAAATTGTATGCTAGGTTGCTTTGCATGCTAGCTTCATTAAAGTTGTCTATGCCATGGAAGGAAACACTTCTATCATGTTAAAAACATCTTTTCATCCACTTTAGAAATCTATAAATTTTAGGTCGTGAACCTAAACTTGAGTATTTGGTTTTGTGTTGTGTTTTAATGTTGTTCAAAATGTCATTTGGAACAAGTCTTGTGAATGAACTTGTTGTGGTTGTCAACTTCTAAGTGATGATCAACCTAGGGTTTCACCAAGTGTGAATTATGTACTTGCTTGGCTAGGATTGCTATTAGACTTGGTAATCTAGCTTGAATCTACTCGAAAACATATAAGAGGGCCTTGGAATGCATATTGTATTCATGCTCTAATTAGTTGTACTATTAGCAACGACTCATCGGAGTTGAACTAAGGGAGTTATTGAACAATATCGACTCCATATTCAATCCCTACGACGTTTGTAGTCCGTTAGACTAATGTATTGGCTTACGTGACTTTGGGATGAATTGAAGTGCATGTTTAATATATGTGCTTATGAGACTCAATCGAGCTCTTGTGTGATTTATATGGTTGTGTTAATGAAATGCATAATCGAGAGCATGTTCTAGAATGATATATCTATTTGACATGTTGGATTCGCTCTTGTTGAATTCCTATTTGATTTCATAATGAGTAAACACCTACTTGTTGAATAAGTTCGCTCCTGTCGAACTTGTTCATTATTTGGTTTATATGACGAGTAAACATCTACTTGGCATGGCTTTAGTCCAGCTGGCATATTTGGTTGAGTCGATGGTGTGACAATGCATCACCGTCACGAGTTATGGGATTCGTGATAGTGATGAGTTGTTATACCGGGGTTTTTATCACACACCCTCCACTGTTGGCCTCAGTGGAGAAGTTAGCCCGTTGTCGTACCGGGGACATTTGATGTTGTTATACCGGGGACATTTGAAATGTTGGAAGTGGGTTATCCCACATTGGGAAAATGTGAAAGGCTTAAAGGGTTTATATAAAAAGGCTCCATTGGTGTTGGGTAAGCTTGTATAGAAAGAACTATCCCTCCCGCGTCCGCATGGGGGGTGCAAATCAAGGTCCAATTTGGCTTGGACTGGCGTACTCGTGTGCCTGCACATGCGGACACGAATGTCGGACCAAATTGTGCTACTTAGATAAACCCGCCTTTTGCACATTTTTCTTTTGAATTTTAAATTCAAGTTTTGTAACTCCAGCATTAAAGAGCAGAATAATTATGTTTTAATGGACAGATTAATTCTGTCTTAATGCCCGCTTTAATTGTGTGGTTTATGGGCATAATCAAAACGGTTTTAGTAATTAAAACGCGTTGATTCACTGGCCTATATAAAGAAACCATTTTCCACAACAGAGAGAGATAACGCTCATAGAAAACACGAAATTCCCTTCCTCTGATACACTTGCATTAGCATTGCATCTTGATCATCGTCTTTCTTGGCCTCTTGTTTGGTGATAGTCTACAGACATCTATTTAATTCGCCGGACCTACAGTGCATAGTCATCCGGTACAGCCGTTGTATCCTGGGAGACGATCGTCCTGCGTAGAAAACTCCACGCACTTACAGGGAGTGGGACGAATAACGTTTCAAGGAAACTGTGTGTTACACAGGTCTCGATACGTTTTTCTTACTACCTGCAGACTTCAGCTTTCCACCGGTAGACCTGCAGTGCTTCCACCGGTAGACCTGCAATACTTCCACCGGTAGACCTTCACCAGCAGACCTTGGTTCAAGTCACCAGCAGACCTTGCAGAGCCACCAGCAGACTTCATTTCAAGTCACCAGCAGACTTCCTGATATCACCAGAAGACTTGGTTGAAGCAACCAACAGCTCAACGGTTTTAGTTTTCGTTATTTAATATTTTTCATACATATATTCTGTAAGATTGTATAGGGTTTTACCTAACAATCTTGAAACATTATTTTTCCTTCTGTTTATTATTGTTATTTAAGATAACAATAATCTCTTCTATAGAGAACTCTATAATCTTATTGTAGGCAAAGGGTATGTTAATGATGGGTTGTTTAAGCTATCTGTAATGGTTGTTAAGCCTAAGAGCAGTAATAATAAGAACAAATCTTCTGTTTACTTGCTTGAGTCTTCCAATTTATGGCATGGTAGACTAGGACATGTTAATTATGGGACTTTACGTAGACTAATTAACATGGATTGCATACCAAAATTCCAGATTGATAAAAATCACAAGTGTGAAACTTGTGTAGAAGCAAAGTTAACGAGAACGTCCTTTCATTCTATTGAAAGAAATAGTGAACCACTTGGATTAATTCACACTGATGTGTGTGATTTTAAATCAACACAATCACGTGGTGGGAACAATTACTTCATAACTTTTGTTGATAATGGCACAAGATTTTGTTATGTGTATCTTCTTAAAAGTAAAGATGAAGCAATAGAGAAGTTTATTCTCTACAAAACTGAAGTTGAGAATCAACTTAACAAGAAGATTAAGATGTTAAGAAGTGATCGTGGAGGTGAATATGAATCACCATTCGCTGAATTTTGTGCTAAGCATGGAATAATTCACGAAACAACAGCACCTTATGCACCTCAACAGAATGGCATTGCAGAACGCAAAAATCGAACTCTTAAAGAGATGATGAATGCCATGTTGTTAAGTTCTGGATTACCACAGAACATGTGGGGAGAAGCTGTTTTGTCAGCTAATTACCTTTTAAATAAGATACCCCGCAAGAAGCTTGACAAAAGCCCTTATGAGTTGTGGCATGGAAGAGTTCCATCCTATAAATACTTGCGAGTGTGGGGGTGTCTTGCAAAGGTTGCTGTTCCTTTACCTAAAAAGGTGAAAGTAGGACAAAAAACTGTTGATTGCATATTCATTGGTTATGCACATAACAGCAGTGCTTATCATTTTCTTGTGCATGAGTCTAAGATAGAAGACATACACAAGAATACAATAATAGAATCTCGAAATGTTTCTTTCTTCGAAAATGTATTTCCTTGTAAGAGAAGCGATGAGTCTAACTCATCTAAACGGGTACATGCTTCGGAAGAAGAAGAACATGAAGAGAATGAGAAAGAAGAGGTGGAACCTCGACATAGCAAAAGAAGTAGGGTAGAAAAATCTTTTGGTCCAGATTTTCTTACCTACATACTAGAAAGTGAACCTCAAAGCTACAAAGAGGCCGTGAGTTCCTCTGAGGGACCTCAATGGAAAGAAGCCATTAAAAGTGAGATTGATTCCATTCTTCAAAATCATACTTGGGAACTAGTGGACCTTCCTCAAGGAAGTAAACCATTAGGGTATAAGTGGATTTTCAAGAAGAAAATGAAAGTAGATGGAACAATTGATAAGTATAAGGCCAGACTTGTAATTAAAGGTTACAAACAACGTGAAGGCCTTGATTACTTTGATACTTATTCTCATGTTTGAGAATAACCTCTATTAGATTAGTACTTGCTATTGCTGCATTGCGAAATCTAGAAGTACATCAAATGGATGTAAAGACTGCCTTTCTAAATGGTGATTTAGAAGAGGAGATTTACATGGAACAACCAGAGGGGTTTTCTGCTCCAGGGCAAGAAAACAAAGTGTGCAAGTTGGTTAAGTCTTTGTATGGCTTAAAACAAGCATCAAAACAATGGCATGAGAAATTTGATAATGCCATGTTGGGTTGTGGATTTAAAATCAATGAATGTGATAAATGTGTATATGTAAAAGACACTGAAAATGACTATGTCATTTTATGTCTTTACGTAGACGACATGCTTATCATTGGCAAGCAATGATAATATGATCAAATCCACAAAAGACATGTTAAACTCGAAATTTGACATGAAAGATATGAGGTTAGCTGATATAATCCTTGGTGTTAAAGTATCTAGAATTTCAAGGGGACTTATTTTAAGTCAATTACACTATGTGGATAAAATTCTAGAGAAGTTTAGCAAGGATGACATTGCAATAGCTAGAACTCCTATTGACACAAGTCTACATCTATCAAAGAATAGAGGTGAGACTGTTTCTCAGATAGAATACTCAAGAATCATAGGAAGTCTGATGTACTTAATGAGTTGTACAAGACCATATATTGCCTATGATGTGAGTAGACTGAGTAGATATACGAGTAATCACAGGACCGATCTGGAAAGCGATAGTCAGAGTACTAAGGTACTTAAGATATACTCGGGATTATGGACTGCACTATACAAGAGATCCAGAATTGAAGGATATCGGATGCTAATTGGATCTCGATATTAAAGACTCAAGGTCTACTAGTGGATTTGTATTCACTTTGGCAGGTGACCATATCATGGAAATCTTCTAAGCATCGTAATAGCTAGATCCACGATGGAGTCTGAGTTTATAGCTCTAGATAAAAGTGGTGAAGAAGCTGAATGGCTACGCCAATTTATAGAAGATATTCCAAGATGGACTAAACCTGTGCCAGCAATTTGCATACATTGTGACAGTCAATCAGCTATTGGCAGAGTAACATGTACAATGGTAAGTCTAGGCATATACGTCGTAGACATAATACCATTAGATAACTACTCTCAACTGGTACTATATCTATTGACTACGTAAAGTCAAAGGATAATATAGCAGATCCGTTAACCAAAGGGCTAAATCGAGAGTTAGTTGAAAAGTCATCAAGAGGAATGGGTCTCAACCCTCTTGAAAATTAAATCTATACAATGGAAACCCAACCTAGTTGACTGGAGATCCCAAGATCTAAGTTCAAAGGGACAAACTAAATGTAAAAAGATTTTGAGTCACTGTGGGGGATTTATCTCTTATCAAGTGATGAATGTAAGTAAGAGGATAAGCATATGGCTTTTAATGATTTTTAAGAATCACCTATGTGAGAGAGAAGTGGGGCCGCTTCGAAGGGAATTGAATGAGACTTAATTCTTAGACCCTCTTGTAGAACCAGGCGTATGTTCAAGGCCATGAATGAACATAACTATGAGAACCGAATTGTGTCAGGAAGATTCCTGTGTGAAGTATGTAATCGTTTACTCTTAAGGCAGAACAGTTCAAAGACATCATGTCTACTGATCAGCCGATAAAGTTAGCATGCTTTCGCAAGGGAAGGTTCAAAGGTTAACACTTACCTATCCTATGCAGGTTTCAACTGTTGAAGTCTATCACCGTTATCGTCAATTTCCTTCATGTGGGGGATTGTTGGAAAACTAGTGGTTTTAAGTGAAGTAAATTGGGGCTTTGAGGCACTAATTTATTTGTGAGTCATTTTTGTAATGACTATGATAATTGTGGAATTATGTTCTTCTCTGTGAGTACATAAGAATACTATATTTATTTGTCCAATTCGGATATTGGATGAATAAGTTATAGAGGTTTAAAGTAGGACATTTGAAATGTTGGAAGTGGGTTATCCCACATTGGGAAAATGTGAAAGGCTTAAAGGGTTTATATAAAAAGGCTCCCTTGGTGTTGGGTAAGCTTGTATAGAAAGAACTATCCCTCCCGCGCCCGCAGGGGGGGTGCAAATCAAGGTCCAATTTGGCTTGGACTGGCGTACTCATGTGCCTGCACATGCGGACACAAATGTCGGACCAAATTGTGCTACTTAGATAAACCCGCCTTTTGCACATTTTTCTTTTGAATTTTAAATTCAAGTTTTGTAACTCCAGCATTAAAGAGTAGAATAATTATGTTTTAATGGACATATTAATTCTGTCTTAATGCTTTAATTGTGTGGTTTATGGGCGTAATCAAAACGGTTTTAGTAATTAAAACGCGTTGATTCACTGGCCTATATAAAGAAACCATTTTCCACAACAAAGAGAGATAACGCTCACAGAAAACATGAAATTCCCTTCCTCTGATACACTTGCATTAGCATTGCATCTTGATCATCGTCTTTCTTGGCCTCTTGTTTGGTGATAGTCTACAGACATCTATTCAGTTCGTCGGACCTACAGTGCATAGTCATCTGGTACAACCGTTGTATCCTGGGAGACGATCGTCCTGCGTAGAAAACTCCACGCACTTACAGGGAGTGGGACGAATAATGTTTCAAGGAAACTGTGTGTTACACAGGTCTCGGTACGTTTTTCTTACTACCTGCAGACTTCAGCTTTCCACCGGTAGACCTGCAGTGCTTCCACCGGTAGACCTGCAATACTTCCACCGGTAGACCTTCACCAGTAGACCTTGGTTCAAGTCACCAATAGACCTTGCAGAGCCACCAGCAGACTTGTACTAAGTCACCAGCAGACCTTGCAGAGCCACCAGCAGACTTCATTTCAAGTCACCAGCAGACTTCCTGATATCACCAGAAGACTTGGTTGAGCAACCAATAGCTCAACGGTTTTAGTTTTCATTATTTAATATTTTTCATACATATATTCTGTGAGATTGTATAGGGTTTTACCCAACAAGACATTGACCTCCCTGCCCACTTTGTCCAGCGAAGATGGGTAGCTCTATTGATTCTTATAATAGATTTATATCTGCTCAGTACATTACATTAGTTTTATACTTCAGTGGCTAAACGGGCTGCGTATCGTTTAGCGTTGCAATTATGTATAGAACTTTGCCTAGTATAGTTTTTATAGGACTTCACAGGTTCAGCGGAAGACCTCTTCAAGCTTCACCGGAAGACCTACTTAAAGCCCACAAATGGTAGACCTCGTTATCGTGATCTGGCCATCACGGAGGAGAAGCAAATGAGGTCAATCAACAGAATGCTGATGGAAGAGAACAGCCGTCTTCGTGAAGAACTGGACTACCGTTCTCGTTCCACCAGACCTCCTACTGATGCAGATGACGAATACGAACGAAGAATGGAAGAGCTAGAGCGAGAAAAGGAGGCTGCAGACAAAGGCAAAGGGAAAATACCTTGGTAGTTTATGTATCTTTTCTTCCCTTACCTTTGTATTTATCCTCATTTTTGAAAACTCTGTGATATGTAAACTTCTTGTTTATAAATACAGAAGATTGCTTGTTTTTCAAAAAAGTTATCTTGTTTAAATTCTTATTGCTTTATATTCATATCTGTTTAGAATTTAAACAATCAGTTTAAATTTATTTGAACTGCTGCTAATCTGTGTGTTATTCTATGATTTCTATATCCTTGTATGCACTTAGATTAGTCCCTTACATTTGAGGTGTTATTCTGTTTGATAGAGGCATGTCTTCTGCTACTCTATTTTTAAATTCCTCAGACGTATTATTATCTATCACATAGTTTGTTTCAACCCTCATTTGTAGTAATGATGACCAGATATAAATAGGTGGAGATTGTTGATTCTTATAATAGATTTATATATGCTCAGTACATTACATTAGTTTTATACTTCAGTGGCTAAACGGGCTGCGTATCGCTTAGCGTGGCAACTGTGTATAGAACTTTGCCTAGTATAGTTTTATAGGACTTCACGGAGTTCGGCGGAAGACCTCTTCAAGCTTCAGGAAGACTGCTTAAAAGCCCACAAGCGGTAGACCTCGTGTCCACCTAATCTTCTATGGCGTGTCTATCCAAAGAAAGACTCATTGGGGTAATTCAAACCTATCCTTATCATTGTTTGAATTAACCTAAGACATTCCCTGACATATCAAGCCGCCAAAAGCAACTTTCCGAAAAGCATGAAGACTTTTCGTCTGAGCGATGAAAGCATGAAAAAGCGGCATGTCTCCTACTTTACGCAACATCTCTCGAGATCGACACCTAATTCGCCCACCTTTTTGAAATCTCGAAATCATTCCTGCTGCTCTAGATATCTGTGAAGGCGAAAATCCTTGGTATGACCCCCATGCATTTAATGCATTGTTGAAAAGAGTTGTTGAAGTATTCGTCTTCTCAACGGATCTTTGCGTGCACTTGCTATAAATGCGCCATTGAAGATGGAACACACAGACAGCATGCGAGAATCAATCGAACACTAAAAGGATTGCTCGAAACTTCATAACTCCAAGTCTTCAGGTGCAATCAAGAGATCCTCTACAGATCTAGAAGTCCTCGTCAGCAACAAGAAGGCGCTCATCAACACTTATTGCTTTATCTTCTTGTTGTTTACTTTCATTTACTATATACGCAAATTAAATATCATGTTTTACAGATATTTAATTCCCTAGACAAACACAAGTCAATATTTTGTACACGGTCCATTAGGGATATTCCTTGTAATTGATCTAGTGGAAAACATAGTGCACAATTTAAATCCAAGGTTGATTGCCTTGGTGGTGGGCGTAGCACTCATTATAGTGTGAACCATCCCAAAATACTTGTGTTATTTCTTCTTGTTTGTCGATATTTGAGCTTAATTATTACGATTATCTTTATCCATTTCTGAGAACTTAAGTATCTTGTAAAAGGTCTACTGGTAGTCCTTATCGGCGGACAGACGGAACAACTACCTTGAAGGTCTTCCGCTACTTGAATCTTTTCGTAGATTGCAAGTATCCTTCAAAGTATTTACCAAAAGTTTTAAGTGTTTAATAAGCTATTCAACCCCCCTTCTAGCTTATTATTGTGGCCATTGGGACCCACAATTGGTATCGAGCCTTACTCTTTGAAAACAAGTTTTCCAAGATTAAACTCTTGAGAATACGATATAATGGCACAAACACACTACATCTTTGCCTACATCTAATGCTAACCACGTCCCAATATTGGACGAAGGACATTTTGATGTATGGAAGGATAAAGTAATGAGATTTATGAACTCTATTGACAATGATTATGGAAATGTGTCACTGCGAGGTCAACATGTACCAGATGAAGCCAAATCTTCTAGCCTCCATATTTGGGAATCCTGCGAAGTACCTAAAGAAGAATCGAATGGACAGAGGATGATAGAAAGTCGGTTGAGCTTGACAATAAAGCAATCAACATAATCACCGACTCTCTAGACACAAGCACATACCCGAAGTGATTCGATGTACAAGCTGCAAAAGAGATGTGGGAAGCTCTTGTAGAATGCTTGGAAGGAGACCAAGACACAAGAGATAACAGAGAAAATATACATACATCCAGCGCGGTTTGATTCGTTCAAAAAGGATCTAAGGAAACAGAGACAAGCATACGATCGCTTGGGAGGTAATTAATAGTTGCTTTTCTCTAGGTAAAAGTATGACAAAAGGAAATGAACATGAGGTTTCTAGGCTCTCTAGGTAGCTTATGGCATGTAAAGACCACGGCTATGAAAGAATCCAAGAACTTAAACGAGATGACTCTTCGTAGTCTCTACGCAAGTTTAAAGGTTTATGAACTTAAAGTTAATCAAGCTCTAGAGCAAGACAAAGCAGGTTGGTATCCTTGCGGCCATGGTCCAAGAAGAAATCAACTGTTGAAAACCAAACCTTCAACTTCTTCTGTGAAAATGATTTTTTATCGATGAACAATTTGCCATGTTTGTAAAGCGTTTTCAAAATTCGCAAAATATGGAAGGAAGAACACTCACCAACAATCTTTTAGAAAGAATGGTGAAAGCTCATCTAAGGAAGAGCTTGTGTGTTACAACTGTAGAAAACCTGGTCATTTTGCCTCAAAATGTCCTAAGCCAAAATTTGAAGCATACCGAAAACCCTCTTTTAGAAAATTTCAAAACAAAAAGGGTATGTTGGTGAAGACATAGAAGACAAACAGTTGTTGCTACATGGTTTGAGGCCCGATTGAGAAGAGGAGGAAGAGGATTGTGAGCAAGCTAACATATGCTTAATAGCTCATGATTCAGGTCCTACCTATGACTCTGAAAATGAAGTCAAAGTTTCACCTAGTCCTATAGACAAAAATGAAACCAACGTGGGATTGACTTCACTAAGGAAGAACTTCTCAAGGATAATCAAGATATGCTTGAAGAATTTAATTCCTTTAGAGTAGCCTATGTTAAACTCGGCCAAGAATCGTGAGAAACTTGTTGAGAAATCTCTCGATGGCAGCTGGTGAGATTCAAACTCTCAATAGCTGTCAGTTTGTCAAGAAGTATCAAACTCGAAGGAAGAAAACAAATTCCTTTGTGACAAAATTGATTGTCTATCCGAGCACATCAAAGGACTTGACCTAGAGAAAATTGCCTTGCAAAAGACAATCAACTCTCCTGAATGACTCCAAGGATGCATTCAAGAAATCCTTTCAAGCCAAAAATCTAGTAATGATAAACCGGCATAGGATATTCGATGTGCCTCTTCCGACAATCTCTTCTACCATAGAGAAAGGTGAATCCTCCGAGACCGCTAATGATATATCTTTCTCTAAACATTTGGAAATATAGGGAAACAAGGCCTTTATTCAAGTGTCCCTTACGTTTACCCCAAAATTCAAAAGGAAAAGCCAAAATGATTGACTCAAATGAGAAACTGAAAAGGTAACGGTAGAAAAGTAAAGTCTGCGGCAACAACTATGCTAAGGCAAAGTCCAAGTTGACGGTAGACCTACTAAACCTCTACCGTAACTATCAAGTTTGTCTATGAAACAGCAAGGCTCCTTTACGTTGAAAGGTAAACTTAAAGGTATTCTACCGAATCCTTCCGAAAGGTAATCAACGTAAAAGCTAAAGCTAAGTCCGTTGGTAACCTACCTAGGAAGATTCAAAATAAACCAATTAAGTCTACCATCAACAAGAAAATTTGCAACCAAAAATGGATGTCAAGAAAAGGAATAATCATAAGTACTCTTCGGTTGAAGACACTAACAGCTTCTCGTGGACTTTCCATTTATGTCACTCTTGCAATTGCTAGGCCATCCGGCCCCAATGCTTGCTAAGGTTCACTCCAAGATCTGAGATACCTAGTTCTCTCAAGGTCAAGTAGGTATGGGTTCCAAAAGGTTGCTAATCCTTAGGACCCGAAAGAAAATAAAGGGTACCTTGTTTGCTTTAATTTCTTTTCAGAATGCTTCATGGCTATAGAATCGAAAACAAAGACATCCGGTACCTGACAAGGTGATACTCAAGACACATGACAAGAAACAAGTCTTCTTACGGATATATAAAAGCAAAAGGACCCACCGTTATTTTCGGAGACAATGCAAGAGGAAAACAATTGGATATGGCTCAATTACTAGAGGAAGTCTCTCCATCAACAAAGTCTCTAGTAAGTGGTTTAAAGCACAATCTTCGAGCATATCTCAATGCGACAAAAGGACTTCTATGCCAATTCAACTCCAACCAAGGCCTCATCAAAGACAGGAATCTTACTCTCTACTATACTCGACCGGGGAATAGACAAGGAAACGCCTATGTCGTGGACTTAAATCTTCTAGGGAGATTCTCAAACCTCTGTGTCTAGTAGCCAACAATGTTCTTGACAACGGTGGCTATGGCACAAGCTGCCTCACCACCTCAACTTCAAGCACCTCTCCAAGCTCTCCAAAATGGGCTTGTCAAAGGTCTACCTACGGTGTCTGCGACCATGACAAGTTGTAAAGCTTGTCAACTAGGAAAACTTTCCAAGTCTTCCTTCAAAAGAAAGTCTCAGTATTGTCAACAAATTGCACCTCTTCAACTTTGCATATGGATCTCTTTGGACCAATCACAACCAAGGCCGGTATTTACGAGACAAGTACACACTTGTAGTAGTTGATGACTACTCTAGATTCACTTGGATTGAAACTATGACATCTAAAGATGAAACATATGATCTAGTCAATTCTTTCTTTTAAGACTTCAAACTCAAAAGCTTGAAGACATAAGCGACATAAGATCGCACAATGGCACCGAATTCAAGAACAATGGTGTAGAAAAAGCATCGCGATGACCACGGATCGGCCACAACTCCCACGGTACTGCCGGTCTCCTCAACAAAATGGTGTAGCTGAACGGAAGAACGAACACCGATTGAAGCAGAAGAACAATGGCAAGCTAAACTTCCAAAGTATTTCAAGGGCGGTAAAGGTCAACACTTGCATGTTTTACCCAGAATAGATCCCCGGTAAACAAGTTTCATAACAAAACTCCATATGAAATATGGAGAGGAAGATCCCCAAACATAGGATTTCTTAAAATCTTGGTTGTAAGAAATGTTTTATTCTTTATAATGGAAAAGAATATAGAGGAAAATTTGATGCAAAATCGACGAAGGAATTTTTCTCTGGGTATTCCAAACATTCAAAAGCATTTCGCATTTTCAAGAAAACTAATTTAAAAATTTTAGAATCGTGGCATGTTTCTTTTGATGAATATGACTTGTTAGAGCCTAGAAAGGCTCGAGCGTTGCTAATGATTACGATAATGATGAGGCAGTATATCTGACATCCACTTCCACTCCTCATCGAGAAAGCGGCAACGGACCCCTCAATACCGCTAACCCTTCAGGTGAGCGAGAACTCTGTCTGGAATGCTAACTCTTACATTGACCACGAACCCATCTCTTACGTCTTACCCCAAGCACCTTCTGATCACTCATCCTTCTTGTTCACGGAAAATGAAAGTTTTGAAGATTATCTCTTGAACGGATTTTGGTGAATCTCCTTCTCACCTACTCATTTCTTAAGGGAAGAACCCACGAGAAGTGATCTTCCTCAAGCGTTATTGAAGCAAGAGATCATCCCATTTCTCAAATCATTGGTGATCTCAACACGAGGAGTTAAATGCGAGAAATAAAGTTCGAGAAGAAACTATGTTTGCTTATGCATTTGTATCGAACTCGAACCAAAGAAGATTGATGAAGCTATCGAAGATCATAAGCTGGATTGAAGCTATCTGAAGAAATTTGAACCGGTTTGAAAGATGTAAGGTGTGGAGCTTAGTTCAAAGAGCGATCATCCAGTCATCGGCACCAAGTGGGTTTCGAAACAAAAGAGATGAAGAAGGAAATGTCACCGAAACAAAGCTAGGCTGGTTGCACGGGGCTACCGAAGCGAGGAAGAAGGAATTGACTTTGATGAAACTTTTGCTCCTGTTGCTAGACTAGAGGCAATCAAAATCTTTCTAGCCTATGCCTCGTTCATGAACTTCAAAGTGTATCAGATGGATGTAAAGAGTGCCTTTCTAAATGGTGATCTTCAAGAAATCAGCGTATCGTGGAGCGACCTCCAGGGATTTGTCATTCATCGGACAAAGCTGGATCATCTCTACCGACTCAAGAAAGCTCTCTACGGACTTTCGAAGCAAGCTCCTAGAGCTTGGTATGAAACTCTATCCAAGTTCTTAATAGAACAAGGATTCGTGAGAGGAAGAATAGACACTACTTTATTCATCCTCAAGCACAAAGGTCATTCTCTTCTGGTACAAATCTATATGGACGACATCATCTTTGGATCAACTAACCAAAGCCTGTGTAAAAGATTCGAGAAGGCGATGCAAAGAAAGTTCGAGATGAGCATGATGAGTGAACTTACCTACTTTCTAGGGCCGAGATACAACAGACTTGGGCAAAATCTTCATCACCAAACCAAATATGCAAAAGGAACTAATCAAGAAGTTTGGTCTTGATTCAGCTAAAGGATTCGAAACTCCAATGTCTACCGACTGCCATCTTGACAAAGATGAGAAGGGAAAGCAAGAGAACATGACCAAGTACCGAGGAATCATAGGTTCTCTTCTCTACCTTACTGCTAGTAGACCTGACATTATGTTTGCTGTTTGTGTTTGTGCTAGATTTCAGGCAGATCCAAAGGAGTCACACTTGCTTGCTGCCAAACGTATCATCAGATATGTTTCAAAAACAACAAATCTAGGTATATGGTATTCCAAAAACAACAATTTCAATCTAGTTGGATACTCAGATGCAGATTATGCAGCTTGCAAAGTGAGCAGAAGAAGCACCAGTGGGACTTGTCAATTCCTTGGAAATAGACTTGTTCATGGTCTTGCAAGAAACAAGGATCAGTTGCAAACAACTCAACCACAGAAGCTGAATACATTGCTGCAAGCAGCTGTTGCTCTCAACTACTATGGATGAAGCAACAACTAGTGGACTACAACATCAAGACTGCAAACTGCCCAATCATGTGTGACAACACATCAGCAATTTCAGTCTCCAAAAATCCAGTGATGCACTCCAAGACTAAGCACATTGATATCCGTTATCACTTCCTCAAAGATCATGTGGAGAAAGGTAACATCAGTTTGGAATATGTTCCAACTGAGCATCAATTGGCAGACATTCTTACAAAACCACTGGATGCCACCAGGTTTGCTTATTTAAGGAGAAATCTTGGTATGATTGATCCTACTGCTTAATTTCAAAGTTATTTGTTATAGTTTCTTTCATACCGGTAGACTTAGTTTTAAGACTAATCGGAAGACGTAAGTTCTCCTTTACCGGAAGACTTAAAGGTTAGTATTTATTTACTTAGTCTAATCTTTGCTAAAGAGGTGTGACGACCCGACCCGGACCCCAATGCGAGATCCCGAATCGTGCCGTCCAAATAGTCAAGTTAAACACATAAGCATGCACAAGTAGGATTATAAAATTCATGTGGCGCAACATTGCATACAAATAGCACCTCGGCTACACTTGGCCGGAAAAACAACCTGATTTAAACAAGTCATCGGCGACGTTACAGCCGGAACCCAACAACTACTCCTACAATTAACACATGCTTAAACAACTCAACGGCCACAACATGCCGGAGACAACAACAATAATAATACTTTAAACAAGCTTTAGCGGAAGAAACTGTGATGAACCATACACATATAAACAAGCTCGACATATAAGTCGGCATACCAAAAGATTTACAAGTATCAAATATTAAGTCACTACAACAACAAATTCCCAAGCCAAGTCTACATGACTTGCTTCCCAACGTCCTTTCCAAAAATAAAAGATTAATCAATTAAAGTCCAAAAGAGCAACCTCGCTCACAACGTCCAAGCGAGCACGTGAATCTAGCGTGGGACGTCTCCTCGGCTTTGATCTAAGGAAAACAAAGCAAACAAATAGGGTAAGTCGAAAGACTTAGTAAGTTACCAAAATATGCATGTTCATGTTATAGCATGACATTTATCACAATTATGGCATATTATCATCATTTAACACTTAGCACATTATCATCATATGGCACTTAGCATATTGTTCACATAAGTGCGTAAAGTAAATCATACAAGTAGGATATGATAGTCACGGCCGACAGTAGCTCTCCCCGCAAAACATTCTTCTTGGTTCGTGCCATCGATGTTATGTGAATTCATCGACTATCGTCGAGTCCTACTCGATCTCAATAGCAAGCCAATGCGGCACTTAACTGATACGGCAAAGGGGCTACTTCCCCACTGCGGCCCACAGTGGAGAGGTGTGTGAAGTCCCAGGTGCGGCGATCCATAGCAAGCACGAATCCCATAATTCGTGAAGGCGATGCATCGTCCCACCTTGACTCAATAAACAAACCAAATTATGCCAGCTGGACTCAATGCAATGCACAAGTAGATATTTACTTGACTTTAAACCAATTAAGGACCGAATTCGACAAGAGCGAACTCGACCAACCAAGTAGGGGTTAATCTCTACTATAAAATCATATCAAGGCAATTAAATTGCACAAAACCAATCTTTCACAACAACTTGTTATAAACAATCAACCAAGCTCATACTTGAGTAAACCAAGTCAAAGCGGTGTCCAAACTTCGTAGGATTGAAACTAGAGTTCAACACGTTCAAATATTCCCTAGAGTCGACTCCGTTGAGTCTTTGCTCTAAATTCCCAAATTTGGAGAAATTGAAGCTATGTGCTTCATAACCCAACCTAGGTCAATTCTAGGTTCAACAAGGGTATAAATTCACCCAAAACATTTTAGCGCAATTCATGCTCTTCATGTAGTCCAATATTGAGGTTACAACACCTAACAAATTTCACACATACCACATAGGCATAATTTAGGGCATTCCCAAAATGACAATACTTCCATCAACAAACATAACACATATTTCTAACATGTTCACGACCTCAATTAACATGATAAAAGAGTAATTTAAACTCCCAAAGGCAAGAAATTCACCTAGACATGCTCCTAGCAAAATCATACATTTAAAATTTCAAATGGAAAGCATAGGAAGCAATTATGTGTCCTCATTGACCTCACACATCATAAACTTTGTTTCCTTAGGGTCAATGAGAACTAAAATGAAGATGAGTAACTTACCTAGCTTGAGTGAAAACTCAAGAGAATCCAAATCTAAACGGTGAAGTCGTTCCTTTCGTCTCACCCGTCGAGAATCCGAAGTTTGGCGGCGATCGAACGGTGGAATCCTTGAGGATCGGAGGAAGAAGATGAAGCTAGGGCTCAAAACTCAAGCCCCCAACTCTCTCTCTCTCTAACTTGTAAGAATAGGATGAACAAATGAAGGATTTACTGAAAATTTGGTCAAGACTTGGGTATTTATACCTCCCAAATAAGAAGGGTACAAGAGGTATTTCTCACTTGCAATTAGTAGAGATTAGGAAGTTAACAAGCACTAATCCAACCTAGATTAACCTCTAATTAGTGTTAGGACTTGATTAGGACTAAGTGTGGGTATTTAGGAAGGGTTTAGAGGGGGTTTAAAGGGGGTAGGATAGGCATTTCACGACCTAACTCAAAGCAGGGAAGAAAAAATCCGTAGTAGAGCCTCTGCGTGGTGAGGCGGGCGCCTCACCCAAGGCCATGCGGCCGCCTCGTTCTCGAGGCTATTCCCAAGTTCATCCATTTTGAATTTGCTCTGCCGATTGGCGCTGGCGCCTGCTAGCTCCCATGCTCGGCCGCCTCGGCTCCAGAATCTCTAAAACTTGATCTAAACTTGATCTAAATGGTCCCAAACTTTTGGGCAACCATTCTAAGGTCTAACCCTACTCAAAACGAGTCGGAAACACACCCGAACAACAACCGGAACAAGGTAGAACATGGCGCGAACCACGCGACGAATGAACAACGGATTAAACTCAAATCAAACATCAATCAAACTAGGATATCTTGGGCATGAAAGAGACTTGTTTCAACATGATTAAGACCTGAATATAAAGCCAAGAACACAACGAACACTTCGTACGTCGAAAAAGAAGCAAATACGAGCAACGAGAGGAATCGCTAAGGCCAACTTCAACGCGATTAAACCGGCGATTCAACAAACAAGTTTATATGATTCTAAGCATATTATGGACTTCTAGAATGATCTATGAATGATTCTAAGACGTTTATGTATATAAGTAAACAAGTTCACAATCAACCAAGAAAGTATAGAAACAAGCATAGAATGCACATGCAAGGTTATGGGGCGTTACAAGAGGTGTCTAAAGCAATAAAGGGGGTCAAGGATAAAATTTGGTACTTAAGAAAATATCTTAAGTTCCCGCTTTCTCAACTAAAATTTTCTCGCCCTTAAATAGTCCTTGAACCGTCATTTACCAAAACCTTACGGAACCCCTTTGCAAATTATTTCTCTCTCTATTCTTACTCTCTCTCTGTGTAACTGCTTTCTGCAAATCCAAGTATTTCTTGTTTCTTCTTCTCACTCGACAGCAATGGTATGTTCTTCTACATTCTCTACTTGAAACTTACTACGTATTGTTCTGCATTTCATTTCATATCCTAAAATTATGTTGGAATTCAAACGGTCACTTTCGAGTTTCATACAATCTCCGCCATTGTTGTTTTTACAAACCTAAGAATACTAACAGTCGTTTATATATATTCATCGTTTATTCTTATGAAAAACTCCTGTTATACTTTTCTCGGGTGTGGATTCTCTAAACATTCTAGGGTTTCAAGTCTTTATTTCAAAAATTCCAAAAATTTCAGAAAACCTTGAAATTTCTGCTTGTTTAGTTATTAAGGTGAAAAGCCCTAATTTTTGTTTGTATTTTCTTCAGGCAAAAACTAAGCACGACAGCAGAAAGAAACAAAACCCAGAAACCGTCATTCTTCCAAGGTCGGATGTCAACCTTCCGGGATATCCAACCTTTCCCGCCTCTCATGACATCATAGTCGCTCTGGACCCGAAGCTGTACATACCAGGAATGTGCATTGACCTTCAATCAGTCTGCACAATAGCCGCCGCCGTCAAAGCTTGCGAGGACATGAACGCCTCGGGATTACGCCCTCTTACGCCTCAACGACAAAAATTATAGCATCTTTCTAGCAGAAGAATTCTATCAGAGAATGGAGCTCATGAACAAGACCGCTCTACGAGGATGGATTCGAGGCCGTCCCATCTCCATTACCGCTAAATCAATCTCCACTATCATCGGCGTGCACTACGGTGGAGCTCTTGCAGCAACTATGGCTGAGGCTGTACATGCCTGGGAAGCCATGAGGGGAGTAGAAACCTACAGGGAACCTCAAGGGAAAATGCTCAGGAATCTTTTCCCTCTGGACGTATACTGCTCAAGCCACCTTATTGACAAGGGGCTTCTGTTCAAAAGTGGAGCACATGATATGTTTACGGCCCAACAAATCAACTTGACCAGTGCCGTATTTCTTCAGCTCCGTCTCAACTGGGGGGCCATCATCTTCAACGAACTAAAGCAGTGGGTGGAGAAAGCAAAGAACAACCCCACTTGCAAACGCCCCTTCGTGAGGCTGATCAATGCCCTTCTAAGGGATGATGCTAAAGTCAACTCTTCCTTAAAGGAAGATGAATTGATTATAGTGGCCAAGGAGAAGCAGCTAACCGCTTTCTTCAAAATATTCGAATACGAGAACAAGCGAAGATCGCAAAGGGTCTACCGCCTCCTCCATAGACAAAGTGGCCAAGCCTGTACCTATCTTGGTTACCCGCTTCAACATGGAGGCACATGAAGCTGCCAGCAGAACCTTCAAGAAGGCCTCTGCAAAATTTGATGATCAAGTGGCCGCGTCCCTTCATCAACAAGCCAAAGACTTGGCTGATGAGGCAGAGCAGCTGCTACGGACCAAGATGGCAGCCAAGGGCAAAGCAAAGAAGACAAGGCCGGAAGAGGCCACTCCAACTGAAGAGGAGCAGGCCAAGTGGATTAGGAAGGAGATGAAGGAAGGCCAAAAGAACAAGGCACCAGGCCAATCCAGCCATTCTTCACCTTCACCAGCCCAAGCCCAGCCATCCTCTCAAACTCAACAAACCACATCCTCCCAGCCACCTACCCAAACCAGTCAATCACCCTCACCCTCCCCTACACCCACTCCCAAACCCAAACGAAGGAGACTTCGTAAGACCTTTGAAGACCAGCCACCAGCAGACACTCCAACCACTACCACTGAAGCAGTTGAGCCTCCTACTCAGCCGCTAAGAAAGAAAAGGAGAGCTGCCGGTCCCAAACCTTCTACCGCCGCCAAACAAACTACCACTACCGACGCCCAACCAACTATCTCTACCGACGCTCAACCCTCTACCGCAACACCCACCCCTTCATCTATTCCTCCTGAGTCATCTACTCAGAGGAATTCACCACCTCCGGAGGAGCCTATCCCTCAGGAGGAGCCTCAAACTCAGGAGGAGCCAGCCAGAACCCCCACTCCTCCTCCACCTTCCCCTTTAACTACTCACCTGACCCATCTACCCCTTCCTCACCTCCCAATCCCAACCAACTTCATCAACCACACCACACCAACTCAAATCCCTCCCACACAGCCATTAGACTCTGCTGCTGCCAAGTTCCTTTTCGAACTTTCGTCAGTAGCAGACCTATTTACCCCTACCCATCAACCTCCTCAACCTTCTCAACCTTCCCTTAGAAAACCAAAATCCCTCTTCTACCCTGCCCCTTCTTTCTGGTTTTCTACCGACCCCTTACCCGAATCATCTCATATCAGTGACAATTCTGACACTGACATTGAGATTGATTCCCCTCCAACCCCTCCTCCCCCTCCACCCATTACCATATCTTCCTCCACCAACACCATACCAACCCAAGACTCGTCTTCTTCCGACTCCATCACTCCTCCACTCCAACAGCCCATACGGCCTGCAGACTCTACCTCTGCTGGCACCATTCATATTGGCCAGGCAACTACTTCTCATCAGCCAGCCAATGATGAAATTTTGTCACGGCTGGACGCCATATACGAAAGACTAGGCGCTCACACTAAGCATCTCTACGCTACTGCGAGATAGCCACCGTCAAGGCCCAAAGCCAATGACCGAATCTCTTCTACGACAATTCCAAGAGGATGTCGACTCATTTTGGACGATACGACACGACTTTACCGACGTCAAGATCAACCTTGAAGCTCAACGAGATGAGTGTGTCCGTATCTGCTCCTCCCTCTTCTACGAGTTATTCCATGCCATCACTCTCCATCTCGGCAATGGCCGCCCTCCGGTTCTAGAGCTCAACCGCATTGCTCGAGACTCTGCTCACAACGTCATGAATGCCAACCGTGATCGTGATCTGGCCATCACGGAGGAGAAGCAAATGAGGTCAATCAACGTAATGCGATGGAAGAGAACAACCGCTTCGTGGAAGAATCGACTACCGCTCGCTCCACCGCACTCCTACCGATGCAGATGACTAATACGAAGAATGGAAGAGCTAGAGCGAGAACGAAGGGAAAAGGAGGCTGCAGACAAAGGCAAAGGGAAAATACCTTGGTAGTTTATGTATCTTTTCTTCCCTTACCTTTGTATTTATCCTCATTTTTGAAAACTCTGTGATATGTAAACTTCTTGTTTATAAATACAGAAGATTGCTTGTTTTTCAAAAAAGTTATCTTGTTTAAATTCTTATTGCTTTATATTCATATCTGTTTAGAATTTAAACAATCAGTTTAAATTTATTTGAACTGCTGCTAATCTGTGTGCTATTCTATGATTTCTATATCCTTGTATGCACTTAGATTAGTCCCTTACATTTGAGGTGTTATTCTGTTTGATAGAGGCATGTCTTCTGCTACTCTATTTATAAATTCCTCAGACGTGTTATTATCTATCACATAGTTTGTTTCAACCCTCATTTGTAGTAATGATGACCAGATATAAATAGGAGGAGATTGTTGATTCTTATAATAGATTTATATCTGCTCAGTACATTACATTAGTTTTATACTTCAGTGGCTAAACGGGCTGCGTATCGTTTAGCGTGGCAACTGTGTATAGAACTTTGCCTAGTATAGTTTTTATAGGACTTCACAGGTTCAGCGGAAGACCTCTTCAAGCTTCACCGGAAGACCTGCTTAAAGCCCACAAACGGTAGACCTCGTGTCCACCTAATCTTCTATGACGTGTCCTATCCAGCAAAGACTCATTGGGGTAATTCAAACCTATCCTTATCATTGTTTGAATTAACCTAAGACATTCCCTGACATATCAAGCCACCTAAAGCAACTTTCCGAAAAGCAGGAAGACTTTTCGTCCTGAACAGTGAAAGCATGAAAAGCAGACTGTCTCCTACTTTCTGCAACATCTCTCAGATCTGACACCTAATTCGCCCACCTTTTTTGAAGATCTCAGAAATCATTCCCTGCTCTAGATATCTGTGAAGACGAAAATCCTTGACTGACAGCCCCATGCATTTAATGCATTGTTGAAAAGAGTCGTTGAAGTATTCGCCTTCTCCAACGGATCTTTGCAACACTGCTATAAATGTCGCCATTGAAGATCTAACACAAAGACCTGCATGTAATCAATTGAACACTAAAAGGATTGCTCTGAAACTTCATAACTCCAAGTCTTTCAGCTCAGTGCAATCAAGAGATCCTCTACAGATCTAGAAGTCCTCGTCAACAACAAGAAGCTGCTCATCAACACTTATTGCTTTATCTTCTTGTTGTTTACTTTCATTTACTATACTTCTGCACGAATTAAATATCCTGTTTTTACAGATATTTAATTCCCTAGACCCCAAACACAAGTCAATATTTTGTACACGATCCATTAGGGATATTCCTTGTAATTGATCTAGTGGAAAACATAGTGCACAATTTAAATCCAAGGTTGACTGCCTTGGTGGTGGACGTAGCACTCATTATAGTGTGAACCATCCCAAAATACTTGTGTTATTTCTTACTGTTTGTCTGATATTTGAACTGCATAATTATTCTGATTATCTTTATCCATTTACAGCAGAACTTAAGTATCTTGTAAAAGGTCTACCGGTAGTCCTTATCGGCAGACCTGGAACAACTACCTTGAAGGTCTTCCACTACTTGAATCTTTTCGTTAGATTGCAAGTATCCTTCAAAGTATTTACCAAAAAGTTTTAAGTGTTTAATAAGCTATTCAACCCCCTTCTAGCTTATTATTGTGGCCATTGGGACCCACAAGCTCTCTGTGCGACTCTAGGCGTGGCCATCGTGGCCATTGTCCGTGAATTCTATGCCAATGGGCATGTCTCCCCAACTAGTGCGGTATCCAACACCAGTAATGTCTGAAATAGGGATGTCAGCTTTTCGCCCTTTAGTATTAATCGTTATATTGTCACCCCTAGTTTCGAGGAGGGCACTGACCATTACAGTGTCCATCTTGCCTGTCCCATCTCTCTCCAGGAGGTTAATGCGGTGATCGCAACTCCTGATACGACTTTGACCTATCATCAAGGTCCACCGTTCGGCCCCCGCACCATGGACGAGTCTCATTTGACAAACATGGCCAAGGCCGTGTTGGGTCTGTTGACGTTGGGCACCTGATCAATGCCCAGATTCACCTCATTAGAGGTAAGACGAACTCAGGATTCATTTTCCCGAGTTTGATCACAGGATTGTTTAGAGGGGCTGGAGTCGTTTGGACTCCAAATTTTGAGAGAGTTCGGGCAGTACCCGACATTGCTGCAGCACTACTTTTTGATCACCCGCGCCAGCCACGTGAGACAGGATCACGTGAAGAGCCTCAAGAGGAGGCTAATATTGAGGAGGATCTGGATCCTTTAGAGGCCATCTCCAATAGGTAAGAGGAGCTCGTGTTGGACCAACAGATAATCCATAAGCAGTTGGCACAAATACGCGCTTACCAGTCTAATTTTTATGATTGTGTAAATCCGGTGGCAAGAAGCGTTTCCGCTTTTCATGGCTACCCACCCGGTACTATCCCCTAGTTCCTTCCTCCTTCATTATTTCGTCTTGACTTACCATGAGTCGAAGCCCAAGTTTCTTTCTCTTTCGTTAGGTGGACCAACTATATCTTTCTGATATTTCCCCTCCTTCTACCCCCTTATAGAAGACCCTCAATTTTGAGGACAAAATAAAATTTAAGTTTGGGGAAGGAGTTCTATGTCGAGGGTCTTTGCAGGACCCAACCTAAAAAAGGGTGGAGTTGGGCTATATAATTTAGGGTGAGAGACATTTTTTGCCTCTCTATCGTCTCTTCTCCTCTCTCTATTTTCTTGCTTTTTATTTTTGCTCATTTTCGGAGATGTTGGCTTGACCAGAATACACTAATATTTGGTTTTTTTTTCAGGATTCCATCATCAATTGGGTAATCAACTATCTCCATTTTAAAAAAAAATTAATTCAAAATTTTCATCCTCAAGTCCTGGTGTGGTCACTTCAGTCGATGATGATTTAGTACAATGAACCACATAACTTATCCTTAGATCATTCTGGAATTCACTCGATACTGCAAATTTCTTGATATTCTCTGAATCTGTGTGCACTTTTCCTAGTCATGATTATAGACTAATTTGAATATTTTTTATTAAGTTTATAGTGCACATTTCATTCTAGCAAAAATAAGTGATGCACAAGAATATGATGCATAGCCATCCTGACATGATTGTTGCATTGAATTGTAACTTAGGGTCAATTGCATGATAGTTAGATCTCTTGGATTTTTCTTGCTAATATATCTCAAGCACACTTTTGAACTGTGACTGCATGTTAGCCTTGATTGTCCCTACCTCTTTTCTAGCGAATGCTTATGTGAAATCCAGTGATGCTAAATCTTCAATTCCACAACTTTCATAATGGATATGATATTTTATGTGTATTTACTTTCTTAAAAACTGGTATGGGTAATTCTGACATTAGGATATGATTTAAGCCATCTTTGGATCGTTTGAGTCTAAATATTTCCCAACCTTACTAAAAATATCCCTAGTGTCCCCTTTGAGCTGAATTAAAGAATGGTGTATGCTAAGCATACAACAACCCTCATTCGACTTTGTTTCTTTAACCCACATTAACTTAAACCCTAAAGCTTATACACTTTAGCCAACTCTTTGAGAGAGTAGGATGTGGGTAGAAAATTGAATTTATGGGACCATTATGATATAGATGATTTCCTGAAGACTTCTTCCTCGTCGTAATAAAAAAAAAAGTGATGGAAAAGAAAAAGAAAAAAAATGGGTTCGACGAAGATAATAGGAAGAAGAAGAGTGCAAGAATATTCAAATGAAAGCTTAGGTTTCAAGAGTTAGATATGTGGGAAGTTCATCTGAAGAAAGGATCACTAGTTATTTTTAGCATATTGTATTGAATAAAACAAGTTTGGGGGGAAATCCCCACTTGTGGTCTTTGCAGGTCGTAGCCTAATGGGAAATACTTCTACATGTGTAGAAGCGAATAGGGAAAAGGGTAGTCTTGCTCTCTCACTTTGTATTCTATTCCCTTTCCATCGTATCCCCTAACACCAAGGCCTTACATTACAAGCTTAATAAAGTCCTATTGATCTTTTTGTCAGTTACTTGTGTTGGTTGATTCGATTATAATACATGTAAATTGATCCTCACTTCATATATTCATACTATTCGACAAGCTCACTATGTTAGCATAATCTTAGCTATTATAATTAACTGAGATATGAAAGCATTGTATGCCATACATAGGAAGTGCATGTGATAGATGTATAAGTACTTGGAATCCATGGTGTTCTCTCTTTCTGCGATAGACCGGGTTCGGATGGTAGATTACATACTTTGTGTTGCATATGTTTTTATTGAAAATCCTGATTTTTGGAATGAATGTTGTTCTTAGCTTAATAAAACTATTTAAGTTAGGAAATCTTCCATGAATGGTTAGCACACACACACACACAGATGTTGGCACCAGTCGTAGGTTAGAGTGTAAGTCAGTCTAATTTGTGGATGAGTCTGTACATATGTGGTGAGCATCCTCCTAAGGAAATTATGAATATTCCATGATATCGTGACTTGATAATGAACCCAAAAAAGATTTTATTTGTATTTATTGTTTTAGAGTAGTTTTAATTATCTGCTTTTGTATTTAATAGTTTTTGTATTTATCCGTGTAGTCGAGTCACTTGTAAGAGTCTCTTTGAGTTTGTGGGTTTATAGAAGAGTGTAAATAGTGTCGCCCTCCAAAAAGATTTTCTTAATTTTTGTAATTTAATTGCTTTTGTATTTATTAGTATTGTTTACTCGTGGACGAGTAAAGTTTAAATTTGGGGGTATTTGATAAATGTGTTTTATACGCATCTATTGGATACTTTTATAGCTTAGAAATAGCGATTCTGCGAGGCTTTTAGCTACTAATATGTATTTTTGAGCTTTATTGTGAGTTTCAGGGTTTTAGGTGAAATTATGGGATTTACAAGGCTTAAAGTGAAGAGTTGAAGGAAGGGTGAAAAGTGTTGAAAATAGAAAGAAGAATGCACCGGTTGAAGAAACCCCTTGCGGATGCAAGGGTAAGACACCTTTCCCCCGCAAGGTGTCCAATACGGAGACCCGGAAGAAGCAAAGGCCTTGGCCGCATTACTCCTACACCTTGCCCCCGTAAGCCTTTCTGAAATAGTGAAGCCGGTGTTGTACCCCAATTGTATCTCCTCCCATGTACACATTAGTATAAATACAAGCCATGTAGCCACAAGCCCGAGGACGGAAATTACTCTGATTTTAGTATGTAATACATAGTTTTTAGTAGTTGTAATCATAGTTTAGAAGATCTTCATGAATTCTTTCATCCCATTGATTTGTTTATCGTCAAGGATGAACTAACCACCCCATAATCTAGGGATTGGAGGTAACTTGTATCGAATCTTTTGCTCTGTTATATATTTTTATTCAATCAAATCTTATTGATCACAGTGTTTATCAATCTCTTTGCTATTTGTTTTTTTCCTAATGAATGGTATCGCCGAATTCAAAGACCAAGAAGTGCGGATAACTGCACGGCCATATGCATATGTCGTACATTGGTTCACCATTGTGATAAATTGACCTTATCGACGCACGAGAGTGATAAGTTAGGGTCAAGTTCATATATATGTTCCAAATTGACAGATAAGAAATTCATATGTTTGTATTCTTAAGGGTATAGATTCGGATGAATTATTTAGGATGGAGACTGAATTATAATTCAACGACCTATAGCAATCTTTCGTGAACGAACCCAAGATTAAATTGATTGATACATTAGGCAAAAGAGCATTAAAGTAGATACAAGTGAATCCACGTTCCTAGATTTTCCTCCACCATAAGATCTTCATATAAACTGTGTTTGGTGCTATAAATTGTTAATTAGATTACCTGCTTTTAATAGAATAAATTAGATTAATAAACAAAAACCCCCCCATAGTTTAATTGTTACATGTTTACTTGCTCTAGATACTTCTTGTCTTAGTGATTCGACCCTTACTTTCTCGTACGCTATATTGCAATTGATTCGTACACTTGCGAGGTTAAAAAAAATAAGACATCACCTTCCCATCCCAGGCTTCGACTTTGTTGGGGCTATCGCTAAAAAGCTTGAAATAGTTGTGGTTGGAGCGGTCCGTGATGCGCCCATTCTTCTTATCCAACGAAAACACGAAAAGCTTTCAGAATAAGGTCATCTCGGGTTCAAATCCGAGCAGTCAGCAGGCTATGGTGTATGCAACCAGGAACCTCAATGTGGTAAGGGTCAGGTCGCAAGGGTGGGCATTGGTGAGATGGAGGAATTCGGTGATGAAAGGGTCCAAAAGAAGTCTCGAGCCGACAAGGAAAAATTCAAAATAAAAGACCATACGGTCTCCCTGAAAATTGTGCTCGTCCTTTTTGATATCCAGATCGAAGGCCTGTACTCGATAGTTTTTAAGGTAGATGCCCAAGCAATAAAACTAGGCAGACACATCTTCTTCCCGATCAAGTCATCCCATTTCATCGAGGCCAGCACATCGACCACGGGTTGTTTACCCTTACGAAGAGCGGTTTTTTTCCTTTTTTCCCGAGGAGCGCTTCTGCTCGGGGACTCAGACCCTGAACGTCTATTCTCCTCAGTGGACTCCTGCTTGTCCTCAGCATTGGCTTTCGGACCCACTTCCTGTTCGTGTTCAATGATGATTGTGTGACCACCATGTTGCTCAACCTCAACGCCTATATTTTCCTCTTCATCGGAGGCCATCAGAGATTCTCGCTAGTTGTTCTTAGGCATCCCAAGAGTTATCAAGTTCTCATCCAGCTCGGTTTCCTCGGAGCTACCAAATTCAACCTCGAAGCTCTCCTCATGCTCGCTTGAAGCTCCCTGATCATAGTTGCGTTTTTCAATTTCTGAGCCACTCTCCTCACAAGAAGACATCCTACAGGAATCGAGGAAAACATTAAATCCTGCTCACGAAAAACAAGCAAGAACGAGTAAGTAAAACCATCGGTTAGGGTTTACGTTTCAAACCAATGAACAGGGCACCAGTGGGTCATTTCCTCGATTCCTACCTATGTGCGTGTTTGGGCAGGTGCAAAAACCAGAAATGACAACCAAGATGAATCTAGAAAATTTTGACGTTGGAACGATGATATAACAGAAAAAAAAAGGACATAAGTCTTAAATCTTCGGATGCGGGACACTGGAACGCCAATAGTCACCATCAAATCCTAAGGCTAGGGTTTTGGCAAAAAGGAAATGCATAAAGAAATGAAAAGAAAAGTAGTTAGAAGTAGAGGAATACCTGTTGTTATGGAAGATTTCTGAGTTCGGGCAGATTCTAGTCTTAGATGCAGCTTTGATTCTCCAAAACGAACTGGCAATGTAAGGAGCGAGGAATGAGAAAGGTTGGAGGTTGGTGGGTTTGAAGGATTTGTGAAAAGTGTGAAAAAGACAGAAGCGTTTCCTTTTATAGCACAAACGAGGGGCAAAAGAGGAAGAGAAAACACCTACAGAAGTGACTTCCTGGACACGCGGCACGGGGATCGAGGCATCGCATTTAATGCCACCTCGGGAAAGATGCACGCGTGCAACCTAGACCCAGATGATAGCTGCACTCTCGCGTCCCATCAATGCATCCCTACTCCAGCTTGCTCCTCCCACTATCAACCCCGCTTTATCAATCTTTCTTGTGATCAAAATGAACAAGTTTAAGAACGATTAAGCTCTTAGAGGGAATTAAGATATAATGCTCCTCGCTCCGAGCACGTGTGCTCGCTAGACAAAAAGTAGGGGGCTACTGAATTGCCTGGCACAAAAGACCCAAGCTCTGGTCACGTGCCTAGCACGCCTTCCTCATGGTCACGAGTAAGTCACGTGCACTCCTCAAGATCCAAGCTCAAAGTCATAAGCAAGTAGAGACAAATCCCTGACCGCCTTAGCATAACAAGCGAGCAGCTATCTACTTGAAGCCTGGGGGTCAAGAGCACAGTGAGCATGTAGAAAGGTCAAAGTGAGCATGTGTGGCGACCCCGACCCCGGACCCGAGATGGAACCGCGGACCGGAGCGCCAAACAAGACAATACAAGAAGGGAAGAACATGCAAGGACTCAAAATATTTTAAAACTGACGTGACGCAACATTTCAGGAGAAGAGAACTCGACACAAAAGGTCGGTAATTTCAAAATCATTTCACCTCGATAAACAAGCAATAAATCCAAGTCTTCGACGACACTACAGCCGGAACCCAAGCTAAGCAGTAAATATGACGAGGAAATAAATAAGAGCCAATGGGATGCTCAGCGGAAGTCTAAACGTAGTGAACACTAACAAGATATACAAAGCACAGCTAACACAATTGTCGGCATCAAAGGAGTATATATACTACAAGAGTTAATACTACAAGTAGCTAACATGAATACACGAGTACAAAATCTATACAATCCCAAGCATAGTCTAGATGACTAGCTTATACCCATCGTCCTTGCAAAATACAAAAGAAGAGAAGAGGACTTCTAAAACCACCTCTTCAACCGCAAAGTCGGATCAAAAGAGAACTAAGGCGAACGAGCACCGCGCGAGCCTCAACAAGAAGGTCATGTCCTCGCTAGGATCTCTAAAAAGTACAGGGAAACGGGTAAGTCATAATGACTCGTAAGCTATTAATCATGCATGACAAGGCATTATGCAACACGTTAGGCAAGACAATATTTCAATCATGTATATCAATTATTTAAGATGCACATTATTGCACATAGTTCACATAATATGAGGATATAGAATTGGGCCGCTACGTAGACCTGCAAAACAGACACTTTCGATAGCTTGCGATAATCGATGGTTGTGATAATACATCGATCTCCGAGAGATGCTCGGGAAAACAATAGTCATTCTCAATGGTCGCGCATTGGTTGGCCAAGGAGAGCTCTTCCCCCCACGGCCGTGGAGGGTGTGTGAATAACAAGTATGCCCGGTGGACTTATGCAATGCCAAGTAGTATTTACTCAACAATCAATCAATATGGAACGAGTCCGACAAGGGCCCTCGCTCAAGATTAGTATATAATCTCATCAATAAGCAATCAAGATTGAGCTCGACAAGAGCGAACTCAATATATCAATTATCAAGTATGCATTTATTATGTCATAAAGATACAATCATGACATTCAATCCGTTTCAATAGTCTAGAATTAGTTTTCTAGTGTAACGCATGTAATAACGTCGTAGGGATCGATCATTGAGCCGGTATTGTTCAATAACTCACTAATGTCGACTCCGTTGAGTCATTTCTATAATTCAAACCAAATAGAGTTAAACACTATTTGCATTTCCAACCACTTTCTAAGTTATCGCACCGATTAACCTAGGTCGTTAATTCGACACAATCATAGCCAAGAATAATCTCAAGTTCCTAAATCATGGAATCCCTAGAATCACATTTTCCCCAAATAATGGTCGAAAGTCTATGACCCAAGAATAATAATTATTCCTAATATAGAGTAGAACACTTTTACTCCTAGGCTTAGTGTCCAAATCACGACATTTACATTCATGGTCTATAGTTCCAGATTTTCATACTCTCAAGAATACTCCACTACCATGGTAAAAATCAAGGAGAGCAACGATTTAGACATGAGAGAAGGGAAGCAAGAGAGGGTAGCATGTTATCTCTAACATGGACCTAAGGAAAATTGATAGCTTACCTCGAAGCCAAGCAATGGACGAAGCAAGAAAACGATCGGCGTAATCGCTCTAAATCCATCGGCGGTCTCTTAATCGCAAGCGGGTCTTGAATCTCTTGGAAGCCAACCCCTCACGCACTAATCTCACCAAGACTCTCACGCACAAGCTCGCCTAGGCCGGAGAAGACGAGGCGTAGAAATGAGTTGTGAAATGAGAAGTCTCTAACTGATGTAGTATAGATCAGCCCAATTATGTGTTAATGGAATCCACATGTCACAAGATGATTGATAGAAAGATGTTTAGCAATCTTAATTAGGCTTATATTAGGCTAATTAGACTCTAATACAAGTGGTTTAAGTCACTAATGGTAGAGGTTTAGTAAGGGCACAATCGTACGACCAAAGTTGCGTAAAAATCACGCTTTCTTTGAAATCTTCACTGCGGTTGTGGGCCGAACATCCTTCATAATGTTCGGTTATGGTGGCCGAACAAAGCCCAAAATGTTCGGTTGGCAGGATAGAACGATTCCTCAGGCCATACTTTAGGTCAAACAGGTCCAGATTTGCACGTATAACGCGTACAAGGCATATACAACTCTAAGAAGCATTAAAATGAGTATCAAGGGTCTTAAAAACAATGATAAAAGTCTCTCAAGGTCTTGGCTAAGTCCAAAAGATCAAAGCTCGAGCAAGAACAAGTCAATCTAGAGCATGCAAGGCAATAGGCGTTCGATACGGCAATAACGGTTCGATCAAGGAATGCAATCAAGTCAATCATGTTAGGGATACTACTAGCATGTTAAAAACATATTCTAATCATGTTAAACATGTATGGAAGACAAGTTATACAAGTAGGTTTCGGGTTCTCACAGCATGCTCGTCTTGCTCGGTAACATAGTAACGGTTGTCTTGAATGTGGGCAGTTATTGCCAGTGTTCTAAAACTCTCCGCCTAGGCGCCTTTCCACAGCCGCGAGTTTCTTAGTCGCCACCTAATCGGCCAAGTCGGCGCCTACGCCAAACCCCACCGACCTTAATTTATTTTTGTAGCTTTGATTTTGTGGCGTGCAGTGACCGAAGAAGGAAGGAGGGCGAACTGGAGAAGGAAGGGTGAGTGGTAATGGTGAGGAAGAGAGCGATGTAGAAAGAAAAAGGGTTTGATTTTGTAGATATTTGGTGGGCTGAGAGAGGGGATAGATTAAAGGGTTAGATCTAGGAGAAAAGAGATTGAAGGATGAAAAAATAAAGAGAGTCGGTCTGCCGGAGAGAGAGAGAAGAAAAAAAAGAAAGGAAGAAAAAGAGGTTGCCGGTGTGCCTGATAGATAAAAGAAAGAAGAAGAAAAAAAGATGAAGAAGAAGGGGGCTGTCTTGAGACTCAGAATTTAAAATGACGAGGGACTAGGGAGGATAGGTTAGACTGTAGGTTGTAGGGACAGTAGGTAGGTGGAGTAATATATATATATATATATATAGCTCTAAACTTGGTTGGTTTATTGCTTTGGGGTTGGTGGGAATTATGATTAGTGGTAGGTTTGTATATTTTTGTTCGTTTTACAAATATAGACAAGTGTTTGATAAAATGACAAACATAAAAAAAATTTAATTTGTAGTCAATGTGTTTGATCTTTAATGTAAATTATTAAAAAAATGGTAATTATGTCTTAATTCTAGGCCCCGATTACGCCCCGACTAGTCCTCTGGGCATTAGGCACTAGTGTGCCGCCTAACGATTTTTAGAACATTGGTTATTGTCGGGAAACCCGCCCCACGTTCCGGACGTAGCCATAAATATGCCCGCTCTTAACGCTCCGACATTCAATGAGCAGTTCCCAACTCTCTAGGTTGGTTATATAAACCCCTCGAAATGGAGAGGGAAGGTACGTTCACATATACACATGCTAAAACTCTATCAAATTGCTATCTCAACTGTGAGTTTGCTAATTATCACGTCGGAGTGCATTTGCAGGGATAAGCCCCTACCAAGTTCACGGTTGTTGTTGGTCTCTTGACAGGATTGAGTCTCAAAGACACGGATATAATTGAAAGTCATATATCCAGATAATCAAGCCCAGTGTATCTCTTCATTTTGGATACATCACCACTGTTAGATGATCATATTGTTTTAATTGATTACCAAGAGGTGTTCATTTTCAATTTGTTATTTTAGACTATTTTTGAAACATTATTAAAATATACTCCCTCCGTCCCTAAATTATCGTCCTCCTTTCCTTTTTCGTCCGTCCCAAAATAATTGTCCACTTTGAAACTTACCTTTTTAGAACATCATTTTTACCACTTTACTCTTACTTTTTCACTCTACTTTAATTATGAGTCACATACACATGAGTTTTAAAGGAAACTACACATTAAACCAATATAAATAATCAAGTCAATTGTTTTTTTCTTAAACTGTGCGCCAGGTCAACCAGGACGATTATTTAGGTACGGAGGGAGTATATTGATTTATTTAAATATTGAAATCCTCTAATATTGACATCCTCCCCTACTCGCGTCGTGCCATGCGCACGGGCACAAAGATTAGTACCACTTTAATTAATGACATTATACTCCAAAGAGTAAGTCTTATGTAAGATGAAGCTCCACTTTTTCACAACTCAACCTACTAATACGTGGTGGGTCGGATGAAGATAATCCGTTTACAATAAATGATCATAAAACCGTCTTACCTAAGTTTTTGCCTACTCCAAAACCAGTGAATATATGTACCTTAATTGAAATGGAAATTTGAGATATAGTAAGGATACTAGCCAGCAACCAAGGGATTTGGTTAGTAGTTCTAAGAGCAACTCCATTGTTGCAATTTAGCCCTCATCTTATTAAGAAGAAAAAAATGAATATTGGGAGCACACTTCTCAAGAATACAGCTAGGAGAGAGAGAGAGATTTCACTTCCTATTTAGGAAGATCAATTGCATTTAAGAAGCTTTGTACAGAGAAGGGGTGGTGTGGTGCACCGCTTTCCCAAAATGGGCGTGTGCACCACACGTGCGGGGAAAGAGCGTGGGAAGGCTTGCTGGTGGGTCCCATGTTTGTTTTTTCTTTAATTCAAATTTCTTTTCTTTTATTAAATTCAATTGTTTTGTGGATAGCAATGTACATTGTACCGTTGGGGGAGGAATTTTTTTTAATTTTTAAATTCAATTGTTTTCTATGAATTTTATAGATTATTTATTATTTAAATTATAAATTATATAATGTATGAGTAATTTATTATTTATAAATTAATTAATGTCTTAATTTATAAACTAATGTATTTATACGAAATATTTAAATATTAAATATGTTAAATAAAATTAAATAAATTTATTTGTTTGAAAGTATAAAAATAAGATAGAAATATAAAATTAATGAGGTGGCAGTGAGATCCAGCTAAGAAGATGTTAAGAAAATTAGGAATTGAAAGATATATTTTTAAATAAAATAAGAAAAGAAAAATATATAAAGTAACAATAGGACCCGATTAAAAAGATATATTGGAATGTTCAACAATGGAATTGCTCTAACTTAGAACGTTGGAGAGTTTTTGTTTTTTTCGTTTTTTTTTTATAAAGGGGCTGGGGGGGCGGCGGTTCTCCCTTTACTTTTACAAAAGTGACCAATGTCCATCTATCAATTATTAGTATTTTTTAATACCCATAATTTGCTTTTTATAACATTTTGTCCCCTTTATTTTAGACAAAAATGTTGAACTGTCTAATTTCCAAGACCGAGGGTAAAAAGGTTATTAGAGACAGATACTTTCACAAATTCCAATAACATACCTCAAAGGTAAAAGTGCAAACTAAAGCTCCGTTTGTTTCACGGAAAATGATTTTCAGAAAATGTTTTCTCATTTTTCGATATTTGGAAACCTTAGCTAATGTAGTCAACGTAAAAGCTTTTCTAAGTTAACGGAAAATGAAGTTTTTTTTTTTCCGAAAAATTACTTACGGATTCATTTTTCGTAATTCATTTTTCAAATCTTCGAGCACACTCCGCCCCTTCCACAATTACACATATTTATATACACGAACAATATTTCACTCAACAAATAAATTGCTTAGAAATATAAATAGAGTTTGTGTACACTATTTATAAATTATAATTTTAATAAATATTTACTACGATCTAAAATTAGTGTCAACTATATTATTTTGGGATGTCCCAAATACTATCTATTTTTTTCAAAACGTTTTTTTCATATCAATTATCAATTTTTTTTTTTGTATTTGTGAGATTGAAAAAAGATGGGCGTTATTGATTTGACATCACTAATGATAAATTACTTAAAGTTCAACACTATCTTATACTTCATCAGTTGAAATTATTGTTTTCTTTAACTTGACACACCATTTAAGAAAAAGTAATTAATTATATTATAAATATTGGTGAAATGTGTTGTTTCCTTTAATTCCTTTAAACATGTGATCATAATTAAAGTATGTAGAAAAAGTAAGGGTAAAATGATAAAATTGTTTTCCTAAAAGCGAAAGTTTTAAAATAAGACAATTATTTAAGAGTGAACGAAAAAAGAAAAGATGATGATAATTTGAAAACGGATGAAGATTTATCAAACACTTAAAAATGAAATCTTTTCATTTTCTAGAAATAATTTTTTGGAAATCATTTTCCGTAAAAAAAACGAAGCCTAGTCTCCCTACAATGCAGTACTAATCCTCACGCTAGGGTTGAGCATATTATTTTCAAAATCGGAATGGATCAAAGAATCAGACCGAACCAATAAAAATTGGACCGATTCAATTTTTTGTTTGATTCTGGTCTTGAATTTTTTGTAGAATCGGACAATTGGTTTGGTCCTGATTTTAAGACTTATAATTCATTTTAGAATAGCATATTTTTACTTTCCGACCTTAGTTGTAAAATATAAACAATTAAACATAGTTAAAATTCTAATTTTGTATTCCTATATTTTTTCTCCATTGAAAGTACACAGGTTTTATTATATTCCCAAACAACAGGCTTTCTAATTGTTGCATGTTATAAGAAGAATAAAACATAATGTGAGCATCAAGGCAAAGAAATAAAATGATTATCCAAGGGAAAAAAAAATATGCTAATCAAACAATTACTAATATATGTCCCCCGAGGCATAGCCGAGTGGTAAAAGGAGGGGGACATAAGATGCTGGAGGCATGCAGCGTGGGTTCGATACTTGGTGTTTGCTTTCTTCGAGGTTGGACCTTGTATGTGTTATCGCTTCTCAAACCCTGTATCATTTCGGGCACATCTCGCGATTTTCCTGGTAGTAGCAATGAGGGACCGGAACTACTACCCCAGGATTCAACCTGGTTAAAAAAAAAAAAATATATATATATATAGCTGATAGTTTTCTAAAGTGTAAGTTGATTCTTTCGATGCTTTAAGACTGATGCTAACATATGAACAAGGTTCCAAAAATCGTTAGGCGGTCGCTAGGCGGCACATTAGTGCCTAGCGCTTAGGGGACTAGTCGGGGCGTAATCGGGGCTTAGGCAGGGCCTAGAATTAAGGCATAATTACCATTTTTTTGATAATTTATATCAAAGATCAAACACGTTAACTACAAATTTAAATTTTTTTTTTATGTTTGTCATTTTATCAAGCACTTGTCTATATTTGTAAAATGAACAAAAATATACAAACCGACCTTTAGTCTCAATTCTCAACAAATCCAAAGCAATAAACCAGCCAAGTTTAAAACTAAAAACAAAAAAAATATTACTCCACCTACCTACTGCCCCTACAACCCACAGTCTAACATATCCTCCCTAACCCCTTCTCATTTTAAATTATGAGTCTCGAGACATCCCCCTTCTTCTTCATATTTTTTCTTCTTCTTTCTTTTATTTATTTGGCAGACCGGCAACGTAGCGCCAACTTGGTCAATTAGACGGCGACTAAAAAAGTCGCGGTGGTAGAAAGGGGACTAGCGCCTAGGCGGGACCTAGACGAAGCTAAGCGAGGAGTTTTAAAACACTGTATATGAAGAAGTGCAACTAATATATGGAGAAGCCCTTAAGACTACATACAACGGAAGTTCCTAATGGGTGCTTATTAGATTTGTGCAAAATAACAAGGGAGCTAAACAATTGCCTAATTAAAGGTGTTTAAGCTTTTAAGCTCGATTTTTTTCCATCCAAAACGACATTGTTTTATGACAAAATCACCAAAACTCAATCGTTTTGCAAACTTTCCTCCGACAACCTGAGGATTAACCACCTTCCCTTTGTTTCAAGGTGGACTAAAATAACTCTACTTTTCCTCCATTTTTGTTTTTAACCAATTTTAGGCTATAAAAATTATTATTTTTTTAGTTTTATTTTATGAATTAAAGATTAAATTTTTACCTATAAATAGAGACTTGGTTTGTTTTATTTGGATATCAGAAAAAAAAGTTATGAATTTTTTAAGTTTCTAACCATTTTTCTATAAAAATATTTAATTAATGGGGATAAAGGGGGTGATATATGTAAAAGTGTTGAAGTTTGTGCATTGTTGTAAGGGTATTTTTGTTAAGGAGCTTAATTGAGGAGCTTAATGGCATTTTTGTAATAAAATGGTAAAAAAATGAGCTTAAGCTCCCCAATTTGGGAGCTTTGTTGTACCTGGCCTAAGAGAATGAAAATACACCATGTTAATCAATAATCACACAACACTATCTTTTTATTGAACTATTATTTTACACTATCTTTTTATTGAACTATTATTTTACACTATCTTTTTATTGAACTATTTTTTTTTTCTTGTTTGTATTCTAATCGGCTTCCTATTATTGAACTTTTTTAATATTTGGATGAAAGATTAAAGTGTATTATTTGTTTGTAGTGGTTTAATTGGAAAAATAAAGTTAGTGTTATAACTAGAAAATGTGTAGAATCATACCGATAGAAATTAGGCCAAAGTATTGGTTCCTATACATATTGAGTTGATTTTGGTTCTGATTTTTTTTAGAGAACCAAACTATTAGTCTGATTTTAATTTTTTATTTTTTTAACGAAAAACTAGACCGAACCGGATCATACTCATCCCTACCTCATAATAGTGGGACTTTGCACGCAACCCCTACTCAATGTGTGTTCTCTTATTGTACACATGGGCGAATATAAGATTTTGTATCACGTGGGTTGGGTATTTAAAAAATATTATAAACAGTAATAGCTGTGCAAAATAATTTTATTAATTGAAAAAGTAGGACTTTAGGTTCGTTTGATATCGTGACCTTAATTAGTGGCTTGATTTCAGGCTTTAGGTTTGCTTATAGTAAATGTTCAGAAATCACGACTCTAAGGACTATAGATCTTAATGCTTACTTTAAGAACAAGTTGCGATACTCAAATTGTGACTTTTTACTAGTACTTGGAGATAATGGAGTGCAATCGAACCATCAAATCATCGAACCAAATTAAACGTGCGATTTGATTTGTTTTTGGTGTAAGATAATTTGATTTTGGTCTTCAAAATTCAAAAATTAATTGATTCGGTTCGGTTCAATTCGATTCATAGTTTATGTTTTCAAATCAAACTATATTTTATTTAATTCTTTATTATATATAATATATATGTATTTCCGGCATATAGATAATAAATAATGTCGTTCTTACAAAATGTTATGAATTCAAATGAAATCTTGACTTGTATTTCATTGTTTGTTAATGTTTGATGTTTGTAAAAGAAATTTGACTTTTTAAATTAATATTTGATGTTAATTTACCGATTAAATTTTATTTGTCTAATTTTTAATGTTTTCTAAAATGATTAATTTGATTTTATGTCAAATCATAAAACCGAACCAAACCAAATTAAATGGTTTGGTTCGATTCAGTTCTAATCGTTGGTCGATTTAGTTCGATTTGAGATTTTTAGAACCGATTGGATGTAGTTTGGTTCACAGTTTTGATATAAACTGAATCAAAACCAAACCATATACATCCTTATTTAGACATCACATTATGAGGTTTGTTCTCGCTTAAACAATTTAGTGATTTGGTTAGTGATGTGGTCAAAAATTCAAAAAACAGAATGATGGACTTTAATTCAAGTAGGATATTTGGGCTTTAAAAACAAACTAAGCATGTTACCTATTAATAAAGAAAGAAGGGGTAAATTCGAGCCGGCCCCTATCTCAAAAAATTAATCGCTACAGTCTATCGTCTTTTTTAAAATCGGAAAAAGTTACTTTTGAGGGCAAAAGATAACGATAGTCTTGATGAACTTGAGGCGCGCATGGATCACACATTCAAATGCATCACCATGTATCAATTTTTATACCGTGATTCATCAATTTAAATTGCATCAATTTTTACACAACGATGTATTAGTTTAATTGCCTAATCCAATTTTGCACCGTGCTGCATCAATTTTTGCACCACGATGTATCAATTTAAATCACCTAATTCATGCATCGCGTTGCAAAAATTGATGCATCGCGATGCAAAATGATAATAAACCAAACTTCATATCCTTCACATTCTTCTTTCTTCTCCTCCGTTGTAAGATTTCTTCTTCCTCCTCCTCCACCTTTGTTCCTCTGTGAAAATCTTCTAACCCAGTACAGTTTCATTAAATTTTCGTACTTAATGAATTAGAAAACTTGTTTACCTGTTTCGTTGCGCAACAATCGTGCTTAATTTTCGAACTCCAAAGTGTTGACCGGTGGTGTGAAAGAACATTATTTGGGCATTTTAGGAACAATATTTCGAAAATGAACTTTAGCGGCTGAAAAAAAAACGCAAGACTAGAGCCAAAAAAACTTTGGGAAAATGTACTAACCCACAATTTTCCCAAGAAATAACACTTAGATTATGACGGAGGATTTCACTGCAAATGCTATTTGACATGAAAATTAGTACAACTCATTGTTGAATAAACTATTTAACAGAGTTTTAGCATAGTATTTTGTGTATGTGTCTTGCTTCTTACTGAAAATGGGCTTATATAACCAATGATTATAGCGGCCAGGTTAATGGCCTTAACTTCCTAGTAAATGGCATTAACTGCCGAGCACGTTGAGCCATTCACGAGGTGACACCTAGTCCATGTTTTGGACGTGAAGACGGTTTCCACGCCACTGGTTCCCCACGTCCCTTAACCGTTACATCATCAGTCGAGCATGAGGTTAGTGTGCTCTCTATGAGTAATTATTTGCACTGGTTGGTCGACGCATACTTGGGCCCTTGACCCCCTGTAGGTGGGGCGAAGGGTACGTTCTCGTGTCATGCACGCATCCTGCTCGCATGCCTCGCACGTGGCAGTGTCATGTGTCCGACATGTGATGGCGAATTTGAGCATGACAACTTAGTTATTAATTTTAAACTAGGAAAAAACTCAGAAATAAAGGTTTTACATGTATTTTTTGTCAGACGAATTTTCCTGACTCGACCTACCATATGTTGTTGGACTGAGCTGTGAAAGAGTGGTGGTCCGTCTTACAAATTAGATTGTCTTACAAAAGACGTACTCTTTAAACTCTGCTTGGTTTTCATCAGCTTTCTATTTATCCCTCTTACTTGTTATTTTATTATCATAGAAAAAAAATACAAAATCAAATCATGAAATCAACAAACTAAACACAATCATAGCGATTAAAGAGACCCGAATAATTTTACATTATCCATTCAGACAAAGAGACACCGTTTGAAAGTAACTAGATTTTGTGCTCGTGCCTATGGCACGACGCCAGTATGGGACGACGTTAGTATGTAACGGTGTCAGTATTCAAAATAACCAATTTAAAATGAACACCTCTCGATAATCAATTAAAACAATATGATCATCCAATAGTAGGAAAAAAAATAAAAGTTAGTTTTGTAATTTTTTTTAGGGAAACAGGGACGGTACCCTGCTAGATTTTAACAAACTTGAGGGGGAGAGTCAGCCTTGCCCTTGTTAGAAATGTTATATAATGAAGTGGGAAGGGATACAAAGACTATAAGGAAAATGATGCAGAGAAGGAAAATGATATAGAGTATAGGAAGACAAACGTAAAACATTGTTACCGAGATTCACGAAATCTAGCAATATTTTGGCCAATAGTTAACTTTTTAGAAAGACTTCATCATGAGCAGTAGTTATGTTTTATAAAAATGAATCATAACCAACAATTAATTTTTCAGAAAGACTGAGCTTAATTATAATATACATTTTTAGGGAAACAGAGGCGGTACCCTGCTATATTTTAACAAACTTGAGGGGGGACAACCAGTCTTGCCCTTGAGAGAAACGTTATATAATGAAGAAAGAAACGATACGAAGACTATAAGGAAAATGATACAGAGTGTAGGAAAGACAAACGTAAGAATTAAGTTAGATATGTCTTACATTGTTACCGGGATTCACGAAATCTAGCAATATCTTGACCAATAGTTAACTTTTTAGAAAAACTTAATCCTGACCAGTAGTTTTGTTTTGTAAAAATGAATCCGGACTAGTAGTTATTTTTCAGAAAGGTTGAGTTTAATTATAATATAGATTTTTAGGAAAACATGGGCGGTACACTGCTAGATTTTAACAAACTTGAGGGGGACAGCCAACCTTGCCCTTGAGAGAAACGTTATATAATGAAGAGGGAAAGAATACGGAGACTATAAGGAAAATGATGCAGAGAAAGAAAAAGATACAAAGTATAGGAAGGCAAACGTAAGAATTAAGTTAGATATCTCCTACATTGTTACCGGGATTTACGAAATCTAGCAATATCTTGACCAATAGTTAACTTTTTAGAAAGACTTAATCCTGGCCAGTAGTTATGTTTTGTAAAAACGAATCCTAATAAGTAGTTAACTTTTCAGAAAGACTGATCTTAATTATAATATATATTTTTAGAGAAACAGGAGCGGTACCCTGCTAGATTTTAACAAACTTGAGGGGACAACCAGCCTTACCCTTGAGAGAAACGTTATATAATGAAAAGGGAAAGGATACGAAGACTATAAGGAAAATAATTCAGAGAAAGAAAAAGATACAGAATATAGGAAGGTAAACGTAAGAATTAAGTTAGATATCTCCTACATTATTATCGGGATTCATGAAATCTAGCAATATTTTGGTCAATAATTAACTTTTTAGAAAGACTTAATCATGACCAGTAGTTATGTTTTGTAAAAATGAATCCTGACCAGTAGTTAACTTTTCAGAAAGACTGAATTTAATTATAATATAGATTTTTAGGGAAACAGGGGCGGTACCCCTGCTAGATTTTAACAAATTTGAGGGGGACAGCCAGCCTTGTTCTTGAGAGAAACGTTATATAATGAAGAGAGAAAGAATACATAGACTATAAGGAAAATAATTCAGAGAAAGAAAAAGATACAAAGTATAGGAAAGTAAACGTAAGAATTAAGTTATATATCTCCTACATTGTTATCGGGATTCATGAAATCTAGCAATATCTTGGCCGATAGTTAACTTTTTAGAAAGACTTAATCCTGGCCAGTAGTTATGCTTTGTAAAAATGAATCCTGACCAGTAGTTAACTTTTCAGAAAGACTGAACTTAATTATAATATAGATTTTTAGGGAAACTAGGGGCGGTACCCCCTGCTAGATTTTAACAAACTTGAGGGGGACAGCCAGCCTTACCCTTGAGAGAAACGTTATATAATGAAGAGAGAAAGAATACGAAGACTATAAGGAAAATAATTCAGAGAAAGAAAAAGATACAGAGTATAGGAAGGTAAACGTAAGAATTAAGTTAGATATCTCCGACATTGTTATCAGGATTTACGAAATCTAGCAATATCTTGGCCAATAGTTAACTTTTTAGAAAGACTTAACTCTGACCAGTAGTTATGTTTTGTAAAAATGAATCCTGAAAAGTAGTTAACTTTTCAGAAAGACTGAGCTTAATTATAATATAGATTTTAAGGGAAATAGAGGCGGTACCCCTGCTAGATTTTAACAAACTTGAGGAGGATAACCAACCTTGTCCTTGAAAAAAAGTTATATAATGAAGAGGGAAATAATACAGAGACTATAAGGAAAATGATGCAGAGAAAGAAAAAGATACAGAGTATAGGAAGACAAACGTAAGAATTAAGTTATATATCTAATATATTATTACCGGGATTTACGAAATCTAGCAATATATTGGTCAATAGTTAATTTTTTAGAAAGACTCCTTGCCAGTAGTTATGATTTGTAAAAATAAATCGTGGTCAGTAGTTAACTTTTCAGAAAAATTGAGCTTAATTATAATATAATTTTTTTTTTAACAAAATAAGAAGTCCTACCAATGAACGTTTGTCGAGCTTAGTATTTTGGGGCAAATGTGAAAAACAACCCTAACAAGTTCGTTGAAGCCTCGGGGGGAAATGCATATATGATACTCCGTATATCCCACTCCCGGTCCCCCAGTTTATACCGTTTTCAGTTTTTAAAACCCTAGTTGTACGTATGTTATCTTTCCTCTTTCCTTCCTCTCTCCCACCTCTGTTAATAAGCCACCCCTTCCTTTCTGTCTCTCCATCCTATCTTTGTCTAATTTTCCCTGAAAAATTTCTCTTTGAGATGGGTTATTGTATGAACCACCCCTGTGACAATGTCACTCCCAGGTTCATTCAATCCAAACTCTCATCTTTCTCACAACCCAAATCTTTGCCTTTCTCAATTAAGTTGATAAAATCAAATTCTTCATCTTACCCTTTGAACCTCCAATCTTGCCCACCAAGTGTTTGTTCAAAGAAGCTCTACTCTATAAACCAGCTAAACGCTACTACTACTCCCACGAATGAAGGAGAAATTCGAAACTCGGGTAAAAGAACTGATATCAAGAAGATTTTGATTTTGGGTGCAGGTCCTATAGTTATTGGTCAAGCTTGCGAATTTGATTATTCCGGTACACAAGCTTGTAAAGCTCTTAAGGAGGAAGGCTTTGAAGTTGTTCTTATTAATTCCAATCCTGCTACAATCATGACTGATCCCGAACTTGCTGACCGGACTTATATTGAACCCATGACACCGGAATTGGTTGAGCAAGTTATCGAAAAGGAGAGACCTGATGCCTTGTTGCCTACCATGGGTGGGCAAACAGCTCTTAACTTGGCTGTGGCATTGGCTGAAAGTGGTGCGCTTGATAAGTACAATGTGGAGTTGATTGGAGCTAAGCTGGAAGCGATAAAGAAGGCAGAAGACAGAGAGTTGTTCAAGAAGGCTATGAAGAATATTGGGTTAAAGACTCCGCCTTCAGGAATTGGAAATACTCTCCAGGAGTGTTTGGAGATTGCGAATTCGATTGGTGAGTTTCCTTTGATTATTAGACCTGCTTTTACTTTAGGTGGGTCTGGGGGTGGGATTGCTTATAACAGGGAGGAGTTTGAGACAATTTGTAAGTCGGGTCTTGCGGCTAGTGTGACATCACAGGTTCTAGTGGAGAAGTCTTTGTTAGGGTGGAAAGAGTATGAGCTGGAGGTTATGAGGGATTTGGCTGATAATGTGGTTATAATATGCTCAATTGAGAATATTGACCCTATGGGTGTTCATACTGGGGATTCGATTACAGTTGCTCCTGCACAAACATTGACAGATAAGGAGTACCAACGCCTCAGGGATTACTCTATTGCTATTATAAGGGAGATTGGAGTTGAATGTGGTGGTTCTAACGTTCAGTTTGCTGTTAGCCCTGAGAATGGAGAGGTCATGGTTATTGAGATGAATCCTAGAGTTTCGAGGTCCTCAGCTTTGGCATCGAAAGCTACTGGTTTTCCCATAGCGAAGATGGCTGCCAAGTTATCTGTTGGTTATTCGTTGGATGAGATTCCTAATGACATCACAAAAAAGACACCTGCCAGTTTTGAACCTTCTATAGATTATGTGGTTACAAAGGCAAGAATCATCATTTCTTCTTCCTATATGTGCTTTCTAACTCCACCCACATATGTTATTTTAATAGGCTATTTAACTTGAAAATGATTAGCTTCCTTTGCTTGGTATTATAAGTAGCATATCTTCTAGAAAGTATTTCCTTTATAATGAAAGCAGTGATTCAAACCATGCAGATACCTCGGTTTGCATTCGAGAAATTCCCAGGCTCTCAACCTGTGCTGACAACTCAAATGAAATCTGTTGGTGAATCCATGGCAGTAGGTCGTACATTTCAAGAATCATTTCAGAAAGCAGTTAGATCATTGGAATGTGGCTACTCAGGGTGGGGTTGTGCAAAAGTCAAGGAGCTGGATTGGGACTGGGACCAGTTGAAGTACAGTTTACGGGTACCTAGTCCTGATCGCATCCATGCCATTTATGCTGCAATGAAGAGAGGGTTGAAGGTGGATGACATTCATGAGCTGAGTTACATTGACAAATGGTTCCTAACTCAGCTTAAGGAGCTGGTAGATGTGGAGCAATACCTATTGGCTCGAGGTTTATCTCATCTTCCAAAGGATGAGTTCTATGAAATCAAAAAGAGAGGTTTTAGTGATAAGCAAATAGCATTCGCAACACGTTCCACGGAGAAAGAAGTTCGCTCGAAGCGGTTGTCTTTAGGAGTTGTTCCCGCTTATAAACGAGTTGACACGTGTGCTGCAGAGTTTGAGGCCGATACTCCTTACATGTATTCATCTTATGACTTTGAATGCGAATCAGCTCCCACCAAAAGGAAAAAGGTCTTGATTTTAGGTGGAGGGCCAAACCGAATCGGTCAGGGGATTGAGTTTGACTACTGCTGCTGCCATGCCTCCTTTGCCCTTCAGGTTTGTTCCTCGCTTCAAGTTTTGGTATAGTTTATTATCCTTAATACATGAGTAGCTTGTTTAGAAGTAGCATTGTGTATTCCTCATATAAACTAAATAGTCATTAGTTCAACTACATTTTGTTTGACATTGATTTCTAGTAGTGTAGCAGTTTTGGATATGCATATTGGACTGTTGAGACGCGACGATAGGAGAGTGGACCTATTGCGATCATAGTTGAAAAAAGTGCAAGGCGAGAGGTCAAAATTTGAGACGAGAGGCGAGGCGCAAAAAGGCGCTCACGGAACAAATATTAAGGAAAAATTAATATATATATAACTTAACAAATCTCAATAAAACATGTCATGAGTGATGAAACTAAGTTAACAACATAATATTAATAACACAAATTTCATCATTCATAGTTGAAATTCCAAAGCATTAGATAAACTTAACTTAAATTCCAAACAAGAAAATAAATAGCCATTAAAGCAAATGAAACTAAAGACATGCAAAAGAGAACTAAAGTCATGAAATGTAATAATTAACAACTAACAACAAGAAGAAGCTAAAAATCCACAGCATCTATCTCATCATCATCTTCATTCACAGGCATAGGTGCAAAAAAGGCGAAAAAGGCGCTCGTCGCCTGGCCTCACTCTTTCAAGGCGACAACCCCTCGCCTCCTCTTGCCTCTCCTCTCGCCTTAGGCGCCAAAGGCGCTCGCCTTTTTAAACTATGATTGTGATAACGAAAACCTCTGTTCTGTGTTTGATCTTATTGAATGGTTAAACCTTTTACTTTATAGCTTACCAGTACATGATTCTGCTCCTTTTGCTTCATATTTGCTCATAACGTAAAACGACATTGCCAAATCTGGCTGAAGTTGTTTCCTGCTTGAATCCTTTTTAACCATTTTGTTTGGTTCAATGCAAGATCTTCGGACAAGCCATAATCTTTCATATCCTCTTTTATTGTGGTCATCCATTTGAGTTGGAAAATTTTCTAGGCAGCGAAGTTACATGAAAGAGCTGTGCGCTTATCAAACATACTGAATTGCTAAGGGACAAAGACATAAAAGCCTGTTGCCTGAATATCTTGGTAGGGTGTATGCACAAAAACCCACTTATATTGATCACTCGTGGTGTCCTTAGGTTAGAGATCTTGTGATGAGATTTAGGGGCCGTTTGGTAGCCATACTAGGATAAGTGTTATTTTTTTGATAAGTAAGGATATATATTAATAACAACGCCAAAAAGGAGGCGCAACATGTACAACCGCACTACACAAGACTGATACTATTAACAAAGTCCACAAAAGAATGATTTAAGAAATCTGCCTCGCCAGCCTCATAACACCAGTGAAAGAGGTACCGCAACAGCTGATCCTTTAGTTGGTCCATTGTTCTTTCTACACAATCAAAAGCCCTGCTATTTCTCTTGCACCAAACAGTCCACCATAAACCAAGAGGGACTGCCTCCCAAATGGAATTTCTCCACCTGCGATTAGATAAGGGACAACACAAGAGAAGCTCCTTCGCGGATCTAGGCATCACCCACTGAATATTGAACAACGTGAACACCAAGTTCCAGAGATTCGTCGCAACTTTACAGTGAAGAAGAAGATGATTCGTGCTCTCGCTACTGTCTCTACACATATAGCACCAATTGATATAGATCGATCTTAACCTTCCGCCTAAGATTATCTCCGGTAAGAATGGCCTCAAGACAGGCCTCCCACGCAAAAAACTTCACACGGGCAGGGGCAAGAGACTTCCAAATAGCCTTCCATGGGAAGAGAGGAACCCTATTCCCCACGATCATCGAATAATAACACTTGACAAAAAAGACTTTATTTTTCGAAGAACCCCACACAGCCCTATCATTTCTGTTGTTAACTACTTGGAGGGAATATAAACGAGCTAAAAATAATATACTTGATTCCAACTCCCAGTCTTGAAAATTCCTTCAAAACACAGGATACCAAACCACGTTACCATTATTCACTTGAAGCACAGAGCTTACCATAATATCTTTATCTACAGCCAAGTTAAATAAATCTGGGAAAAGCCTCCAAAGCTCCACCTCCCCGCACCAAACATCTTTCCAAAATCTAATTTTTGAACCATTGCCTAGATCGAACGAAATATTTCTATCAAACATCCCCCTCCCTTTACAAATCCCTTTCCAAACTCCGGAACCAAAAGAACTATTTATTCTAGTCGGAAATCACGCATGCTCCCCCTCCTCATATTTACCCGCCACAACTCTCCTCCACAAAGCATTAGGCTCCACCAAATATCGCCACAACCACCCAAGAAGAGCTGCATTAAACAAGCTTAAATCTTTCATCCCTAAGCCTCCTTCCCTAATACTGGTACACACTAACGCCCACTTAACCAGATGATATTTACGCTCTTCCCCTTGCCCTTCCCAAAGGAAATCCCTCTCCAACTTTTCTATCCTCTTACAAATCGAGCCGGACATCACAAACACCGATGAAAAGGAAGTGGGATAAGCGTTATTATTAATCGTGGTACTATTAGTGCCCTCACTATTATGCACCAAGATTAATCCTGTTTCAAATAATAACATGATGTTTGGTTGCACCGGGATTAGATGCTCTAATCCTATCCTTAATATAATCTGATGTTTGGTAGCACTAGGATATGAGTTAGTATTATCAATTTTTTCCAACAATAACCCTTATACAATCATCAAACGTATGCATAAATTGAATACTTTTCAAAAATTTTAAAAGTATAACTTGAAAAAGTATGAAACAGTTAGGATAGAAAAAATAAAAGTCAAATTTTTTAAAACTTGTTTTTTTTTTCTTAACTTGACTTCTCGTTTTTAAGGCACATGTCCCACATAATTTCAACAACCCAGCAACAAAATAAAAAATAAAATTAAACCCACTTGCCCTACAATCTCAACAAATCAATAGGAAAACTTGATTTCACAATAACATGATGCTACAAGATAATCTAAAACACCTCCCATAAAATACCAACAACACAACTGTTATTTTATATATAAAAAACCCAATATAATTCTAAGTATCAACAATCTTCAGTTCTAAAATCACCCCAACATAATCAATTGAAAACAACATAATCCAAAAAATGACACCAACCTAAACGTAACATGGGGAGTGGGAGTTGAATTAGTTATTATTGTTCTTAAAAATCATCTTCACCATCTCCATGCGAGTTTCATCACTTTTAAAGCCACGAAAGACATCAAGTAGGTGAGGCTTCAAAGCCAATTGATATGCTACGGACACCCGTTGTGTAAGAGGCAATCCAAGAGGTTCAAGTAGATCATCAAGTTACTCCCTCTTATTACTTTGGTCTTTTTCATGCCCGAATCGACCAACCATTGCTTGTAGTGAATCTGCAACTCGTTCCATTGCTTTTGAACCATTCTCCAGATTTTTGTTCAATTCCTTACCTATTTCTTCATTCACCCTTTTACGCTTCCTTGGAGATTTCTTGGGTAACTTATTTTGAGTAACACATATTGAAGCATCTATGTCCCCGAGTCCCACCTCAGGAGCATCCAAATTACGAACATCAGTTTGTTGTATGTTGTTTGCAGCATCATTAGGTGTCTTAGTAAACTTTTTGGTTGCCCTATCGCTGTCCCATAGTTTGCACCAGTCAGGAGATTTCGTTCCAAGTGTTCTTACACTTTTCTCTTTCTATGAACATTAAAAAGAATTAGTTAGACATATAATTGTAATGTGAATACATATATGAATGCCAAAGGAAAAACGAGAATATATGCAAAGTAGTTTTACTTTACCTAAAAAAGGTTCTACCTTGAATCAGTATAGTTCGGAGGTTTAGGTTCAGGTGTTACAACAGTTGCCGACCAAGCATCACAACTACATTGAGGACATCGTTGAAGTCGTTACTAACAGTTTGTCCTAATCTCCTCATGTTATATTCTATAATTCTATTTTTTTGTGATGTGCAAGAATGACTAAAAATGTAGATACAATAATTAAACAAATGACAAAAGCGGTGACGTCTACCAACGGGAATCCGGATGAGATGGATCATTTTCATATGGATCTGGGTAAGACCCGTCACTGTTGTCAAAGGCGAGCGTGCGGGCGCGGGAGGGATAGTTCTTTCTACACAAGCTTACCCAACACAAGGGAGCCTTTGTTTATAAACCATTCAAACCTTTCATATTTTTCCAATGTGGGATAACCCACTTCCAACACTTCCAATGTCATATTTTAAGCCTCTATAACTTATTCATCCGAAATCCAAATTGGACAAATAAATATAGTATTCTTATGTATTCATGGAGAAGAACATTATTCTACAATTACCCTAGTCATTACATAAATGACTCTAAAAAAAATTAGTAACTCAAAGCCCCAATTTACTTCACTTAAAAACACTAGTTTTCCAACACTTAGTTTCATGTATTATGCTCACTTATAACATGTTTTGTTGATATTTGTTAAGTTATATACTTACATGTATTTTTCCTTACTATTTTTTCCGTGAGCGCCTTTTTGTGCCTTTTTAGCGCCTCGCCTCTCGCCTCAAATTTAGACCCATCGCCTTTTTGGCGCCTCTCGACTTTGACAACTATGGTAGATACTTTCTCTTCTAATGATACATACCTAGAGTTAGATACCCCTTTGTCCCTAAGCATATCACAAAGGAGGATGAATGTGTGTCTATTCATTCGCAAGTTGTTGACAAGACATTTCACATTCTGTAACCAACCTATCAATTTCTTCAACCTGCCTCGGAATCTTATCAAACATTGTATGTAAACGTTTGTCATCATTTTCGAAAAAGCCATTTTCAGTTGTGTAGGTAAGAGCGATAGTCATCATGTTGTAGAAAGCATGTACAGTTGCCTTGGCAGCATGCATTGCAAGAAAAACTGCTATCTCTTCCTCAAGATTTAGTGAATTCATTTCATCTTCATCATGATTTGGTGAATCCATTTCTAACAACACGTAAACTAATAAACATTAACTACTAAGCAAACAACAAAAAATATGAACTTCAATCAACATGTTACATATTCCTAGATTTGAGTTAGTTTTGCTAGAATTTGTTGAATTCTAAAAAGAGGGCCAATCCTAATGCTTAATTGAACATGGTCTGGAAATCTATATATATATAAAGCCTAGATAGGCTAAAAATAGTAATTTTCTACCAAAATTTGCATCTCTAAAATAGTAACCCCTATTTATAACAAACATTTAATGAATCCTATAATTAAATAATACAAATTTAAATACCTATAACTCCTTGAAACTAGAGCCTAGGAACTAGAACCATTGCATTCATTACTTTGTTATCCAAACACCACCTTTTATGCATACAACCGTTAGTTTTCCATTGTTGCCAAATAAACTTCAAAAAAATCATGGATGACTTTGTGCAAGAAATTTCACCGAAGGGAATCACAAATACTCACATTTAATTCTAACTGAATGACTAATCTGTATATATATATATATATATATATATATGATTTTATTTATGAATTTTTTTTGTCTATTTCATCGGATCAAAATTCTTAAAAGAAATATTATGAACAAAATTACAAATACTCATTATTGATATTAAATATATGACTGACCAACAGAAATATATAGATTTAAAATTTTGTTGTCCATTTCATCATATTCAAAATTTAAAAATCATCAAAAGTTCAACTAAAACACGAATGCACATGATTAATTATAAATGACTGGCAGATCTAAAAAATATATCGATTTGAAATAAATAAAATTTAACAAATACTTCAAGTAACAAGAACTATATAATGGTAAATAACAAAACGAAACAAACAATATTGCAACATAATTTTTCCTCTAACAAAGAGGAAATGTTTCGGAAGTGCAAAGTTACATCTCTTTAAAAAAAAAAACCGACCATTTAATCATGAACGAATTGATTTATCGTTGTGTTCAAAAAGTAATCAGATTTACATCAAATTGTAGAGTGCTCAAGTAATCTCAGTTGGAAAGTTACCTTGATGATCCCCTTTTATAGAGTTCTATATTTTCGAGGATAGAGAATGGGGAGAGGGATAATGAGTAAAAGGGAGTGAAGAAGAAAAACTAAAATGGGACTTGGTTCCATAAGTTGGGTTAATAGTTTGTTTTTTCTTCGGTGAGAGAGCAAGGTTGCTGGAATAAATATGATGACAAGAGGTAGCGTGACTCAAGACAAGAGTTTTAAATATATATATATATATATATATATATATACTCTAAAACGATGTCGTTTTAATATCCGTAAGTGGAGCGAAGTAACAAAGCCAAGAGATTAAATTTTTCTTTTTAATTGTTATTGATTATTGATATTGAAATAAACCATAAACAGGCTTAAATCACTACAAATAGAATTATTAGAGTCAATTTTCAATCGATCATCATCATTTAAATTTGTTTAGAGTAAGTTTTGTCATTTTTGTGATTCGGTCTCAATAAGGCAAAGATTAGATATGTGTAAGTTTCGGTGAAGTGGGAAAAGGTGTGTGCTATGAAGGGGCTTGAATGTTAGAAGACTAAAATTATTTAACGAGGCGTTGTTGGGAAAATGGTTGTGGAGGTACCTCACAAATAAGGAAGCCCTCATTGTTGGTTCCCTAACGAGGTCAATTCTCCATTATGGCATAAGGAAAGGGTGGAACTCTTTTGAAAGACTTATTGCTTTTGAGGTTGGTAATGGGAACTCTGTAAGATTATGGGAAGATAGGTGGTGTGGGAAAATTGTTTGAAGGAAGAGTTCCGGATCTTATACGAGCTATCCATGGATAAGGGTTGTAGAGTTAGTTCTATTTACTCTTTGGTCGAAGGCAAACATACTGAACCCCACCGAAGAAATTTCGATTGGGAAGTTGAGTCTATTGTGTTTTGGGAGGCTTCAAGAGCGAAGATGGATAGGCCAGGACCAAGTGGTTTGGAAAGGAAAAGGGGCCCTCTTTTTCAAAACTCAGTATTACCTCAAGCTTCTCAATTGTGGTAGAACTTCTTTCCCATGGAGAGCGATCCGGAAGTCCAGGCCCCTAAGCGAGTGGCTTTTTTCATGTGGGAAGCGACTAAGCTATCTTAACGTGGACAATTTAAACGTAATATGGTTCTTGTCAACAGTGTTATTTGTGTAAGGATAGTGAGGAGAATGTTAGTCATTTGCTTCGCATTGCCAAGTGGCTTTAGAGCTCGAATTTTGAATGTTCAGATGACTTGGGTTATGTCGAGATCGATGATTGATCACGTTAGAAGCTGGTTTGCGGGTTATAAAAAGAGTAGGAGTCGTATGTGGGGGACTTTTGGGAGTGTGTTGATTCTGTGGAAGGAAAGAAATCGTAGGGCTTTCGAGAATGTGGAAATGGCAGTCCGGAATTGAAGAATTTGTCGTTACGCACTCTTTATGTTTGGTGTTTCGAGATCGACCAATCTTTTCCTAGATCCAACACCGATTTTGTAGATCTTGTAAATAGATTAGACACTGATTAATGATTGGTTTGGTATACCTCTAGTGTACAAAGGACGCATCACCTCTTTTGATGCTTTTTATATAATACTTACTTATCAAAAAAAATTTTCAATCGATCATCATCATTTAAATTTGTTTAGAGTAAGTTTTGTCATTTAATTAATATGTGTCGGGTTATGAACACGTCAGACCCATTTATATTTCTTATCTTTTAAGAGTTTGAAAATAAAATTGTGAAAATTGGGTCGGTCTCTTTTGACAGATATTCAACCGTTGTCCACTACGTTTTTTTAATCGGAAAAAAACACTTTTGATATGAAAGGACAAGTATACCTTTAATGAATCGGACACGCTTGCGATAAGCATCAGTTCATACATTCCCATGCATGATTCAAAATTTTGTAATTGTCATTCTCATTCCATAGCAGTGCATCACAATTTTAAATCGATGTCTCACGTTCAAACTGGTCTATTTTCAATTCATAGCGATGCATTGCGATTCTAAATTAATGCATCGTGAATCCAAATTGACGTATCGCTGCTGAAAATCCATACACTGTGATACACATTTTTTGTACTTTTATTTTAATTATTTATTATTTATTTAATTTTCATAAATTGCAGTTATTCCAATTTATTTATTTTATTATTGTTAATCAACTGACACATATATTTCTTTATTTTCATATTAATTTTTAATCAAATGAATCAAATGATATTTTTCTATTCATTGAAATAATCTCTTCTTTTAGTTTTGTTTTTTTGTCTTCATTTTGTTTGATTATAATTTAACTGAGTATAATTTGATTGAAAAATATATATGTCCGTGCGTTTAACGCACGGGTATAAAACTAGTTAACCATAAACACACACATTCTCTTCACAAAGTTATCTATACGTGTGTCTTGACCACAACTTAGTGAGTTCACCAGAAAATTTAATCATTTTTTACTAACTAAAACCATATATGGAAAAACTGGAAGGGGGGGGGTATGGAAGTCAATTATTGTTAACTGAGAATAATATAGATTTTATATGTTTCCAAGTTTGATAACCTCATCTACTTCCATTGTTGTGTTACAGGCCCCATCTCCAATTTTTTTTCCTGAAAAGGAGTATAATTGAGAAGAAGTGAAGTGAAGGATATATTTCCATATGAATGTGATGATGATTCACAAAAAACAGTTGCAACATATTTAGATTTGGTTTGGGGCTAGCTTGCATCATGCAACATAAACATAAACAGGGACAAGGCTTTCTCTTTTCTCTCAATCGCATACAAGATAGGTAAAATAATCAAGTAGTCATAATCATCAAAATCAAATAAGAGAAATCTACTCTTAATCTAATAAAAGAATTATAGCTCACATATGATCTATGGAAGTGAGGCTTGCTATATGCTTTTTAAATGCCTTTCTAAGGTTCTTTATTGGAATTATCAGAAGTGAGAATTTCTTATTCTATGATCGTACTCAGAGGACTAAAATGCGTCTACAATTATACCGATCAGAAAGATGAATTAGTCAAAGTGGGTTCTACTTGATTAAGTTGAGTGAACTATTTCTCTTGCTCAATCTTGGTCTTCTTCCTTTTCGTTAATCCTGCACATCACATACCCAACTCAGAATCATCTATCTGTCTCAGTCATACACATTGTGAGATACAATTTCTCTCTTAGCAAGAATTCAGAAAAGGTAGTGCTGAGCAGAAATCCCTCACACTTAAATCCAATAAAATCCTCATAATTAGCTTTCTTCATGACAACATATTCTTTCAATTGATCTTAAAACAATCACAACTATAATATCATAATGATTCTAACTCAAAGAAGAAGAAGAAGAAAAGAGGAAGAATGAAATCACTAACCTGATTGAGATTCCCACCTAGCCGAAGGTAGTCGCCAGAGAGAAGGAGAGATGGTTTTTGCCCAAGTTGTGTTTTCGGCGCTGATCGATATATACATGGGTAATTTTCGTCCTTTACTAAAAATAATCTAGCTTGTCTAAGCTGGGCTATAATAATACCCCCCGGTCTAGGATAAATATCAAGGGAGAAAAGGGCTTATCCGGACCACTCCTCTTATTAAGCCCAATGCTTAATAGCGTACCAAATAACCTACTTAAATATTAATAGTCCTATCCGGCCTCTTATCTGACTACCAAACGGGCCCTTAAGCTTTTTGCTATTGGATCAAAGCCAGCAGCAATCTTGAAGTAAAACCCACTTCTCTTAATTTCTCTTATACATCAAACTGTAGTGTGGCATTTTTGTTCCATGGTATTTGATGTGATTAGAGCAATGTGATTGAGAATTGAAGTAAACTTTTAAACAAAGTGTGTTGTTGGGCAGATATCATACTGTATACAGTGACACTACTTTTATCATATTCTCGTTTACTTCCTCCCCAAGAAGAGAGTCCTTCGACCAGGAATTATTTAAGATCATAGTTTTGCTTTTCTATATTTCTTTTAAATTGCACTAAACTTACATATTTCTTTTTATGACACGTAACATAAATATGATATTTTCGAAAATAAAAAATTGAAAAAATATGAAGATTTGATACGTACATTTTAAAAATGTGACTCTTTTCTTTGGGACAAACCAAAATGGAAATTGTGATTCTTTTTTTTGGGACGGTGGAGTATGTATAACGAATTTGCATTCTGATTTTTCAGTTATTGTGCTTTCTATGTAGGCTGCCGGCTATGAGACAATTATGATGAATTCAAATCCTGAGACAGTATCTACAGACTATGATACAAGTGATCGTCTCTACTTTGAACCTCTGACAATTGAAGATGTTCTTAACATCATTGACCTGGAACAACCTGATGGCATTATAGTGCAGTTTGGAGGTCAAACCCCTCTGAAACTGGCTCTTCCCATTCAACAGTACTTAGATGAGTGCAAGCCTGAATCTGCCAGTGGTGGGCATGTTCAGATTTGGGGTACGTCACCTGATTCCATAGATGCTGCTGAGGACAGGGAAAGGTTCAACGCGATTCTAAAGGAACTTGAGATTGAACAGCCAAAAGGAGGTATTGCTAAGAGTGAAGCAGATGCACTTGCCATCGCTTCAGGTATAGGATATCCAGTTGTTGTAAGACCTTCCTATGTTTTGGGTGGCCGGGCAATGGAGATTGTTTACAGTGATGAAAAGCTTGTGACCTACCTTGAAACTGCTGTTAAGGTGGACCCTGAACAACCAGTTTTGGTTGATAAATACTTGTCTGATGCCATAGAGATTGATATTGATGCACTCGCGGACTTACACGGTAATGTGGTTATTGGGGGAATAATGGAGCACATCGAACAAGCAGGGGTGCATTCAGGAGATTCAGCCTGCATGATTCCAACAAAAACCGTGTCATCTTCATGCTTGAACACAATCAGATTGTGGACTACAAAATTGGCAAAAAGGTTAAATGTGTGCGGGCTCATGAATTGTCAGTATGCAATCACAGCTTCCGGGGATGTCTTCTTACTTGAGGCAAATCCCCGTGCATCTCGTACGGTTCCTTTTGTGTCCAAGGCCATTGGGCATCCATTGGCTAAATATGCTTCCCTTATCATGTCAGGCAAGTCTCTTCATGATTTAGGTTTCACAAGCGAGATTATTCCGAAACATGTAGCAGTTAAAGAAGCTGTTCTTCCTTTCGAGAAATTCCAAGGCTGTGATGTGTTTCTAGGCCCAGAGATGCGTAGCACTGGTGAGGTTATGGGTATTTACTCTGACTTCTCTATTGCATTTGCCAAAGCTCAGATAGCTGCTGGACAGAAGCTACCACTTTCTGGCAGTGTCTTTCTAAGCTTGAATGACTTGACGAAGCCCCATCTTGCCACCATAGCGCGTGCTTTCCTAAGCCTTGGATTTACTATTCTTTCAACTTCTGGAACCGCTCATGTTCTTGAATTAGAAGGTATCCCTGTGGAGCGGGTGCTGAAGATGCATGAAGGACGTCCACATGCTGCTGATATGATTGCCAACAGGCAGATCCACTTGATGGTGATCACTAGTTCTGAAGATAGCCTGGACCAGATTGATGGGAGAAAGCTGAGGAGGATGGCTCTTGCTTATAAGATTCCTATAATAACAACAGTTTCTGGAGCCCTTGCTACTGCGGAGGCGATAAGGAGCTTGAAATGCAGCAAGATTGAGATGGTTGCTCTACAGGACTACTTCGATGTGGAAAATGAGCAACTGAAAGGTAAATGTTGTTGGCTGTCTCTCCCTCTCTCCTTATCTTTCTGTATTATTATATTTGTGCCAGTTATGGCTTACTTTATGGGCGCAACAGCATGGTACTTGATTTAGATCATTAACAAGGTGATACTTTTCCCTCTGATTTTTGATGTGATATAGCTCTTTGTTCTCTCTATGTTCAGTTGTTGTGTCAATATATCAAATAATCAAGCTACAGTCATTGTTTGCTGTTCTTAACTTTGAGCTCAATATAGGTCTTTACTTTTCAACAAACTTAAAGTAGTATACTTTCCCCTAATTCTGCCTTTTTGTCAGGAATCAGTCACTGTAAATATAAACTCATATCAATGCTCTTTCAACTTTCAACTGCTTTTTTGATTATGTCTAGACTATGTGGAAATAGCTTGTGTTCTTCTGTGTGTGTGGGGTCCTCGTTTATTACTTGTTGCTTGCTAAATGTGAGCCCGCGTGATTTTGTTAATAAATATGATATATCATAATTATTGTTATTGTGTGTGAGAGAAGGAAGGAGGTAGAGTGGCGGGGTTGGGAATCGAAAGGAAATTACATATTCATACATTGTTAGGCCTTGCACTGATAGTCGGTGATGAGAATGTTGATTGTAGCAAGATGCAAAAAGAGGTATTTGTACCAAGTCTAGTGGAGATTGGGTAGCAACTAAATGACTAATCCTCCTTTCAGCATCCATGCTCCCTCTGGAACTGGTTTAAGAGGAGGCTCATTCTGCTTTGAAAGACACTGGATCTCCTGATATCTTTAGGGTACAAAACCATCTGAATTTTGTGAGGCTGATGTGGAACCTGGGAACTGTACGAAATCCTTGATCCATTTTTTTTTCTATGCTTCAGACTCCTGGGTTTGATTCACCGGAAATGCGTTATTTGTAGTCTTGCTGATTGGTGTCACCATTGTGTTTTTGGCACTGTTGCAACATGATTCATTGGCATGAGTCTTTTCTAGGCTTATACATTTCTCGTCAAAAAGAACTTTTTGGCCACCAAACTTTTTAAAATTTGTAAGCCAGCCACCGAACTCTCAATTTATGCAAATAGACCACAATACTAAGGTTATGTCCCCAATATACTCCTTTCTTGGATGGAAGTTAGACTTTTGAGTTAAGAGGGTGCAACATTTTATATTTGTTCTTTGTAAATGACAACATACCCTTCCTCGTATACATGTGCACGACACATGCTTTTAGATTTTTACTGTTCTTTTTTTTATTATTCTCTTTGTTTTCTTTCCCCACTCAACCCAACTCCTCTCTCCATTACGGCACTTCCTCTTTTCCGTTCGCTACTTCAATTATGAAGCTTATTCAATATCCCCCACAACTGAATCTCATGGAAAAGTTGGGGAAGAGAGGCTAGGCAGCTCGTGATGAAAGACGACGATGATGTGTCGCCATGGACTGGCAGTTAATGTTGACGTTGAAAACGTGGAGGTGGACGGCAACGCTGGTTAATGATATCGTGAGTTCCTGATTTGATAGTGGCGTCAAGGGATTCTAGGAACTAGGGTTTTGTCATGTCGACAGCTAGGTCTTTGATGAAGGTGGTTAGGTTTTGGTGACTAAATGGAAAAAATCATCATATTTTTCCAGGAAAATTTAGTCCTTGTACTGATTTTTGACTTGTGCTTTTGTTTCTTGAATCAGTTAGTATTTTTCTTGATCGAATGATGAAGAAAGATCAATAACAGAGGTTCTTGCACATTTACTTAGCCTTGATTTCAGAAGGAAAGGTTAATAGCATCTTAGAGTCCAAGGTCAGGATCGGTTCCCACTTTAGGGTCCAGATCTCAATTTTAGCAATTTGGCGTCCAATTCTGAACTAATTAGAGAGTGTAGAGTAACTTCCGTTACAATTTGGCCGTTGCTCTCAAACAACATTTTATTAGTTTTTGGATTATTTTGCAATTGATCATAATACATGGTGGTTTGATGTAATTTCGTAGATATTTGAAGCTCTTTTTGCATCATTTTACAGTTGATCATCATAACTAGGTCTGACAATGGATCCAATCATGATTTGAATCAACATCATCTATTAGCTTATTCAACGAGTCATATTAGATCCAGAAACAAAAATAAATCACAGCGATCCAAATTCAAAAAATATTTAGCACTTAGCAGATAAGATCTGATCCACTTCATGATCGGATTATATCAACAAATGTTTTTGCCAAAATATTTTTTTTTAAATGAAAAATTAATCAATTTTTTTTGTTAATCCAATTATATCTAAATTTTAATTAATTTATTACAACACTTGGTAGAAGGTTACACTCCCATACCATGTACCCATATAGTAGCTATTTAAGACAAAACCAATGAAATAAGAGTGACATTACATATGTTTTTGGAGTCGTACTCCATTCATAGTTCTTCTAAAAAGAAATCCATAGCACTTTAAATTATTTTGATCCGACGAATGAGCGATAAGTTGTGCCAAAAAAATGGCTAGGGTTGCGAGTAAGATAGCATCCGCAGTAGTCATTTTACTCTTAACAATGATGACTTTTGGGGCATCATTTTTCGCTCGTTTGTTCAGTCGAAGTGATTCAAAGTGCTACCTGTACCCCGACAGTAGGTATTTATGACAAAATCAAATAAATAGGAAAGAACATTACATATGTTTCTGAAATTGTGTTTTAATTATTGATCGTCTAAAAAGAAATATGTAGCATTTTAAATTATTTTAATCGAACGAATGAGTGAGAAGTTACGTTCAAAAAACTGTCAAGGTAGCGAGTATATATATTCTCCATTGAATATATAACTAGAGAGACAGTATAATGTGTGGTTAGCCTTCAAATACAAAAAACATTCATTTGACCATCTTTATATTTATGATCAATTGAAAATTGGTTACAAATGCCAAAAAAATTTACACGCGACTGGCAGATGCCAACTTAACAATAAATGCCAACGGAAGTTACTCTAGACCCTTCAACCAGTACAAAAGAGAAACATTGGACCCCAAATTGCTAAATTTAAAACTTGGAACCCTAAAGTGGGAACCAGTGCTAACCTTGGACCCTAAAATGTTATTTCCCCCCCACCACACACACACACACAGAAAAAGGAAAGGGAAGAAGAAGAAGAAGAGAAGGACTAAGAGATCTATATATTGTGGGGAACATATATTGGGGAACTGGGTTCTAAGCCTTAAAAGAGATTTAGCAAAAAGACTTGAATACTTTCCTAGCCGTCCAATGACGCTTCAGTTTGATTAAATGTCCAAGAGAAAGGCTGTATTGGTTGGTTCTTCACATTTTGTTCATTTTTTGTTTTGGCTCACATCAGTTTATAAAGTTTTTTCCTTTTCTTTTACTAATTCTAATTGTTCGTCATTTTCTTCTAGTTATTAAATTTTGTGTTTTTATGTGATTCTTTTACTCTTTTTAATTTTTAATTTTAAAAAGAGCACACAAGAAACCAGTTTAAATTTTTAATTCCAAAAAAGAATAAAAACATGATTTTCTTTATATCTTTCTTTTGAATGCTCTTTTAATTGTCGATAATTATTTATACCTTACAGCCTTTTCCTCTTTTATGTGCTTCTTTTACTTTTTCTTATTTGTTAATTATTTTTATAAATAACAAATTTCTTCTTTATGCATTCCATCTTTCAGTTTTCATTTTTATTAGTTTTATTATTTTCTTAGTATTCTTACTACAAGGGTAGAATGGGAACATCATAACAGACTTCGAAAAATGGGGCTTATCATGGCCGTAAGTCCAGTACATTAGCCTGTTTGTATAAATTGAGAGTTCAGTGGCCGTCCTACAATTTTTTTTTTTAAATTTTGGATGCGCAAAAGTGCTTTTTGCCTGCATTTATTCATATGCTTTTGATTGTGGTGTTTTGCTTTTGTAAATCGATTGCTCAGTCTATCCCCAGTTGAAGAGGCACACGTTGACGGTTGGCGCAAAATCAAATCAAGAAAAAGGTTGAATAACTGCTACATTCCTACTGTTGGGTTGGCCCAGCACATGTGGAAGGCCAATTGGTTTCTTGAACTTTCAAAGTCAAAGAAAAATACGAAGAGTTTCTTTGGGAAGCCAATGAAACTCTCTCTTGATTTTCCATGCATGTTCATTGCACTGGGAGCTTCAATGGTTGTTTTTGAAGGGGTGCTACTTACTATAAATAGTTCTCTTTGGCATGCATTTGAGAGGGGTGTGAGCCTAAGTGTGTGCAATACAGTCCAGTTAGGGGGAGAGAGTAACAGAGGAGCGAGAGTATAAAATTTCACTAGGTGTATTGCGAGTGTGTACAAAAGCTTTATCCGGGTGGGTAAGGGATACAGTCTTGAGTATAAACATGAGTGATTTTGTACTATTGTTTTCTCAATTAGTGAAATTGGTGGCTCTCCATTTCTTGTGTGCTCTTTTATCATTATATTTTTTGGATTCATATATTTTCTTCATTGTCATTGGTTTCTGTGAGTGCTTGCAAATTGTTTCTGCTGCGCCACTTTTCCCAACACCTACAATACCCTATCATTCTGTGGCAATAACTTCAAGTTGATTGTATACCTCTAGTGTATAAAGGACGCTTCACTTGTTTTGACGCTTTTTATTATATTCATCAAAAAAAAAAAACTTCAAGTTGATTTAGTTAATATGACATGATTATTCTCAACCACTTTTTTAAAGGGTATAAAAGACATTATGCTAGAAAATAGTTTCCCAAACAGAAAACGTGCTTCTTTAATTGGGACAAACTAAAAGGAATATATACCTCCTCAATTGGGAAACTGGTAAATATTAAAGCTCTGTCTCACATTCTCAAAGTATGTACTTTACTTGTCTTTGCATGAAGCTGGTACACTAGTTGTCTTTCATCTAATTGTGCTAAAAGAAGATGTTAATAATCGTGAAAGTTGTGTGCTGAACTTACCAGTGTGATTCCAGTAGATATTGTTTGAGAGTCATTATTCTAGATATTGGAATTAATTGATGGTTAATCTGAATTATAAAATATGCACTTGACTATTGCTTGTTCCAGTATTATTGAATTACTTTTGATATGCATTTGGTGGTTGTTATAGATCAAAGTAAAGATTCCAAGGCTCAGATCGATGGAAAGATGTCTTCCACCTACAGGTAGTCTTGCTCTCTGTCTCTCTGTTCTCCTTGTCTCTCTATCTCCGTCTCTCTCTCTCTCTCTCTCTTTCTCTTCCCCCTTAACTCCCATAATTTGCTTCATTTCTCTTCATTCCAAGAATATCTGTTTATGGTAATCCCTCAAGTAGCGTATAATTCTCTCCTTTTTTTTTTCTTTTTTTTTCTCCTCCTTGATATTAGTTTTAAGAGTAAACTTTTTGATACAATGTTGGTGTAATTTTATTTTATTTTACACAAGTGGCTTAAAACTAATTTTTTTTTGGTGAGAGTTTTTGAAAATGTCAACATATTGACTTATTAACTATGCCTATGGCTTATAAACAGATGTTCTGATTTTTGGTATTAAATCGAATAAGTTTTTCTTTCTAGGCATTTGATTTGTTGATATAAAAGTTAAAACTTTAACGAATCACTTGCATAAATTTCATATCGGAGAATATACGTTGATTCTCAATACTATCATACGTGGATGATTGTATTTTGCTTTGATTCATTCTAAGTGCTTAATTCATGTTGAACAACAAGGCTATTCAAATATTATTTTCAAAGGCACCCTTTTCTCATAGTTCTAGCATTGCCACTCACGTGTCTGAATAACACATTCATTTGCTGCACCTGTGGCAACAGATTGCTTGTATTTGTAAGGAATTTGTTTTTGTTACCAATCCTCGTAGATACATATTGGGGTTTCATACTCTCATGACAATCTCCCAGGGTAGGCAATGCTGGGGAAATATGACATAGAAAAGGGAATACTAGAGAAATTTCTGCAGCCTATGAAGTGTTCAAAGACAGTTGTGTGCTTCTATGTTTGGTGATAATTTTTACTAAATAACATTTTCCTAGTCAGATCTTTGCATAATTCAGTAGTATGAATATAGTAAGTAATAAAAAGAAAACAGGTCATCCGCCTCATATCTCTATTTGAGGGTTCTGCAAGTCAAAAATATCAATAATAGATGATATCTTCCTTTTTTTTTATAAGTAAATAGAATATTATTACTAAAGTGTCAAAACAGCTGATGCATCCTATGTATACAAGATGTCAGGGAGTATACTCCTATACAAAGAAACTAAATAGCAAAAGGAGTATCCACAGTCTCTACAGAAAAATCATCCACCCCCACAGTCAGTTCACTGCAACAAAAACACAAGGACTTCAAAATGGCCTCCTTCAATTTGACAATACACGTCTCATTATCAAAAGCTCTCCGATTTCTTTCCAATAAGAGATGATATCTTGTAACCTATCATTGTTATAACAGTGGCTGCTCCTGATACTGTCAAAATAAGTACTTGTGGATGAAATTGTGTAAAGTTATCACTTATCACCTCACTTATCACCGTCTGTGGTTTTTGTGCTTTGTTCTTGTAACTGTGAGGATCTGGGTTTAATTGTTACCAGGTCCTTCGTAGTTGATATGCTGTCGATAGTCTGTCCTAAAATAATCCTAGGAACTTTACTTTGTCATCACTTATTCCTTTCTTTCTCTGCAAACAATTCTACCCGCAGAGAGATCTAATTACGTCAAATTCCTTTGTATGACTACAAAATTGTTTATTATTGCTATTTCAATTTCCTGGACTTGAAATTTCTAGTTATGATCCCCTTTCATTCTTCTTCCTTTGATTTTGATTTGATAACTCCCACCTGATTGCGACATTTTACAATCAGGACTGTCCAGTGACGAAAGATTGCAAAGATGTATGTAAAGCTCAGGTTTAAAAGGGTAAGTCTTCTATTATTATTTTTTTTCATTTCTGTCAAACTGGCTCCCTAATACGGGATAAAGCAAGCCCAGCAAATTAGAAATCCATCTAAGTTTGAAAATGTGGTGATGGCGAGTTGCCAATTAGTCTGGCAATGGCAATATGGTGAAAAGAACTAAATATGTGCATGTGCTTTACTCCCCTTGTGTCCCCCTCGTAAAATTTTAGACTTCATATTTAGAGAGACAATGCTCCTGTCATTGTGAGGTTTGGGAAGATTCTATGTGGAGCAACTTTACCCCTGAGGACACCTACATAGGTAGAACTTGCTTGTGCTTGTTATGAGAACAGGAATTGAGTCAATTTTCTTAAAAGTATACATTCAACTCTCTCTCTCTCTCTCTCTCTCTCTCTCTCATGCAAACACTCGTGCACATACCCGCTTGGATACACCCACAAAAAGAAGCTAGTGCAACTAAGCTTTGTCTGAACAAGACCCAGTTAACTCACAGTATTGGTTCATGTTTCACCTGCCAACTAAGCTTTGTCTGAACTGATACTGTGAGTTAACTGGGTCTTGTTCAGAACTATTTAGAACTATATCCTGCATATTATGACTTATCAGTCTCTAATACATTTTCTTTTTCCAGGTTTTGCAGTTAGTAGTTAGATTCACAACCTTCAGAATTTAGTGAGATGTTTGAAAGTATTTTCTGGGTTGTTAGATTTCATGCGGTTACGGATGTTGTGTTTGTATCAGATTAGAATGTCTGTTTCAAGCTCAGTGAGAGAGTAGGCGTAGGGGCTGACAATAGCAGCAGATCCATGCATATAAAGGCGGTCACCAGTTGAGAGTTGGGTCGGAAAATTTTGAGATGCGAGATGGAAGTAGTTCGCCAATGGAGTTGAGCTTGGGGGAGAGGACATTCTAGTAATCTACTGGATCAACTTCTTGAGACTGCTCTTATCAGTGCTTTGTACTTGTGCTTGGTGCCGGTAAATTTGGTCGGCCGAGTTGTACTCAATAAAGTATGTTGTAAATAATTGACCTTTGGCTTATTTACTTGGGGTATTATATTTATATCTCTTCTTTTTTTCTATATATAAATTATAAAGAAAACATTTGTTGATTGTGTTTTGGAAAAAAAAAAGACATGAATGTTTGATTCATTATATTTGCAGCGCGAATTGGTTACTTGCTTTGTTGCAGGGATGCATAAATTGGATTAGATTATTAAAATTAATTTAGTGTGATGCATAAATTGAATTATGTAATTTTAATTGACCCGTCGTGCGGTCGTGGTATATAAATTGGATTAGGTAATTTTAATTATATAAATCGATGCATTGTGACGCATATTGAGTAAGTGATCATCGGTAGCGCGTCTTAGGTTTATTAAAGGTATTGTAGTTTATCCCTAAAAGTGGTTTTTTTTTTTTGGTAAAAAACGTAAGGTACTGTACTTATGAGAGTGGACGGGCTCGAATTTACTCCTAAATATTAAGGTGAAATTTAGGCTAGTTCACTTTGGATAGTTTCTAGGGGAAATTACATATAGGTCCACTTACTAAATTTTCAACTTGTTACTCTTATATGTTTTTTACTTTTTTACCACGAAAAAGACACTTTTATTAAATTGTTTTTAAAACACCCACCCTTCCCAACGTAAGCACTAAGCACCTCTACCTTATACCAATTACATTGATTGTCTCTATTCTTTGTGGTAAGCCTGTCAATGGATCGGATTTTGATCCGAATCTGATGTTATTTTTAGGATATGAATTTAGTTTTTAAATCTGATAACCCGATTTTGATCCGAATCCGAAATCTTAACAAATCAGATATGGATTAAGGTGTTCCGATCCGTTAACAACCCGATCCGATCCGATATAAAAAATATATTAATATTATACATATAAAAGTTACTAATAATGTGTTTTTAGTCATTAATCATTACTAATTTTACTAAATATAAATTTTTCGACGAACTCTAAGATCTTACTAACATTATTATTCATGTTTGTGTAAGCTAACAATATGAAATTTTAATTTTATTCAACATTTGATTAAGAAAAAATACATCAATATTAATTTTATTCAGTACTTTAATTAAGGGTGAATAAAATCCGAATCCGATCCGAATCCGAAAATTTAGGATATGGATCGAGCTTTTGAATATCCGAAATATAATCCGATCCGATCCAAGTACGATAATTTCTTAACAAATCGGATAATGGATATGACTGATCCGATCCGAATCCGATCCATTGACAGGCCTACTTTGTGGGCTCCCGTGTACGTCTTTCGTATTGGATCCCGACCCCTTTTCCATCTACGGACAACGGGACAAATTTCCTGCGTAAAAGTTTCTCCTTTTCTTATTTTGTATAGCCCCGATTCATGTTTGTAAATTAGTCAAAATTTCGTTTGTAAGCTTAATGCATTTTAGGTAGGGGTGGCAAATCAGTCGTGTTGAGCCGTTATCAGGTCGGTACGATAACAGCACGACACGAACACAGCACGATAAATTTATTGTGTCTAATATTAAAACCTGAATACGACACGATAAAAATATGACACGATCACACGGCACGATAAGCAAAAAAGTACAATTTATTAAGTCAGACCCGTTAAGCACGTTAAGTCCAATAAACATTATAAAATATATAATTTTTATATATTTTGAAATTTTATCAATATAAATAATCTAGTTTAAAAGTTATACATGTTCAAATGATAAAACTATGAAATAATCATTAAAATAGTTCGAAAGAAGTGAACAATCCCTAGTAAATTTTAAAAAAGATATTTTAAAAACATATATGTTTTAGTTATCGTGTCTTATCGTGCTTATTTAGCCAACCCAATAACAACGAATTTTTTATCATGTCTTATCGTGTTGACCCTATAATGGTCCGAACCCGATAAGTTCTAGCCCAGGCCCTTTAATTTCGTATCGACCAATCGTATCGTGCCTCAAATTATCACCCCGAATTTTAGGTATGAATCCTTCTTGATTAAGGTGGCTGTAAATTGTTTAATTGAGCTCAATTCTAGGGATCCCTTTGTAACACTAAATATATAGTATGTAACGATAATGAATTATGATAGGTTGGGTTTTTGATTTGTATTCGTCCCTCTCTTCTCTGTTTCTTCTTGCGTCCATTTTGTCTTTAGTTTGTATCTTTTATTTTACTTATGTCTAGTCACCTTTCTTAATATTATGCATGTAAATTGTTCGATAAAATGTACGAATAAGAATTTGTTGGTTTTTTGAGATCTTTTTGAATCATGATGCATTGCTACGTTACATAATTTGGAATCATGCATCGTGATGACATATAATCACAATTCAAAATCTTGCATCGCAATTCAAAATCATGCATCACGATTAAATTTGTGCATCACGATGTACGATTTTGTGCATCGCAATGCATGAGCTAAAGCTTTATGAGCGTGCCGAGGTTCATTAAGAGTATACTCGTCATTTTGTACTAAAAGTGCCTTTTTGCGGTTAAAGAAAATTATAAAGGTGTTTTCGGTTAAATATCGATAGGAGATTAGGAGAAGACTGACTCGGTTCCTGCCCTAATTTCTAACTGCTACAGTATCCTACTTTTTTTAAACCGTAAAAAACACTTTTTGAGCGAAAAGACTACCGATACCTTTAATGAACCAAAAATGCATTATCAGGAGCATTTGAGCATCACGATACACAATATAGGCATTTGTATTTTTTGCATTGCGAACCTAATTTGTGCATCGCAAATTCAATTTCTACACTGCGATTTTTTACATCACAAATCAAATTGTGCATCGCGAATCCAATTTATCATTGTCATTTCATAACGATGCATCATGATTTCAAATCGATGCATCGCAATACCAAATCAATGCATTGCGATTCAAACTATTTCGTTACCCCAACAATTGTGGTTTTTAATTAAACAAATTAGCTATAAGTAATGATTGAGTCTTGAACATTTTTTTTTTGAAGATTTAGGCAGTTGTAGAAGATGAACAAACTTGATGTTGATGGAAGGAGGGCATTGTTGGAAGAAATTTATGAAAATGTCTTTTGCCAAGTAAAAATAAAAAAGGAGTACTATAGCAGTCAAAACTTTACCAAAATGGACTGACTAGAAATTTCTCCTAGATATTATATAACAATTGATTTTTTTTAATATGTTATCATGTCTAACTATAATTTTCTAATTATGATTATAGTTGACTTATATTTTAGATTTATTATTACTTGTTTATGTAAATTCAAGGGTAAAATAGTCATTGTAGCAAATATTCAGATTGCAAAATTAAATAACGCAAAGTAATCAACTCAAGGCCTACAATACATGTCTTAGGGCTCGTATGGTGCAGCGGTTTCAAAACGCTACGGTTTCCTTACAAACACGTTTGTGATATAATTTCAAAACGCTATTTTCATAAACTTGAGTAGTTATCAAAAAGACAATTATACCCTTTTTAATATTAATAAATAAATATTTTTATAAATATTTTTATATTGCATATATTATTATATAACTAAATTTTTCACTTTTTATATTACATATATTATTATATAACTAAATTTTTTACTTTTTATATTACATATATTATTATTTAACTAAATTTTTATATGTAATATTTTTATGTACTTATTTTTATATTACATATATTATAAACAAAAGCCACACTTTCTGATTATCTAACTCTCATTATTTCTCTCTCTTCTTGGGTAAAGCTTCTCTCATTATTTCTCTTTTTTCTTGGGTAAAGCTTCTCGTAAAGCTACTGCATTCTCTCTCATTATTTCTCACTCTTCTTGGGTAAAGCTTCTCTCATTATTTCTCTCTCGTCTTGGGTAAAGCTTCTCGTAAAGCTACTGCTACTGCTATTGCGTCCACTCCAATCTTCAGAGTTTCTAGCGCGAGTTCATCTCATCGATGTCCATCGCGTAAGCTCTCGATATCTCCCTCTCTCTCGATCTATTTCTCCCTCCCTCCTGGATCTCTCCCTCCTCTATCTCTCTTTCGGATTTGTTTCTCCTCACTTTCTTGGATCTATTCTTGGTAGAAGATCTCGCAAAGAAGGATGGGCATTTCGGGAAATCTCAATTCATGCTCGCGTTTTATTTGCGCAGCTTTTGAAGAAAGCTCAATTTTGAGCGCGAAAAGCGCAAACCGCTAGCGTTTACGAACGCCAAATTTTACAAACGCGGTATTGATACAATTTTTTTGTCGAAACGCTCCCAAAACGCTACGTTTGATGGCCAAAACGCACGACCAAACGGGGCCTAAAACGCAACCGCGTTTCTGAAACGCCAAATTTTACAAACGCGATATTGATATAAATTTTTTGTCGAAATGCTCCCAAAACGCTACGTTTGATGGCCAAAACGCACGACCAAATGGGGCCTTAGACAATATTAGGCTTCTTTACAAACGCCTTCTCACTCTCTCTCTTTCTCTAGCTTGTACTACGTCGTATCTCAGTTCACTTTCCTTGCCAACTTGCTGTCTTTGTCTCTCATGTAGATAAGGTTCAAAATGACATGGTTTTTTGTTTCCCAATAATTGAATCTTTGAATGTCCAATAATTATGCTAAAATGATAATCATTGCGTTCCTAAATAATTGTCATATTTTTTTTTGTACGTTCTAATTTTTTTCTTCATGTTTCTACATTTTCTTTTTTAGGAATACACGTTTACTACTCCACCTTACATTTTCTTTCTACTTTACTTATGATCACATGCTCAATGGCTTTAAAGTAAACTACATATTAATATATTATATCGATATTATAATAAAGTCAATTATTTTTTCTTAATTTTATGTAAAGTTAAATAAAACGATTATTTATGAACGAATGAAGTACTCCCTCCTTTTTCAAATAATCGTACTCTTTGACCTGACACACCGTTTAAGAAAAAATAATTGATTATATTATAAATATTGATTTAATGTGTAGGTTTTTTTTAATGCGCTTGAACATGCAAACATATTTAAAGTAGGTAGATAAAGTAATGGTAAAATAATAAAAATATTTTCCTAAAAAGTAAATTTTTGAAACAAGATAATTATTTTAGAGCAAATAAAAAAAACGAAAGGAGGACAGTTATTTAGAAACAGAGGGAATATAGGTAACTTTTGGACTTAGTTGTTTGCATCATTTTCTATCTTTAAAGATGTTATACTAGAGACAAAAAAAAATGACAGTGTCTAAATAGAAAGTGTAATTTTAATATACACACTAGATCTTCATGTCCATGTCTATGGCACGGTGCCAGCATATCTAATTTCGTTAATTAAAATGATAATGCCTAAATAGAAAGTGTGATTAAAAAAAAATGTTGCAGTTGAGAAGTACATTGCTTCAAGTGATAGTTGAGAGATTGATGTTTTATAAGGGGTTATTATTCATAAGATTAATCGCATTGTGTGACTTTATAATATGAAGATAAAATATAGGGAGAAGAAATATTGGTCACTATTTATAATATTAATTGTAGAGGATGACTTGTAATAGGAAAATAAAAAATAGGGAGTTAAAAAGGGATAACTACTCATACATGGGTGAATCTCAATCGTTAATTTTTTTAAGATAATTTAAACTCAACCTCTGAATAGTCATAGTCAATTACCTAGCTATTTTACTATTATATATATATATATATATATATATATATATATATATATATATATATATATATATATATATATATATATATATATGAGCTGCCTGGCCCAAGCCATGAGCCATGTGTCAGGCGTGTGTATCCTCCGAGCAAGCGGCGAAGATGTTACGAACAGCAGGGCAAAACCTTAGTTTTGGTTAGGCTAGTTACTTGGAGATGGGGGACTCGACTAAACGCAGCAAAATCGATAAACGAGCATCATTGCTCGTCTGCATCGAAAGAGCTATTAATAGTTGAGGACATTCATGTTCGGTAAAGATCAAGGTAATGATTGAGGGTGGTTACACCCGAGCAAGAATCTGACGCGATAATGAACAAGTTCTCCTGATAACCCGTTGTCATTAGTGAGCTAATTAAATGCATGTTTATTAAAGGCCATGACCGTTTGTGGGGCAGTTAATGCCAATCATGGGTAGTTAATAGAGATCCTGGGCAGTTAATGCCAATCATGGGCGGTTAATGCTAATTATGGGCAGTTATTCATGGTTATGGGCAGTTATGCCTCCGGCGCGTATAAAAGCTTGGCAAAAATGTGGAGAAAGGTATCGCAATCTAATTCTCTACTGCAAACTACGTCAAATTGCCTACTTTCTTGTACTAATTCACGCCGGAGGGCCTTTGCGAGGTGCCCCGCCAGTTCACGTTTGTTCTTTCATATTACAGAGTTGGGCTTTGAGGATTCACAAACACGTTGAAAGCCAGGTGTTTGGATTGGGCTTATTCAGTGCATCCAGATTTCTTGGACGCATCACGAGCATGAATACTCGGTAAGACAAGGAGTTGGGGGCTACTAAAGGCCGCCTAGCCCAATAAGGCCCGAGCCATGAGCCGTGTCGGGCGTGGGCGTGTATCCTCAGAGCAAGCGAAGCAAAGGTGTTACGCGAGCAACAGCAGGCAAAACCTTAGCTTTTATCAGGAAAGCTACTTGCGAGATGGGGGCTCAGTTAGCGAGCAACATCGATAAACTTGAGCATTATTGCTCGTCTTCGTCCGAAAGAGCCATTAACAGATCGAGGAGACACTCATGTAAGGAAAGATCAGAGTTATTAGTTGAGGTGGTCACGCCAGAGCAAGAATCTTAGCTAGTGATAGCGCCCGCAAATTCTGGATAATCCGTTGTCATTAGTGGGCTAGTTAAATGCGCTCCCATTAAAGACCATGACCGTTTGTGGGGTAGTTAATGCCAATCATGGGCAGTTAATGCCAATCATGGGCAGTTAATGCCAATCATGGGCGGTTATTCATGGTTATGGGCAGTTATGCCTCCTGCATAAAAGCTTGGCAAAAATGTGGAGAAAGGTATGCGCAATCTAATTCTCTAGCGAAACTCGTCAAATTGCTTACTTTCTTGTACTAATTCACACGGCAGGGGGCCTTTGCGAGGAGTGCCCTGCCCGATTTATGTTCGTTATTGGCGTTTATTGTCTAGTGTGTCCGCATTTCTTGGGCACGATCGCTTGTTCGTTGCGGAAAGCGGATTTTGCGGCATTAAAATTGATTAGACATTTTGCGTTTTGAGGTTTCATCTATGGCGGAGAAGGAGTTAATGGTGTAGCGGCGTGCGTAGTAGGAGGTCCACGAGAATCCCGACCTTAATCAGTATCAAGCTGCCGGAATAATGACCCTCAGCCCATGATGCACGCCACCGCCTAAATCAAAGGCGTGGGGTTGATTCATTGGCGAAGCGAAGGCTGCGGTAGGGTTAGCCCATGAGTTTCGTGAGGAAGCTTCGTCGAGAGCCATCTATTTGGGTCGGATGCATCAACTTAACCTACAACCGATTCTTTATGGGCAAGCCGCCATTTCCATCGAGGTAGATCCGTTACCGGCCTTGGCGGCTCTAGCCGAGAGGTGTTTCTCGCAGTGGTAACCCTCGGTGAACCCTCGATTGTTCATTCTCAACCGTGAGCACAAGGCTCTAGCAGCTTGAGCAAGAGGAAGGAAGCAAGGCCGGTCATATGGTTGTTCTAGTGTTCACTCAAGGCCGGGACCAGAGTTGGCGAGATTCGGATCGATCACGTCGATGGCATTCGCTAGGCATTCGCCTTCACCACAAAGGACACATGCTCTCCACTCTCTACTTGCAGATTTCGGTGTTCGCACCTTCACAGCGGCGATCTCGTGCCTATAGTCGCCGTTCTCGATCACCAAGGGGTTCCTACGTTCGGCGTAGAACTCCTCTAAAACGGTCTCATCAGCCTCGACCTGTTCACGGGGTGGTTCATTTGGGCACCTCGGGCTGGTTGATGGGAATCTTTTGAGTCCCAACCATAAACATGCAACATTTCGAGGAGTCTGGATGGTGATGTCTTTGGATGAAGCTCCACCAGCACGGGGATTAAATTTCCGAACATTAAAATACGAGGCCAAGGGATTTTTGTTGGTGCTTTCAGGGGGAAAAGCTTTAGCTTGGATGGAAGCATTGCCACGACGCTCGATCAATAATTGGGCAGACTTGCGAGCAAAATTCTTGGCTGATTTTGGGACGGCTGGTTCGTTAGCAAAGACAAGGGCTGACTTGTCTAAGGTTAAACAAGGTGCACATGAGTCAACGGCGAGCTACCTTGAGAGGTTTACCAAGGTCGTGGAGCAAGTTCCTGGTCTGACCGAGCAAGAGGTGACATTGTGTTTTGAGACTGGATTGCTGGAAGGTGAAGGTGGTTTGCGCTCAGAGTTAAGCATGCGCCGAACCAAAGGCATAGCGAGAGATGCTCATGCGAGCACAAAATGGTCTTATTGGGAGGCAAAGAAGGAAAAGAAAAAAGAGAGTATATATATATATATATAGTTGGTGAAGAATACTATGGTTGTGCCACCTCACCCAACTTTTGATATTGTTGAATTTTCAAGCCTCCACATCACTTGACTTAAGACTTTTCATTTTCTAGTCATAATTAGCTAATTAAAATAATAATTAATAATAGTTAATATGATATTGTGATATTAATAATTTACTATTAATCTCTTTTATTGTTAATAATAGTGGAAATCTTATATAGAAAGACTTTTGCTTGTAAAAGCTATTTATTATAAAATGATATTCTAAACTTGTTATAAGTAATTAAAATTTTAAATTAGAATACTTTGAATAAAACTAAAATAATGTAAATATTGAAATTGATCAATGAATGGGTAATTGAAAGATTTTCTTAGGAATTTTCTCTAGAAAAAGAACTAAAGAAATAAAGTCTTTAATAATTTAGGGATATAGATGAATTAGTAATTTTCTAGTGAAATTGATCTTTTTAACAAGAAATCGTTATGTGGCAGCAGTAGCATCTGTTAATATTAATTAATAAGAATTAAACTTTCATCTACCAACGATGTAGAATCTTTTTTAAACAAACAACTTTTTGAACATGACACATGTGCAACCAAAATATAAGTAAATCAAGACAATTGTTCTGATTGACACGTGTCATGATCTAAGGGCTGATTGTGTAAAAAATTTCTACACAGCCGGTGGATGAAAACTTTATCAAATTAATAGTTAATAGATATATATTAATAGAAAAATAGGTAACATAAAATTGTCTTGTAAGTAACTTGTATAAATAAAATAGTAGGGAAATGAAAATTGATGAGAATCGAAAAGTTTCAGTTAAATTAAACTTATATAAATTAAATTGAATACAATATAGTTTTAAATTAATCTATATTTGACAAAAGAAAAATATTTTCTTATTTTATAGAAAGTTGACATGTGACAGTTATTTCACTGAAAGTTGTCACGTGGTAGCTAAAGTTCTATTTTAGTAATAATTAATAGAATAGATTAAAATTGATCATTTAAATGGGTAATTGAAAGATTTGCGTATGAATTTTCTAAAGAAAAAAGAACTTAAAAATTAAGTAATTAATTAATAATAGATATAAATTAATTAGTAATTTTTTTGGTGAAATTGATCATTTTAACTGCAGTCGTCATGTAACAGCAGTGACTTTTCTTAGTAGTAATTCATATTAAATTTTCATTAATATGCGGTGCAAAATCTTTTTTACACAAACAACATTTGAACACTACACGTAGGCAATCAAAATCTGAATAAATCAAGACATAGATTGTGATTGATATGAGTCATGATCCAATGACCACTTGTGTAAAAAAAGATTTTACACCGCCAGTTGATGAAAATTTTATTCAATTAATAATTAATAGATATAGATTAACAGAAGAAACAGTGCACATAAAATTGACCCCTTGAAAGGAATAAAACCGAGGGATTGACCCTCGGCATGAAAAGGACCCGACCCCACTTTTTAAAGAAGGTCCCACCGCAGAGCCACACGCGTTGCTGAGGGCAGACCACTCACCCCTAAGATAAATCACTTCAACCTCGGCATCATGACCCTCGGCACTGTGACGAGCCCAGCCACAACTGGCCTAACCGACCACGGGCACCCTCGGCCCCGCCACCAAATCAGTCTTCATAAATCCTCAGCCTCGACAAATAACAAAAGCGTTCGTCACAAAAACCACTCGGCCTCGGCCTCAGACCAATCATCCACCCCGACAAACCATTTCCCTAGGCCCGAGAAAACCGCTGCACGCCATTACCAACTCTCGACAAATACACAGGTTCACTCATTCCCTGACGAATACCCTCAACGCATTTAATAACACCGCTTTATGCTCCCCAATTATTAGCCGCCACGTCAGCCATAAACTTCGGTATAAATATGAGAGCCCACATTCGTGGCAAGGTAAGTAATTTCAAAGAATATCACAACTCTCTTATCACGACTTCCTATCAAACAATTATCACGCCTATTTATTACCAATTCTCTACCGGAATCGACTCTGGGAGGTTATAGCCAACCCGACACCTTAACGGAGTTTATCGCTTACTTTGTACAGTCAAGCGAAGAGGACGAACTGAAAGCGCCACATCATCCTCGCCACACGTGATCGCCAAGACAGGATCACCACACTTTTGCGTGATCGCTTTGGTTCCGAAATCGACTTTTCTCAGCCGCGGCGTCAGGCCCACATGCAGAAGGATGGTGAAATACAAAAAGCAAGCCTCGAAGAACGAACCCCCGCGCATCCACCCGCCCAAAGGAGCATGCCGAGCACAACACGGTGAGGGACGCAGGGGGAACTCTCGGCCCGCTACCCGAGGTGTCGGCCAGTGGACCAAAGAAGGATCGCTCTGAACAAGCGGCTCTCGAACAAAAATAAAGACACCGACGCCGACCCAGAGAAGGTCGGAAGTCTTCCAGGGCAATGAGGAGGAACCGCGGCAAAACAAATAAGCCCACGATTCAAGAAGAGGCCGAGTAGAATACGCATATTGGGAGCACCAAAAGGCCTTGTGCACAAAAATACAGTGAAGCCGAGACCAAAATGCGAGCTAAGGCAAAAAGCCCGGCCCCGAACCCATCAGCGTGCAAAGCACCTCCGGCGCCATCCAATCGGCTCGGTTTGGCGGAGGGTGGAACTACGAAGCCAAAAAGGCAAAGTTTACCACCAATGTCAAATCAAGACTTGGAAGAGGTGGCCGGCGAGGATCTAAGACGGCGTTCATTCTCGCTAAGATTCCCCGATCGGATAATTGTGAAGCCCAAAGCGAGGAAGGGAGTCTCGGCCATACGCGGTCCTCGACCAACAAGGCCCCTCCAGTCTCGACATCCTCTCGCCAACTAGCAAAGGAGGCTCGTTTGGGGTCCCCATGAGAAACATGATCGAGGAAGAGCCCGAGGTACCACAGCAGGAAAAAGGGCTAATAGCGCATCCCACTCAAGCCTTTGGCTCGGCACAGGCCAGCACCGATGACGATGCTTGAGATTAGGGCATAGATGGAGAAGTTGGAGGCTCGGCGAGCTCAGGAGTTAATTTGGCCATCAAAAAATTGGAGGCCATTCATCAAGCAAATAAGAGAAGTGGAAGTGCCTTGAAAGTAAAGATTCCACACTTTGAGGACTACTTTTGGTAACGACCTGGACCACGTGTCGGGGTTCGAGTTGAAAATGATCATCGTAACAGGCATCGGACGACATATGGTGCTTGGTGTTCACTGGGACCCTCAAGAAGCGAGGCTCAGCAGTGGTACAGATTTAGCACCCGACTCTATCACTGTTGGGATGACTTTAAGGGCATTTTGAAAAAGTTCGCCGGCGGGTGCTCTCCCAAAAAGCGCAGAGATCGTGGCGTGAAACAAGCGATTGGAGAAATGCGATCTTGGCATACATGGCACGCTTCAAAGAGGTCTGGACCAAATCGAGATATTCCCGACACCTCGTAAGGATGTGTTTCGGAGAGCTTGATGGAGGCTAGCCGAACGAGCTCCTCATGCGACCAAAGGACTTCAATCGGCGAAATGTTCTTGGCAGCTTCAAAGAGGTGGCTCTCTGCGGGCGAGCAACCCCCACCACAACAAGCTGCGGCGGTCACGTCCTCTCAGCACGAGGCAGCCGCAAGTAAGAAAAAGAGAGGGAAAGCTCGGCAAGAGGGCATAACTTCGGCGAAAAAGGGGAGGAGGAACGAGGTGCCAAATTCATCTGGCGAGATCGAGGGGGGGCCAAACGAGACTTCGAGTTGGAAGACTTCACCCCCTCAATGAATCTAGGGAACACATAATGGGCGTTTTCTGAGAGAAAACAAGATCACGTCCACCATTCCCCATGAGGTCACGGTAGAAGAAGGCGAAATCAGCGAAAAGATGCGGCTTCCATAACGAGATTGGCCATATCACGGAGGAAAGCATACAGCTCAAAGAGCAATACTGAGGGGAGGGTGATAAGCGAGGGAGATAGAAGGTTTGTGGCGAGAGAGGTCCACATTCGCCCCAGGACCGAGGGCTCAGAGGCGACAACGAGGCGGCCGACAGCCAACTAGGCCCGATGGTAAATACAATCAGGGAAGAAACCCAGTAAGTATCCACAGTTGAAGAATGCAATCAAGCTACTGAACAACTCGGCGAGAAAACATCATGGATGGGATGGTTGAGCACGAAATGGTATCGAGGGATCACCGGTGGCGGTCAATGATTGTGCTCATCAAAACCGTTAACTGCAAATCGGCATTCGCGACTGACTAGTTAAGCGGGTCTTGATAGACACGTGGGCGGGGAAAGATGTGATGTACTATAAGTGTTTTTCGGCACTAGGGCTCGGCGATACCCACCTCACTCAGAGCAGGAGTCAAGCGGAGGGCTTCTGAGGGCCACAAGGTCACGGCCAAAGGCACCGTGGCACTCAGTCAAGTCCGAGGCGGGGATACCACTAGAGCGAGGAAGTCACTTTCCTGGTCCTTGATCTCCCTCCCATACAACGCCATCCTCGGCGCACCTTCCGAGGCCAAATTCGAATGGTGGCATCAATGGCCCATCGGCGGGTCAAGTACACATGACCTCGTTCGGGTAGGGGGTCCTTAAGAATGATGCTCGTACTACTTTAGAGTACGATCAACGAGAAAAAGAAGCGGAGAAAAGATTGAAAAGGCCGAGGAGGCCGAGGCCGAGGAAGAGATGAGCAGGCCGCCAAGCGAGCCAGAGGGGCTCGGCGAGGGGGCTCCACCCGTAGCAACCAAAGCAAGCCAGAGTTGGCCAGCGTCTGGAAGAGGAACGTCGAGTCGAGAGACAGAAAAAGCGAAATCGAAAGCCTCGATGTTCGAGACCATCAATCATACGACCTATGGAAGATGTAGAAGAAGTTATCATAAACTTCAACTACCCAGACCGAGGAAAATAAAGGTGGGAATGGAAATTGCGAGGCGACGAAAGGAGAGCCATAATCGAGTTCTTAGAGAACAACGATGTCTTTGCATGGCCAGGGATATGGAAGGCATTGCGAGATGTGATACACGATTAAGCATCAATCCGACATTTGTACCTATTCGGCGAGAGATATTTCTCGGGAAAAGCAAGAGAGGCAATCAAGGAGGAAATAGCCAAACTTCTTGGGCCGAGATCATAAGAAAATCCACTACCCTCGTGGATTGCAAATGTTGTGATGGTCAAGAAAATAACGAGAAAATGGAGGATGTGCGTGGACTTCACCAACTTTGAATGAAGCGTGAAGGAGTGGTACCCTTCAGAGGATAGATCAGCTGAGTCGATTCTATCTCGGGATACAAAATTTAAGCCGTTGGGCCTACTCGGGGTACCACCGGATCGGGATGTGGAAGAGGACCAAGGAATACAACCTTCCCGGCGGGCGCACTCTGCTGAACATGATGCCGTTCGGCTAAAACGCGGGGGCCACCTACCGTGAATGAACAAAGTCTTGAGCAACCAGGTTGGGAAGGAATGTGGAGGCCTACATAGATGATATGGTGATTAAAGCGAAGGAAGCATGCCACAGAGCGACCTCGAGAGAAACCTTCCAAAACCTCGAGAAGAACAAAATGAAGCTCAATCCAGCCAAGTGTGCCTTGGTAACGAAGTGAAAGTTTTTGGGGTGGTAGAATGAGCGCGGCATTGAGGCAAATCCGAGAAAATAAAAGCACTTGCCGAGATGAAGGTCCCAATATGCATCAAACAAGTTCAACAAGTGAATGGAAGAATAGTAGCCTTGGAAGGTTCATCTCGAAATCGGTTGAAAAAGCCTCCCCTGCTTCAAATCCTAAGAGGCGAGAAAATTCACATGGGACGAGGATCACGACCTCGCGTTTTGAAGCTCAAAAATACCTCGGCGACCCTAAAATTGCCCCACACGGGAGAAGACTCTTTGTCTATCTCGGTAACAGTTTCGACATCCCATAACATCGGTCTTGCGGAGAGGAAGGAGGACTTGAAACCCATCTACTATGTATCACATGCAGTGAAGTAGAAGCGAGGTACATGCATATCGAGAAGGTGATTCTCGCGCTAATGATACGGCGAGAAAAGCGAAGCCGTATTTCAAAGCCCATGAAATCGGAGTTTATCTTGACTTGCCTGCGAAGAATATTACGAACTGATGTTCTTTGGAAGAATGATGAAGTGAGCCATCGAGTTGAGGAGTATGCAATTGTTTACCTTCCAAGAAAAACCATCGAGCTCAAATCTTGGCTGATTTCATTGCCGAAGCCTCCTTCACCTCGGCGGAGGAAGCGATGCGCGGATCAGGACCTTCCACAAGCGGGCAAGTGCCCGAGCGAGAGTGTCCTCGCCGATACGGACATTGTTCGTAGATGGATCATCGAAAAAGGCGGGCATTCT
>CM028377.1:3751316-3826964 GCA_013146195.2 Codonopsis lanceolata | reverse complement strand
TACGCATAGCCCTCTCAATGACGCCCTTGCCCACCAATCCTCCTGGGCTACCACGGACATGCAGATCGATGCCCCCAAGAGGGGAACGCCCCTGTATTTTTACCAGCCTCGGCAAATACCGGGTAGTAGCGGGCATCTGGAAGCCGGCTTGTCTCCAAGTGGCGCCCACCGAGTAGTGGGGGAGAAGGAATGTGACCTGGCTCGAGGCTCAACGAACTCTCATGCTGAAGGTGAGGAGGACTAGGGCTTTTCTTCCTTTTGCCTTTGACCTTAGCATCCTTGGCAGTAGGCATCACAGGATGTTGGCAACTGGGGCAATCTCACCTCGCCTACAAGAATAGCCGCGACAACTTCTTTCTCCCAGGCAGTCTTTTGTGTGCTTTTGTGTGCCGCCAGCCTTTTTTAGGTTTTACGGTTTTAACGCCGGTCCACTTGTGGCCTTGCCCAAGTCCGGGGTTTTCTTCACCGGCGGGCAGAACGGCACCTTGGGCAATTCCACAGGTGTGTTGACCTTCAAGTCAGCCGCTCGTTGATCAGCTTCTTTCTTCCGCTGCCTTAACACGGCCAAATTCTTCATTCCTGAAATAAAATAGAATGAAACAAGTTTAGAACGAGCTCGAGAAAAGGGGAGAGCAAAACAGAAGAGTCGAAGGCTAGCAGATAACCGTCGTGGTCCTCATAAATTGGTCGGCAATCGCCGCCGGGTCCCAACCGTTGGCACTCAACACACTCGTGTTTAAACATTCCCGTGGCGCCATCCCAAGAAGGCGAGGGTTCTCAGCACGTGATCGGGGGCTCCACTGGGACCTCGCCGCATGACACCGGCCAAGCACAAATAACGCTGGATTACGCACTGCCTCCTTCCAACAAGAAAAAATTGCTGGCCGACAAGTTTTTCGTTCTCTTCTATTACGCCCACGGCGGTCTTCAACGCAGCCAATCGAGCAGTCTCTCCCGAGCTGAAATCTTGTTTAGAGGCCTTGGGGATCTTCATTTCGCCAGTTGCCGTGGGCATAAACGGCCAGCCAACCCGGGATTCAATAAACAGGACCCTTCAATCCCAAGAGTCCACTTTCCCAGGACGCCTGACAACGTTCAAAATTGAATTCGCCCTCACACCTATCCTCCCTCCCGTGCTCGGCGCGAAGATAAATAATTTTCGCAGCAAAAACATATCCGGCTCAAACCCCGCCGCCTTGCCAGCTGAAAGCTGTGATAGCGCGGACTGTGTTCAACATCAGATCGCACGGGACGGCCTTGGTCTCGTATAAGAAATCCACCAGGAAGGGCTCTAGCGGGAGACGTAGCCCGACGCGAAAGAAATCGGCAAAAAATAAGAGCTCATTTCCCTGCTCGCGGGAGAGGGTGACACGGGCAGGGACGTCCATTTTGTTCGCCCGATAGTAAGCATTGTCAACACCAAGGGAAGTAAGCCATGCTGTCACTTTGTCCGCCGTGTCTAGAGTGGCCCAGTGAGCAGCATAACGGCCTTCATCTGCATTCACATACCAATCGGGCTCCTCCTCCTCTTCCTCTTCTTCTTCGATCACTTCCTCAACGGGAACCACTACTTGAGGGCCACCCCTCCTGGTTAAGAAGCGAGCAATGGGGACTTTGTCTTGGCCAGCTGTTTCTCCTTCAGAGGCCACTTCCACCTGGAGCGCCGCTTAAACGCCGAGCAAGCGGCAGGTTGTCTGCCTCATCGGCCTCAGAAGCCTCTCCGCCAAATCTATTTGCTCAACCATTACTCGCCCTACCGAATCCCCCACAGTCGCCACGCTGAGGCCTTGCCCGACAGCAAAGCCACCGGTCACACTCTCCTCGCCGGAATCTTCCTCGCTGGAAGAATCGACTATGTCAACCACGGGGTCCACGACACGCCTTCGAACTGTTGGCCCGGCCACAGATCTGACTCCCTCATCGCACTCAACGCTGATCGAAGGAGACTTTTCGCTGCTAAGCGAGTCGTTCCTCCCACCATAGCTGAAAGCCTCACGGTCATTCTCGGACACATCAGACATCTACAAAGAGATCGAGGAAGACAGCTATCAGAAATCTGCCCAAGCAAATGGCAAAGAAAGGGAAAAGAAATCCTTAAGTCTAGGTCAACGCACGAAGCTCTGCCCATTTAGCGAGCAAGAACACGGTTTCTATTCCTCGATCTCTACCTAAGGCCGGTCCTACCCTCTTAAACCCTAACAAAATCATGCAGAAACAAAGGAAGGAATGCCAAACAACCACCGAAAACCAGAAAAGTCAAAAACACAAATAAAAGGGGGTTGAGAGCTTACTGTTATTTTTGGAGCAGTGGGTCTTCAATGAAACAATCAAAGGAAGACGATTTGGGCCGGCGTGAGTACTACAAACGTCGAGAGATGAATAGATACCGGAAGCAAGGGAGAAACTCTACCGGAACCTGGAGAAAAATGCAGCGTCAACGGTGACTGAAGCTTTTTCGGAACTTTCTCTCTCTAAGAGCTCACAATCTTGAAGACGGTAAAAGGAAGAAAAGGGGTCGAGGGTGCCTTTTATAGACAGATTTATGGGCAAACGCGAGGGAAAGCTCAGAGCCCGAAGAGGCGCCTGGAATGGGCGGCCCATCATCACGACGCAATAAATGCAACCCTTCGTACTCCGTGCCCTGTCCTATCATCTTAAGTTTCTGACGGCTCACGCGCCCTTTTCGCCCACGCGCCTAGCATTCCTCAAGCGAAAAGCTTCCTGGACACGCCTCAAGTTCACCTCGCCGAATTCCTTGTCTTTCTTAAAAGTTCACAAAGTGTTGAAGCCCGTGCGAATATCAAACTTGAACGCTCCCCGCTCCGAGCATGAATACTCGCCAGACAGGAAGCTAGGGGCCACTGAATATACCCGGCCCAAGCCGGGTTACGAGCAAGGCACGAGTTAGCATCACGTGTTAGTCACGGCACAAGCATCTTCCTGGGGCCCACGCTACCAGCGAGCAAGATGAGACAAAATGAGCAAGACGAGAGAGCCGGCCGAGTACCGAGCAAAGATAATCCTCACTCAAACTCGGGGCAAAGGCCTTGCTCGTCCGACCAGTGGACCATGATCGGACTCATACATGCTTCAAAGCAAAGGAATCGACTTACTTTGCTCCGGTCGGGCACCGGCCTTGCCTCTGCCCAACCAGGGGCCGATCTTCAGACTAACAAGTTCAGTGGATCAATACAAACAGTAATAGCCGGACAGCCCCGCCGCCCGAAAGCACACATCAACATGAGACGCTGTAGCTTGCTTTCCAAGGCAAGTCAAAGGTTTCCCCTCGTTTAGCGGAATACTTGCCTTATCAACTCCTATAACTACGCGGTCAACCGCCTGTTTCGCCTAGAATCAAGGGATTTCCTCCTTGACTATCTCGACAATCATGGAAACTGAATCCTAGACGGATTCAATCACCTTGAGGGCAATACTAGTAATGTCGTCGGAGATGACAATACCAACAATAATAGGATGAATGAGCTAGAGCATACTCGAAATAATAAGGGAATAACTTCTAAAAGATACAACAGCTCGACCAAACAAGTCGGCACCCAAAATAATACAATAACAGAATACTAACATGACTACCCAAGTAAAGTCTACTTAACTTTACATTCGTGTCTCACAAATACATAATAACGGTAATGATAATAAACCCAAGCTTAAAGCCCGGAAGACCACCTTCTAGGAATCACTATCCGGCCGCCACGCTGCACTAACGGATCACTGCAAAAACTAAGGAAAACAAACACACGAAATGAGTCATAATGACCCAGTAAGTTACTAAATGCAAATGTATGGCATAGCATGTCGTGGCATGGCATAATGCACAATATGTATAAAATCATGGTATCTTTATAGTCTACCAATAATAAACTTGTATCAAGTCATCATGTAACATAAACTTCATAAACCACGTAGCACGTTCTCTTTCATATAAGTGCTTATACCCAAGCACGTAAAACCAAGATCTGGGCCTAGCCCTTCTATATTCAAACCATGGGTCCAACCTTCAAAAGATCATAGTCTGGGATTCAATCCTCGAATGATCACAACTCATCAGTTTTCTTAATGAGCACTTCGTTACATTCATCCAACCCTGGGATGAGAAATGGGAGCTCAATATCAGGCTAGGGGGCGCTAATACGAGACCACATCCCACTATCGGCCAAATAGTGAGGAGAAAGGGTACCAATGCGGCGATTCATAGCGAATGTTTCCAAAGGCCATGAATCGTCCCATTGCCGACAAAACGACCAAGACGCCAGCTGGACTCAATTCAAGATGCACAAGTAGATATTTACTTGGAATAAACCAATAAGGACCAAGTCCATCATAAAAGAACTTATCGATTCAAGTAGGTCATAATGCTCTACAAAACCCAATAAACAATGCACATAATTGTACACACTTAACATGTTCAACTAACTTGTAAGTTTAGTTCAAAAACCACATATTGAGGTATTCACAATCCTCAAGTCATCACCAATTCAAGAATAGCTTATAGCTCAACAAATCACAACGTGAGGTCTACTATAGTCCTCTACTCGAGATTAAGTCAAAGACTATTATTTAGTCTAAGTATAACCACAAACAAGGCTTAGCATTAAGTTTCACTTATAGGCACATCGGACTCAACCCAAGTCCCGCTCGTCGTTTGAAATCGACACCCTCAAGACCACTCTCGTGAATAACAAGACTACCCTGTAGTCTAAATCCCGTAAGTATTTTCATATCCTCGCGACTAAATTCCTTATAGTGAATTCATCGAATAACCATTATTAAATAGTACTCGAGACCATGGGTTGGTCTCTAATACTCCGTGCTCTACTAGCACGCTCTAAACAAGTTCCCAATAGGTCTCTATAACATGAGTGTCTCCCTTGGACACAACAAGATACTCGGATGCGCACAAACATAAGCAAACGAGACCCGAACATCGTAGGGTCTCAATCAAAGGCTTGTTATCACATTATTGGTCTCACAATGACTCCGTTGAGTCTTAATTCTACATTCCATTCTTTATGTGTTTCATAGCCCCACCATTAAACATTTCATTCATATAGCTCATTCGGCTTGATTCCCAAACCCTAAACCCAAGAATTCATCATAATCATAATCAAACGAAATCCAATTGTTGTAGGATTCCAACCCGAGTTCATTATCACATTATTGAACATATTTCGACTCCGTTGAGTCTAAACACCAAGTTTCATCATTTACACCCTTCATCAATCTCAACATTAACCCCACTTCAACTAACCATAATTTCTCCAATAATTCGGGATTGACTCTCAAGCCTAAAATCCACAAGTAATCCCAACATAGATCAAAACCCCATTTCATAAATCATATAATTTCATTTAAGTAATCATAACCATAGTATATAGAGAGTTCACCCTCCAAAGCCCCAACCATAGGCATACTTTCATAATGAACCCAAATAAATTGTAAACATGGTTCCTAGCATGCTCACAACCCTAGAATCACAAGATGAAGGATAAACATATACATCAACAATCATAGAAGTCATCTACAAATGCTCCTAACAAGTTCATATTTCCAAAATCCCCAAAATTGGGCAAACAAGGCATACAAGATGTTCATTGCCCACAAATAGCATATAGATTGTTTTCCTTAGGGCCAATGAACCAAAATCAAAAGAAAGTAACTTACCTAGCTTGAGTGAAAACTCAAGAGAACACAAATCCGATCGGTGAAGTCGTTCTACTCGTCGAGGGCCTCAAGAATCCGAAGTTTGAAGGAAATCGGGTGGTTGGATCATCAAGGATCGAAGAGAGAAGAAGCTAGGGCTCAAGAGTCTCCCATGGAGTCTCTCTCTCTAATACGTATGAAGGAGAGGAAGAAATGAAGAGTTTTCAGCAATTGGTGAAGAGGTTTGGGTATTTATACCCCCAAAATAAGAAGGGCACAATAGGCATTTCTCAAGTGCAATTAGTGGAGATTAGGGATAATCAAACACTAATCTAACCTTAATTAACTTCTAACTAATGTTAGGACATGCTTAGGGTTAAGTATGAGAGGTTAGGAAGGGTTTAGAGGGGGTTTAATGAGGGTAGAATAGGTATAATTCGCCAAAACACAAAACAGGGCAAAATCCCGTGTAACAACACTGAAGTGAGGCGGGCGCCTCACTCCCTTCCATGCCGCCTGGCTCATCTACACAAAGGGTTGCTCTATTTACTTGAGGCGGGCGCCTCACCCATGAGGCGGGCGCCCGGCTCCTGAACCTCCAAAACTTGGTCTAAACTTGATCTAAATGATCCCAAACTTATGGGCAACCATTCTAAGGTCTAACCCAACTCAAAACAAGTCTAAAACACACCCGAACAACTCCCGAAACAACTCAGAGCGAAACCGGGAAGGGGTGCAACAACGTGCAACCGGAACGACGAATGAACTCGCAACCGAACGAGCAACTAAAGGAGACTTTTAAGGCAAGTCTAAGGGCTAATGAAGAAGCTTAAACACTTCTAGAAAGTTGAATAACAACTAGGGGAATAAGAATCCCAAAGGAGAGGCGATTACGCGACTCGATTCCCGAACTACGCGATAGAGACGAACGTTATCTCCAAAGCTTCCAAAATCATCGATAGACTTAAGGAACACCTCCAACTTGAAGCCTAATGCATCTAAACATGTTAACAAACCATCTTAAAGAGGTCTAGGACCCAAACCGAGGTCACGAACACAAAACGCAAGCAAACCCTCAATCGCGTCGCATTCTGACTATCGTCGAGTCACGACTTGTGACTATAGCAAGTCAACAACTATATGGAGTCTCTTAATAATGTTTTGGTCTTAAAATGGTCTCTCAAACATATCTAGACCCTCTCGCAAACCAAACATACCGTCGACAAAGGAAGAAGTGCAAGTATAGCACGCAAACCGAGATAACGAAGGAGCGGGGCGTCACAGAAATAGACTTGTATCATGGTCTTGCAAGAAACAAGGATCAGTTGCAAACTCAACCACAGAAGCTGAATACATTCTTTATTTGCTCTCAACTACTATGGATGAAGCAACAACTAGTGGACTACAACATCAAGACAAACCGCCCAATCATGTGTGACAACACATCGGCTAATTTTAGTCTCCAAAAATCGATGATGCACTCCAAGACTAAGCACATTGATGCATCCTTATCACTTCCTCAAAGATCATGTGGAGAAAGGTAACATCGCTTTGGAATATGTTCAACCGAGCATCAATTGTTCTTACAAAACCACTGGATGCCACCAGGTTTGCTTATTTAAGGAGAAATCTTGGTATGATTGATCCTACTGCTTAATTTCAAAGTTATTTGTTATAGTTTCTTTCATACCGGTAGACTTAGTTTTAAGACTAATCGGAAGACGTAAGTTCTCCTTTACCGGAAGACTTAAAGGTTAGTATTTATTTACTTAGTCTAACCTTTGCTAAAGAGGTGTCTAAAGCAATAAAGGGGGTCAAGGATAAAATTTGGTACTTAAGAAAATATCTTAAGTTCCCGCTTTCTCAACTAAAATTTTCTCGCCCTTAAATAGTCCTTGAACCGTCATTTACCAAAACCTTACGGAACCCCTTTGCAAATTATTTCTCTCTCTATTCTTACTCTCTCTCTGTGTAACTGCTTTCTGCAAATCCAAGTATTTCTTGTTTCTTCTTCTCACTCGACAGCAATGGTATGTTCTTCTACATTCTCTACTTGAAACTTACTACGTATTGTTCTGCATTTCATTTCATATCCTAAAATTATGTTGGAATTCAAACGGTCACTTTCAAGTTTCATACAGTTTCGCCATTGTTGTTTTTACAAACCTAAGAATACTAACAGTCGTTTATGTATATTCATCGTTTATTCTTATGAAAAACTCCTGTTATACTTTTCTCGGGTGTGGATTCTCTAAACATTCTAGGGTTTCAAGTCTTTATTTCAAAAATTCCAAAAATTTCAGAAAACCTTGAAATTTCTGCTTGTTTAGTTATTAAGGTGAAAAGCCCTAATTTTTGTTTGTATTTTCTTCAGGCAAAAACTAAGCACGACAGCAGAAAGAAACAAAACCCAGAAACCGTCATTCTTCCAAGGTCGGATGTCAACCTTCCGGGATATCCAACCTTTCCCGCCTCTCATGACATCATAGTCGCTCTGGACCCGAAGCTGTACATACCAGGAATGTGCATTGACCTTCAATCAGTCTGCACAATAGCCGCCGCCGTCAAAGCTTGCGAGGACATGAACGCCTCTGGGATTCTGCCCCTCTTCTGCCTCAACGACAAAAATTATAGCATCTTTCTAGCAGAAGAATTCTATCAGAGAATGGAGCTCATGAACAAGACCGCTCTACGAGGATGGATTCGAGGCCGTCCCATCTCCATAACCGCTAAATCAATCTCCACTATCATCGGCGTGCACTACGGTGGAGCTCTTGCAGCAACTATGGCTGAGGCTGTACATGCCTGGGAAGCCATGAGGGGAGTAGAAACCTACAGGGAACCTCAAGGGAAAATGCTCAGGAATCTTTTCCCTCTGGACGTATACTGCTCAAGCCACCTTATTGACAAGGGGCTTCTATTCAAAAGTGGAGCACATGATATGTTTACGGCCCAACAAATCAACTTGACCAGTGCCGTATTTCTTCAGCTCCGTCTCAACTGGGGGGCCATCATCTTCAACGAACTAAAGCAGTGGGTGGAGAAAGCAAAGAACAACCCCACTTGCAAACGCCCCTTCGTGAGGCTGATCAATGCCCTTCTAAGGGATGATGCTAAAGTCAACTCTTCCTTAAAGGAAGATGAATTGATTATAGTGGCCAAGGAGAAGCAGCTAACCGCTTCGTTCTTCAGCAAATATTCTGAATACGAGAACAAGCGAAGACTGCAAGAAGTCCTCTGCAAAATTTGATGATCAAGTGGCCGCGTCCCTTCATCAACAAGCCAAAGACTTGGCTGATGAGGCAGAGCAGCTGCTACGGACCAAGATGGCAGCCAAGGGCAAAGCAGAGAAGACAAGGTCGGAAGAGGCCAACGAAGAGGATATGCCAAGGATTAGAAAGGCTATAAGGCCAAAAGAACAAGGCACTGCCAATCCAGCCATTCTTCACCTTCACCACCAAGCCCGGCCATCCTCTCAAACTCAACAAACTACCAACCAAACACACCGACGCCAACCTCTACCGCAACACCCACTCCCAAACCCAAACGAAGGAGACTTCGTAAGACCTTTGAAGACCAGCCACCTGCAAACACTCCAACCACTACCACCGGTAGCTGAGCCTCCTACTCACCGCTAAGAAAGAAAAGGAGAGTCGGGTCCCAAACCTTCTACAAACAAACTACCACTACGACGCCCAACCAACTATCTCTACCGACGCCCAACCCCACCGCAACACCCACCCCTTCATCTATTCCTCCCGAGTCATCTACTTAGAGGAATTCACCACCTCCAGGAGCCTATCCCTCAGAGGAGCCTCAAACTCAGGAGGAGCCCGTAACCCCCACTCCTCCTCCACCTTCCCCTTTAACTACTCACCCATCCATCTACCCCGTCCTCACCTCCCAATCCCAACCAACTTCATCGACACACTACAACCAACTCAAATCCCTCCCACACAACCATTAGACTCGATTCTACTAGTTCTTTTCGAACTTTCAAAGAGCGCATCTATTTACCCCTACCCATCAACCTCCTCAACCTTCTCAACCTTCCCTTAGAAAACCAAAACTCTCACCCCTCGCCCTTCTTTCCGGTTCTCTACCGACCCTTACCGCCTCCGAATCATCTCAATGCTGACAACTCGACACCGACATTGAGATTGATTCCCTCCAACCCCTCCTCCCTCCACCCATTACCATATCTTCCTCCACCAACACCATACCAACCCAAGACTCGCCTTCTTCCGACCATACTCCTCCATCTAATAGCTCCATACCGGCAGACTCCCTCTGCCAGCATCTCATTCATATACTGGCCAACTACTTCACCAATGATGAAATTTTGTCATGGCTGACGCCATAACGAAAGACTAGCGCTTCACTAGCATCTCTCTGGTCACCGACATAGCCACCGTCATGCCCAAAGCTAATGACCGAACTGCAGCCTTCTTCTACGTAATTCCAAGAGGATGTCTGACTGCGTTGACAGACATACGACTGACTTTACCGACATCAAGATCAACCTTGAAGCTCAACGAGATGAGTGTGTCTGTATCCGCCTCCTCCCTCTACTAGTTATTCCATGTCATCACTCTCCATCTCTAAATGGTCGCTTCTCCTGCTCTAGAGCTCAACCGCATTGCTCGCGACTCGCTCACAACGCCATGAATGCCAACCGTGATCGTGATCCGCCATCGAGGAGAAGCAATGAGGTCAATCACCGTAATGTCATGGAAGAGAACAACCGCCTCTCGAAGAATCGGCTCACCGCTCGCTCCACCGCACTCCTAATGCGTATGACTACTGAACGAAGAATGGAAGAGCTAGAGCGAGAACGAAGGGAAAAGGAGGCTGCAGACAAAGGCAAAGGAAAAAGACTAGTAGTTTATGTATCTTTTTTTCCCTTACTCAGATATTTATCCTCATTTGAAAACTACGTGATATGTAAACTTCTTTGTTTATAAATACAGAAGATTACTTGTTTTTCAAAAAAGGTTATCTTGTTTAAATTCTTATTGCTTTATATTCATATCTGTTTAGAATTTAAATAATCAGTTTAAATTTATTTGAACTGCTGCTAATCTGTGTGCTATTCTATGATTTATATATCCTTGTTTGCACTTAGATTAGTCCCTTACATTTGAGGTGTTATTCTGTTTGATAGAGGCATGTCTTCTCGCTACTCTATTTATAAATTCCTCGACGTGTTATTATCTATCACATAGTTTGTTTCAACCCTCATTTGTAGTAATGATGACCGATATAAATAGGAGGAGATTGTTGATTCTTATAATAGATTTATATCTCCTCAGTACATTACATTAGTTTTATACTTCAGTGGCTAAACGGGCTATGTATCGTTTAGCGTGGAAACTATGTATAGAACTTTGCCTAGTATAGTTTTTATAGGACTTCACAGGTTCAGCTGAAGACCTCTTCAAGCTTCACCGGAAGACCTGCTTAAAGCCCACAAACCAGAGACCTCGTGTCCACTAATCTTCTATGACGTGTCCTATCCAAAAGACTCGGGGTAATTCAAACATATCCTTATCATTGTTTGAATTAACCTAAGACATTCTCGACATATCAAGCCGAGAAAGAAACTTTCCAAAGCAGGAAGACTTTTCGTCCTGAGTGAAAGCATGGCGATGTTGAAAGCGATTGTCTCCTACTTTCTGCAATCCTCGGATCGACACCCACTCCGCCCACCTTTTTGAAGATCACGAAATCATTCACCGCTTCTAGATATGCGTGAAGACGAAAACTTGGATCGACAAACCCATGCATTTAATGCATTGTTGAAAAGAAATGTTGAAATATTCGTCTTCTCAAACGGATCTTTGCGGTGCACTGCTATAAATGCCGCCATTGAAGACCGGAACATACAAAGACCGCATTTAATCAATCGAACACTAAAAGGATTGCTCAAACTTAATAACTCCAAGTCTTTCGCCCGGTGCAATCAAGAGATCCTCTTGCGATCTAGAAGTCTCAAATCAGCAACAACAAAGCTGCTAAATCATCAACACTTATTGCTTTATCTTCTTGTTGTTTACTTTCATTTACTATATTTTCTCGCATCAATTAAATATCCTGCTTTTACAAAGATATTTAATTCCCTAGACCCCAACACAAGTCAATATTTTGTACACGATCCATTAGGGATATTCCTTGTAATTGATCTAGTGGAAAACATAGTGCAATGTTTAAATCCAAGGTTGACTGCCTTGGTGGTGGACGTAGCACTCATTATAGTGTGAACCATCCCAAAATACTTGTGATATTTCTTACTGTTTGTCTGATATTTGAACTGCTTAGTTATTCTGATTATCTTTATCCATTTACAGCAGAACTTAAATAACTTGTAAAAGGTCTACCGGTAATCCTTATCGGCGGATCACACGAACAACTAACTTGAAGGTCTTCCGCTACTTGAATCTTTCGATAGATTGCAAGTATCCTTCAAAGTATTTACCAAAAAGTTTTAAGTGTTTAATAAGCTATTCAACCCCCCCTTCTAGCTTATTATTGTGGCCATTGGGACCCACAAATATCAAGACCTGTTAAAACTTAACAAATGTCAAGTTACAAGATTGAAAAAATGCAAAAGGACAAAGCAGGATGCGCAAAACAGTGAAATGCAGGGGTTAAAGTGCGAAAAATGAAACAACTTGGCCTAAGTTGGCACCACCCACACTCCAAATAGGGGTGGCGCCTAGTTCCTTAATGGGTGGCGCTTGGATTGAAGCTACAGTGCTCCCCAAACTGCTACAGGACAACTATAAATCGCGTAATGTGCAAAATTCTCGGCGTTCTATACAACTGAATGAAGCACAAAGAGAGAAAATGTAATTCCTTCGGTGTCCTCTCTCCAGGCTATAAATAGAGCCTTCGGGGTTCACTTTCAGACACCCCTTTCTTCCCCAAAAACTCTCCGCGTCGTTGTTACGCTGGAAAAATAGAGAGCGAAGTGAGATAGTGAGCGATCCTTCTCCAAAGCCTCGAAACTCTGCCAAATCTCCACCAGACTTAAAACCAACCGATCAAAGTGAGCCTTAGCCCCCCAGCTAGGTTTCCACCCTATTTCCCCGGTCCAAAAATCACGGAAAAAGCAGTTGCTCTGCCCGATTTAAAAGGCCAAATCAGCTAGAAATAAGCTGTTATTCTGTCCGATTTCCGCCTCCCTCAAGCAAACAAATCAACCAAAATAAGCAGTTACTCAGCCCGAATCTCCCCATCACTTCATCAAAAAAAAGTCTCCCTCTCCCTAAAGGACAGAGCGAGCACACCCTAGTCCGCTAGTAGGTAAGTTTTAAATATTTATTTGTAAAAAGTGCTACTTTCCATCCGGCCCAATATAAAAATATAAGCCGTTGTGCTGCCCAAGTTTAGTTAGAAAATAGCACTAAAAAGAGCCATTATTATGGCCAAATATTTTTAAGTATATTTGTAACTATTTGTAAAGAGACGGCTGTAAGTTCGTAAATAATGTAGTGGCGGATGTATTTGTTTTTATTTTCTGTCTTTTAATGCTTTATTTATCTGCGAAATAAATATAACAAAAAGCATACTTTAGCCAAAAACTATTTTTGAGACCGAAAGGGCGAGTTGGGTGCCTAGCACCTTCCCAACTCGTAACTTAGCCTCCGAACCCATTTTCATAATCTTTGGTTTTCGTTTTTAATTTTGCTTTATTTATTCCTTAAAATAAAGATTGCGACTCTATAAAACATTTTGGATCCAGTGGGGCATCGCAACATCTTTTCTTGCACTTTTCCGTTTCTCCTAAAAAATGGAGAATGAGAATGAAAAGGTGATGCATTCCTATATCCTAGTATCCTCTAAGCAAGGGATAACTTGATGTAGAAAACCCAAAGCACCCATAGTGATTCGAAATAGGCCATAAGGTTATTTTCATAAAATCCATAGTGGGGCCTCGCAACACTCCTTTTTTGCACTTTTCTGTTTTTCCCTAAAAAAGGGAGAATGAGAATGAAAGGGTGATGTATTCCTATATCCTGGTATCCCCTAAACAAGGGATAACTTGATGTAGAAAAGCCAAAGCTCCCATATTGGACCAAAAATTCACTGAAAGTTACCGAGGCGTATTCAAACGCGCTATCTTAGACAGCACTCCTCTCGCACTTTTAGGCTCCATTTGTTTCACGGAAAATGACTTCCAGAAAACGTTTTTCTCATTTTCCGGTGTTTGATAACCTTATGAAAATGTAGTCAACGTAAAAGCTTTTCCGAGTCAACGGAAAATGAAGTCTTCTTTTCCGGAAAATGACTTACGAATTCATTTTCCGTAAGTCATTTTCCAAAAGTTCGAGCACCCCTTCGCCCCTTTCCACAATTACACATATTTACATATACGCACAATATTTCACTAAACAAATAAATTGTTTAGAAATATAAATGGAGTTTGTGCACACTATATAAATTATAATTTTAATAAATACTCACTACGTCTTAAAATTGGTGTCAACTATATTATTTAGGAACGTTCCAAACATTATTCATATTCTTTTTTAAAACATTTTTTTCATATAAATTTTATTTGTATTTGTGAGATTGAAAAAAGATGGACCTTATTGATTTGACACAACTAATGATAAATTGAGGTTACTAATGAAAAGTTATTTAAAGCTCAACACTATCTTATATTCAATATGAACATTAATATTATGATATATATATATATATATATATATATATATATATATATTTACATATTGTTTTCCGTAACATTTTTCGTGCATTTGCCAAACACCCGAAAATATTTTTCGGTACATTTTCAAAAGATTTACCAAACATCTAAAAATGAAATCTTTTCATTTTCCGGAAATCATTTTCTGGAAATCATTTTCCGTGAAACAAACGGAGCCTTAATTGCGTCTTCCCCTAAACAAGGGAGGGTGGAATGAGACCAGTGGTGTCTCGCATCCGCATGTACGCGCACCCCTATCCAAGGGCGGGCGGGGCGCGGGCGCACAGTCCCAGGAACCCACAATGGTCGATATTTTAGGATTCTAGGGACTGGAAGAATTTGACACCATTGGAGATGAATTAGGGTTTGCAGATGTAGAGAAGAGACATAGGTTTTCAACAATTCAAGAAAAAATTGCCAGAGAGAGATTTGTGAGAGAATTAGTGAGTCTTGATTCTTCAACCTGTTAATTAAAAACACATCACAAAGCTATTAATAAACCAGGAGGTTAGCTGTTAGGAGATAAATGATAGAATTTGAGGTGACCAAATATGTTAAGATAAGGTTTTTATTTTTTTGAAAGAAGGTTCTATTGAGTAAAAACAACTACAAATCCACACTATATGTACTTTGGGCATGAAAACATGTATAGATAAAAATTAAATACTGAGATAGGGCAACAATGATCTCTTATTCAAAAATAATTTAGGATTTCTCAAATAAATCCAAGATTTTTAGAAAACACAATAAAGTGTAACCCAAAAATTGATAAACCCAAACAATGCTTTACGACCCCTATCCAAAATTTAAAGTCTCTTAATTCCCACAAAGATTAAACAACCACTAAATATTTTTCAACATGGAAATTTTTGGCAATTAATTTGCATATTTGAGTGTAGGACACAAATTCGACAAGCTGATACTTTCACCAACAATGCAGGTCCTAAAATTATGTCTAAAATATGATGAAGAAAGATCAAACAGACAGGGAGATAATGCAATCACACACAAGTGAAAAATGACAGATCAAAGGATATAGTTCCTGATGCATCTGCATTGGGAGGTACATTCACCACCAGTTAAATTTTGTGCAATATGCATCTTTTCTTTTCTCAATCATTCTTCTCTCCCAGAAAATTTCTCATACCAGATTCTACTGGTACTTTATTTCCCTAGGAGTATAGCTCTACTTTATTTCAAGCTATAAACACATGCCACTAGGAACCTTTCACACTAATACCAAAGGAAGTCATTTTGCACATGATCAACCCATGAAATCTAAAGATTCATAGTTTCAAGAGAGAAAGGCAACAAACCTTGTTCATAGGTAGCTCGTTTCCTTTAGGTAGCTTTCACACTCTTCCAAGGGTAATCATTTTTCTGATGATCAACCAATGTGAACCAAAGTTCCATAGTACCAAGATAAGATGCTACAACCCTTGTACTTTAGGTATCTCTTTTTGTGACGACCCGACCCAGATTCCGGAACAGAATCCCAAGGTCACACCGCAAGGACAAGGCAAGAAGGGGACAAGCACTTGTAAAACAGTAGTGCGAGTCAAACAATAGAGCTATTTAGCTCTAAACATGAATGTACATCCGTACAAAAATACGGGTAAAAAAAAAAATCGAAGGTGCGGAAGCGTTAATAGAGTGAAGACCCGATCTAATAAACTCGAAATCAACACTAATGAAACCAAGAGAGACTATTGTCTCGAGAGGAAAAAGTACAAAACTCGCGTTCCGCAACATTGTAGACGCAAAACAAACCATCGGCACTTCAGGCCGGCGTTTCAACAAAGGACTAATCTGATATAACAATTACCCACGGCTAAAGCATACCGGGGTTAACCAACAATGAAACACAACTAGAATAAAGAAAAGCCCCAAATCTACTGCGTGCCCAGGAGACAACTGAATATAAAACTAAGACTCCGAATAACGGCACGACACAATGCGTCGGCCCAAAGAAGAACCAAATCAGAACCCAAGTGTTCTACCCGATTGTAAAGTCTAAATAACTATACAAAATAACGAACTCACAAGAATAGTAAAGTACAATATACAAATCAATGATGCTAGATGAGATAGGAATCGACAAGCTACTACTCGGGAATGTCGGCTACTACAATCACGAACACACGAACACACGATCATACGAACTAAGCTTGAGCTATCGATCAGCTGCGATCTGCTACAATCACGATCTACGCGGCCTCAACGTGGTGGACAAGTTACTGCAACTAGAAAACAAAGTACGGGATGAGTCATAATGACTCAGTACGCTACTACTAAACAATATAACATAATATGAAACATTGTTAATATAACAGTAACATCGTGTTACGACGACGAAACTCGGGAAGACGTGTTGTATACTTTACAAGAAATCTCTACTTCTCACTTACTAAACTGTCCAAATGAACTAGGGTGGAATTCCCTGTTCAACACAAACCAAATGGATTAGGAAGTAATTCTCATGAAAACATTTCATGTAAATATGTATAACTTTATATATACATGTCAAGTCATTCATGAAATTAGCAAGTATAAGCATTTATATTCACATATATGCATATCAAGTCATAGAATTATAAAGTATAAGTACGTATACCTACAGATATACACACCATGAAATTCAATAACGCGCAATCAAGATAAACATGGTCACTTTCGATTCCATGTCTCAATTAACACTTTGTTGTCACATAAGTGCTTGAAATAAGTCACATAACAAGAGGATATATTATAGAGCCGCTGCCGCAACGTAGATCCTGAAATGAAAATGGTTATCTTGAATGTGGGTTGTCGGATGCACGTGATTGATACATCGACCTTGAACACGATAGTATTATTCCAAGCGCCCTAATGGTTACGACAAGGTACTCTTCTCCACTGTGATCAAATAGTGGAGGGTGGGTGCATGATGATGGGCTGGCGACCCATCACTACCACGAATCTCACAATTCGTGACGGCGATGCATCGTTACCATCGAGACAAGACAAGTATGCCAGCTGAACTAATACAATGACAAGAAGATATTTACTTGGCATTAAAATCAAGTAAGGATCGAGCTCGACAAGAACGAACTCATCCATGTCAAGTAGATGTTTACTCATATTAAATCAAGTAGGAAGCGAGCTCGTTCAAGACAAGCAGGCATGTTATTCACGACATGTTCACGATTAATCATATAGATTATAATAGGAGTTCAATCGGGTTCGAAAGTACAAGTGTCAAGTTGTTCATTCAATTTTATTCAAGTTCCAAAAGCAAGTAATCTAGTTAAATGGGTTTCTAAGTGTCAAAGGATCTCACCACGATCCTAGTAAGGTCTAATCGTTCCTTAAACTTGACTTCGTTGAGTCATCGCTACAATTCATCCCAAATAGGGTACAAATGCTATATGCATTTCTATCATTTCTCTATGTTCGCAGTTCATGTATATCTAAGTCCTTATTTCATTGAGAAACCTTAGTTCAACAAATTCATCATTCCACCTATTAGTGAAATCTAAGTTCAATACATGTACACTAATCAACTTTCAATAGGTCATTAAGACATTCAAGAATAAATCATGCTTTGAGCCAAGATATGAAATATGCTTCATAAGTCATATAATACCAATAAAACCACAAGGTAATCAAAACCAATATATACTTCAAATCAAAAATGCAAAATATGTTTATTAAATCATATTCAATAAATAAGTAAGAATACCAAATCACAATTTATATAATTCCCAAGGTTTACCTAGATTGTCTAGGCTCACCAAATAACAAGATTATATCATTAGAGTCTTTCTCTTTAGGATAGTAGTTCATCCCGAAATCTCAAATCCATTAAGGTTCATGTAATAGTCATAAACCACTATTGTCACATTCAAGTCCTTGAAGCCATACGCTAACTTACGTTGCAATACTACGAGACCTCGTTGAGGTTTTCTAAGTTAAAGTACCAAGTAGTACACTCACATGATAAGACCCATGGGTTGTAGTCTAGGTTCTAAAGATGTTTGTGCGATACTATTTCGCAAGGTCAAGGTAATACCAGCATGCTTTGGATAACGACTTGATTATCTTTGTAACTCTATGTGTAGACTCTATATATAGAGTACTAGATCATAACCCATCAAAATTCATTCTATAGGAGTTTCTATAATTAACCATCTCGGATTCCCCGAGATGATCCCAAGATTCTCAATCAAGTCCTTAAACAAGTTAGGGTGCATTCACACATACATGGCGGCTCTAGTGAGTCGAAATTCCCACATCAATAACCCCAAATCCATAGGATCCAAAACATGGATAGGTCACATTCCTACAAGTCATACAATCCTTTTTAAACCTTTTTATAAATCCACTAGGACTACAATACCAAGCCAAACATGACCTTAGTCTATCGATGGCCCAAATTCTACAATTTGAAACCCTAGCATATAACTTTCTCTACGGCCATCAATTGCAATTATTTCCTTCACGAGAGTTGTTCCTAAACACATTTGGGACATTATTCATGCTTTACTCAAGTCCAAATTATTGACTTATAGGGCAGCCCCAATAAATTCAGATTTCAAACCTAAAAATGACAATTTCTCAACATCTTGCAAATGTAAATAATTCCTTCACAAGAACTACTCCTAGGCAAATTTAGAACAACATTCATGCTTGAACTAAATCCAAATTAATAAGTTAACATGGCAGCCCCAAATTTTCAGATTTCTATCTTGTTGAAAAGAAGATTTCTACTCCACAAAAAGTCTTCCTAAGCATGTATACAACAACTATTATGAAGGGAGTATGGCCTAATGTTGAACCTACAAATTTTTTGGGTTTGAAAACGTACCTTAAGCCTTAGATTAACATGATTGATCAACAAATAAAATGGAGACAATCGAAGAGGAAGGCAAGAGCTTCTTTTTGGTGGTCTCCAATCAAAAATCTGATGGTCGGATCTCCGGCAATGATGCAAGCAAGGTGGAGGATTTCAAGTTCACTCTTTCTCGCTCTAGGAACCAGCAAATAACAATGGAGTAAATGAAAATGGCTGTCATGTGTTTGGGAAGATGAAGTCACTACAAAAGGGTCAATCCTCACCAAGAGTTATTAAGGTTTCTATTGGTCAATCCTTACCTACCATTGATCAAAACTCATCAAGGGCTTAAGATGGGTCAAAAGGGATTCAACATAAGTGAATTGGGTCAGTCAAGGTCGGACTTGGGTCAAGGAAGCAAGGGGGAATGGCTGCAACAACAAAAATCCTGAAATCTGAAAAACAGATTTTTTTTTTTCATTTGCGAAGTCACTGGACAGTAAATCTTGTAAAATCTACCATAAATCTCTCACAACTCTGATTGAGATAATTTTTGATTTTTCTTAAACTAGACTATTTAAACTACAATTTAGCATTTTAAAATTTTCGATTCGGACTTGTATTCATCAAAATACAGTCCCTCCAAGTTCATGTTAACATTCTGAATTCTCAAAACAGAACACAGAGACAATCATAATACGTGGCCTATTTGAGGCACTTAAACACCATTGAAAGTTATGAAAATTTACAGATATTAACTTAACATATGTAGGCAACACCCTCTAAAATTTAAGCCAATTCTATTCAGTAGATTGGTACCAGAATTTTTCCGAAGTTTACCCAAAAATAGGACTGAATCTGTGAAGTAATAAGTTGGTTATTTTATTTCCAATTGTAACAAGTCCACAAACATGGATGATTTTAACATGAAAGAACTAGTACCCTTGGTCTATAATTCAACCCACATGAACCAAAAGTAACATGGACAAGTCTCTAAGGCAAAGGAATACATTCATGCATTCTAATTTCCAAATGCTCAAATACAAGTAAGAAGAGTCTCAACCTCAAAGTTAAGCTTCCAATGGTCTAAGTCATTGAAACATGTAAAAATCATACCAAGACTCTCTAAGACTTAGTTAAGAGTTATGGAAGCTAAGGTGATACACAAAGCTACCACGAAAAGGCATACAAAGCATAGAAATCTTATAAGACAACCAATACTCAACTAAAAGAACTAGAACCAAGATAAACATGTTAGGTTTATTTCTAGCATGTTAAGCAACAATGACGATCATGGTAAATAACCAAGGTTTGGGTTCTCATACTAACAACAAGCCAACAAGAATGTTATGGCCATTTGACATGCAAAACATGGAAGTCAAACACACGAAGGTCCAGGGTCTTACACTTTCCTTTGTGGACTTCAAACTTGCTTTAAGAACAGGGAGAGAAAAAGAAAACTATAAAATATAGTCAAAATTGAATAAGAATGCAATTCCCAAACAACATAAAGCACATACATGTAAATCAATTGATCTAGAGTGCCCCTTAAATGCAACATGTAAGTATGCTTATTTTTATTATTATCTATACATATATAAAAGGAGAGGTGCGATTTTTGGAAAGTTCCCGCCAAAATGCACTTTCCAAAAATGTCAACACTTCTATATTGTCATTAATGCATTGGGAAATGAAAGGAATTTGTAATAAAAATTAATTAGATAAATAAATCCGAAAACTTTTGGTATTATTTCTTTGACTTGAGACAATTGACAACCATATATACCAAACAATTTCAACCTCATTCACATCCGGGAATATAAAAAATAGTTATGATTTTTTTTAACTATATTGAAATTTCAATGAGCTAATAAATAATTATTTATTTTAATTGTTGAATTTAATAATCACTTATCAATTGAATGATAAATGAATAAATTATCATAACAATTACATTAATTATCGTTGAAGATAAATTTCTTCGGCTATAATTGGACGCCTAAGGGAGTTAGACAGATCTTTAGCTTTTCTCTTCTCGAGCAGTTTTCAAAGATAAAACCACTATAAATTTGTTACAATTTTGTTTGTTGAACATCATTGCTAAAAACAACTGAGGATAACACACCAATATAGAAGATATCTATATAAAATGCCTACCTCTCTCATTTTCCTTAGAGACATCAGCTAGACCAAGGATAAACCTAGATAACGCAACAGTTTTTCATACAAAATCTATATTTTACAATGTGAAGGTATCATTCCAACCTGTAATACTTACTGTATTCTTTTTATTTCGATTGCTTAGGATCTCATGTACTTGGTCCTCTCTTTTTTTTTTCTAGAGATCACGGAGGTACAATAAGCTGAAAACATTTATATATGCGAAATTATTAAATTCTCAGCGTACCTTTGTAATCAATAAATAGCTTAAACATATGCAATGCCTAGGATTAAATATGTAAGGAATAAATTACGATAATTTAATAAACTTCATGTTCAAGTGTATGTGCTAAATTTAATACAGTTTAATAATCTTCAAACTGATACAAATTTATTGGTAACCAATATATATTTATATTTATTTATTAATATGCACTGTGACTACAAATTTATAAATTTTGGTTTTATCAAATCAAAATAATGAACATTTATAAATAAAATCTAATTAAATCAAAGGAATTTGAAATGTAGAGACGAAAAACAAATAAATTAGTGACTACAAAGAGGCCAATTTTGAAGCTGAACTGTCTGGCCCAATAGGCCCGACATACAAGTCACGTGCCCGGCATGTCTCCATCAATCATGGGCTGAACACGTGTACTCTAGGTTCCAGGTCACATTGAAAAACTGGCAGAGACCAGAGATGTACTGTTAGCTGGGGGCTCAATACCCAGCGGGCAAGAATGCAGCGAGCTGGGGACTTACCCGGCAGACAAATATTCATCGGCGTGGTTTACCCTTTCGATTATAAAAACGCTTGTCTTCAATGTGGGCGCATTTCCGAGAAACTCGCCATCACCTCCATGATGAGACCGTTGTGATAAATGTGGCAGTTAATATGGCAGTTAATGTGCCTGCCAGGCACGCCACAACGTTTAATGGGCAGTTACTCTCCGGTACAGGTTATAAAAACTAAAGGAGGAAGGTATGTGATTTTGAATACTTGGCCAAACTCTGTCAAATTGCTTTCTTACTTGATTGTTAGACTGATTCCCACGCCGGAGGGCTTTTGCAGGGAGTGCCCCTGCCTAGTTAACATTTGTTGTTTGTTCTACAGGGTTGGGTCACGAAGATGTTGGATAAGTTGAAAGTCGGATATCCAGTCTAAGAAGCCCAGTGTGTCCTTGATAAATTTGGACGCATCAGTTTGTTCCGTTGCCGGGAAAAGAAGCATTTTCCGTAAAGTGCAATTCTGTTCTTGATAATATCACAAGTGTCGGATGTAGCGGAAAACGACATTAATGGTGTCAACAGTAGTAATCAGGAAGAAGTACATGCAACCCCTAGTCTTAATCTTCCAGCTGGCAATAATCCACCACCTTATGATGCCCGCCACCAGCTTAATCAACGGCGCGGTTTGGATTCCTTAGCCAGGAGTGCAGTGACTGCTGTTGGCTTGGCCAACGAATTTCGGGAGGAGGCATTGCGTCAGAGGGAAATATACATGGGACAAATGCATCAGTTGAACATGCAGCTGATTGTAATGGGTAAGCCGCCTTTGCCCATTGAACTGGAGCCCCTACCTGGTTTGCCCGTACCGAGTCAGGCAGCAAGTGGGTCTAGAACAGGGAGAAATCCACTTAATCCGATTCAGGTCCCTTCACAGCCTCATGCATGAGAATCAAATGGAAGAAGCCAGCAAGAAGCCCGAGCCAGTCAGAGAGTTGTTCCTAGTGTGCATTCTCGGTTGGGACCCCGAGTGGGAGATGATTCGGCACAATCTCGTCGCCATCGTAGATCACCTTCTCCACGAAGGTCGCATCCCCATCGTCCTCTTTCACCATCTCCACGAAGATCACATGCTCGTAATCACCGCACTCCATCTCCTAGGAGATCTCATGCTCGCCGTTACCAGACACCTTCTTCTAGACAGTCATAAGTTCACCTCTCACATCAGCCTAGAGAAAGAGGGGAGTTGCTACAGTCAAATGCCCAGAAAAATTTAGTGGTTAATGAGCCAATACCTCAACTCGCAGGTAAGGCCCAGGCACAGGTGGCGCAGGCTATGGGCGTTGCTCAAGCTTTGGGAGTTATGGGACCCCCACAGGCCCCTCTTGTGCCCATGTTACAGTCCCAGCCCGCAGGTGGTTTGCCTACAACCTTCAATATGCAAGAGTTTGAGGAGTTAAAGCGCCGAATGGAGGCATGCAAGCAGGGCAAGGCTTTGGATGGAAATTTTCTGGTTACGACGGCTAGTCCTTTGGCCCCTTGGATTGAGAATGTACCTCCAACACAAGGGCTTATCTTTCCAAATGTTAAAGAATATTCAGGGAAGACAAAGGCGAGAGATTGGCTGATGTCTTTAGAGTCCCAGATAGGTTTGGTCACATCAGACGAGGCGTTGAAGATTCGAGCTTTTGTCGGAGCATTGCAAGGAACGGCACTGGCTTGGATGGGAGCTCTTCCTCGTCGATCTATCAATAATTGAGCTGACCTACGGACAAAGTTCTTAGCGGACTTTGGGACATCGGGAGCTATTGCAAAGACAAGAGCTGACCTGTCTAAGGTTAAGCAAGGAGCAAATAAATCAACAGCCAATTATTTAGAGCAGTTTACGAAGATGCTTGAGCAAGTTCCTGGATTGTCCCAGCAAGAGGTCACTTTATGTTTTGAAATAGGTTTGCTCGAAGGAGAAGGCGGATTGAGATCTGAATTGAGCATGCAAGAGCCCAAGACGTATGCTAAGATGTTAATGTGGGCTCTGAAATGGTGCGCGGGGGAGACCGCGAAGAAGGAAAAGAAGAAGGAAAGTGCTGAGATTGGGGCTAATCCCAAGGGTAGCGGCCAGGGTGTAGGTGGTGGTTATAATAAGAGCAAATCACGATATGATTGCCCAAGGGAGTTTCTACGAGAGAGTGACCTCACCCCGCTCAATACATTGCGGGAAGACAAAATGTACGAGGTTCGAGATGAGCTTCCTCACCCACCTCGCATGAACCCTGAAACAGCAGATTCCAGGGATCGGTCTAAGAGGTGTGCCTATCATGATGATTATGGGCACACAACGAAGGAGTGTTGGCCACTGAAAAAGGCCATTCAGAAGTTGATCAATGAAGGCCGGTTAGACCGGTTCAAGAGAGATTGAGGGAACAGGGGGAATGTTCCCCGAAGAGATGCACCCCTGATCAGAGGGGTAATAATTGTAATTATGGATGAGGAGCCTACACCAACTCAGCTCGGCAAACGGATCTATTCTTTGTCAAAGGTGATAGATCGCCCGACCACTTTGCAAGCAGGAGAGAAGATAATACAGTTTACTCGCAGTGAGTTGGCGAGTAGTGTGGCAGGGGAACAGTCCTTGATTGTCTCAGCTTTGGTCGATGGTTGGGTTGTGCACAGAATCTTGGTGGATACTGGAGCCTGCAGGGATGTGATGTACTACTCATGCTTTCAAGGCTTAGAGTTGAAGGATGACCGCCTTAAGCCTTATGGCTTCACTTTGGAATCATAAGGTTCACCCGTAATCATAAGGTACCCGTAAAGGTGCCGAGCTAGAAGTTTTCATCGGTGAGGGTAACCGCACTCGAGCTGAGAAAATCACCTTTATGGCGATTGACTTGAAATCCCCCTACAATATAATTTTAGGAGTACCGAGCATGACCAAGTTCCAAATGGTCGCTTCTATTCCTCACCAGCGGGCTAAGTTTTACACTGACCAAGGAATGGGGGTATTGAAGAGTAGCCCCGGGCTGTGCTACAATATGTGCGGGATAGTCAGAGGAAGAAGTAGAAGTTGGCCTTGGAGGATGGCGAGCAGTAAATTACCATTAGCACCAAGGAAAAGTCTCATGTAACTGTGGGACATTCCACGATTGCTATGGTCGGCGAGGGCATGATTCAAGAGGAGCAGCGTAATCACGAGGAGAATACTTGTCCTTTGCTGACATTGGGGTCGGAGGGACAAGTCGAGCAGGTTGCTGATGTAGGGTTGTGTGGGTTCCCGGGACGTGTGCCCGCGCCCCGCGCGCCCTTGGTTAGGGGTGCGCGTACCTACGAATGCGGGACATCCACAGCTCTCGTTCCACCCTCCCTTTTTTAGGGGAAGACGAAATCAAAAGTGCGACAAGAGTGCTATCTAAGATAGCGCGTTGGAATGCGTCTCGGTTTCCTTTAGTGAATTTTATTAAAAATAGCCTTATGGCTCATTTTGGATCACTATGGGAGCTTTGGGTTTCCCACATCAAGTTATCCATTTTTTAGGGGATACCAGGATATGCGAATACACCACCCTTTCATTCTCATTCTCCCTTTTTTAGGAGAAAACGAAAAAGTGCAAGAAAGGAGTGCTGCGAGGCCCCACTGGATCCAAAAAGTTTTAGAGTCGCCATCTTTATTTTAAGGCAAAACCAGAAAGAAAAGAAAACCAGAGATAGAAAACGTATTCGGAGGCTAAGTTACGAGTTAGGAAGGTGCTAGGCACCCAACTCACCCTTTCGGTCTCAAAATAGTTTTTGGCTAAAGTATGCTTATTGTTATATTTATTTAGCAGATAAATAAAGCATTAAAATACAGGAAAATAAAGCAAATACATTCATGGCTACATTATTTATGGACTTGCAGCCATTTCCTTACAATAATTACAAATGTATTTAAAAATATTTGGCCATTATAACGGCTCTATTACATAATATTTCCTATTCTAATCCGAGCAGCACAACGGCTTATATTGACTACATTGGGCCGGATTTAAATATTAACTTTAAATAATAAATAAAAGAAGTGCCCTTAAAGGCTATTACCTTTTAGAGCGGAGTATGCTCGCTTTGTCCTTCTCCGGAGAGAAAGACTTTTATTGTTGTTGTTAATGTGATTTGGGCAGAATGACGGCTTATTTGTGGTAGTTTTGGCTCACTCACTCGGGCAGAATGACGGCTTAGTTTCGGTGGTTTTGGCCTTTTTGGTTGGGCGGAATAACGGCTTATTTCGGGTGATTTCAGCCTATTTACTCGGGCAGAGTAACAGCTTACTTTATGGTTTTTGGGCCGAGGAAATATGGTGTAAACCTAACTAAAGGGCTAGGGATCACTTTAACCGGTTGGATTTGTGTTTGGGAGAGGTTTGGCAGGGTTTTGAGGCTTTGGGTGGATCACTCACTGTCTTCGTTCTTTCAGCGTAACGAGGACGCAAAAGGCTTGCAGAGAGAAAATTATCTTCTGAAGGCAAACCCCGAAGCTCTATTTATAGCCTGGAGTGGGGAGTCATTGGGAATTTAATTTTCTTCTTCCGCGCATCAACCGATTGTACACAGCGCCGAAGGAATTGCACAATGCGACAACTCTACAGTACTGTTTGGAGGAAATGGGCGCCACCCACATGATGTTTGGGTGCCACTCCCACTTTGAGTGTGGGTGGCACCAGCACTATACAAATTGGTTTCAAATTTCACACTTTAGCCCCTTGCATTTCACTCTTTTGCGCATCCTGCTTTGTCCTTTTGCATTTTCGACCCTATAACTTGACATTTGTTAATGTTTTAACAGGTCTTGATATTTTATGTCATGTCACATTCCAGGGGTACGAAATTTGGGTGTCTACAGAGCCCCTCAACGATGGAGTCTACGGGTAACCCAAGGCTTACTAAGTAGACGAACATCGTTGATAAACAATAGACTCTTCAATTTCGTTCAATTATAAAACGAGGAAGAGATGCAACAGGTAGCAGTTATAATGCAACAGTTTATAATGCAAACCAAACCTCCATATCCTAGATATATTTAGTCGGTTATAGCAGGTTATCGTAGTTTTTAAGCAGATATTCAAATTAAGTGCTCTAATGGTCAGACCAAACGTAGTTCAGGACAAAACATAAACTATCATTCGTGCAATGGTCGTGCCTACCGAAATAGGCTGCCTATGTATCCTTATACAAGGAATCAGACCGAGACGTAGTTCATTCAGCTGGGGACCAAATGCTGCGGTGCAAGTGCGGCAATGCTAAATGAGCAAGTGCATGCAAAGCTTTATCAAATGAGTACTGCAAGACCAACGAGCTCTAGCTCAACTGGTACTGCTCACTTCTCCTAACGGAGAGGTTGGGTGTTCGAGTCTCACTAGAGAAACCTTGGACTTTACAACTCTCAGTAGAGAGGTCGGGTGTTCAAGCCTCTTCAGAGGCATCGTTGTTGTTAAAGCCTTATCCAAAGGCCCCATTTAGCTACTCACTTATCTTAACGGAGAAGTTGGGTATTCAAGCCCTACCAGAGGCACCCTGGGACTTAACTACTCTCAACCGAGAGGCACCAATTGTTCGAGCCATACCAAAGGCATCATATATATAATTGTAGCCTTTCAAGGCATTAAAAAAAATTAAAAAAAAAATTAAGGGTTGGTACGGTCTTTGTCCCCTCCAACCTTCTAAAAAAAAAAAAATGAGTACTGCAAGGGTAAATATAACGTGTTGCGATGGTCGCGTCTACCGAGAAAGACTGCCTACGTATCCTTAGCCAAGGAATCAGACCAACCGTAGTTCGCCTGCGGCTGTGCGACATGAATTGTCTCCTCAGGAACTCAACCTTTCGTCGGAGGACAAGACCTTTCCCTCTGAATCCGGGGTTGCATGCCCCTTAAAGGAAAGTTTCCAACACAACTATTGATGTCTGGAATTCAATGTCTCCTCAGGAACTCAGCCTTCGCTGGAGGACAAAGCCTTTCCCTCTGATCCGGGGTTGCATGCCCCTTAAAAGAAAGTTTTCCAAACATCATACAAATGTACTGCAAAAAGGAAAATACCTTCCTTTTCTTACCCTGGCCGTGCCCATGCGGCAAATTGTTGCTTTCTTTGCCTCTTCGCTTTATCTTTGTTCTTTCTTTGCACTTTCTTTGGGGATTCTTCTTTTGTCACAATTCCAGCCTTTGCTGGAAAATCCTTTCCCCTGTTTCGCTATATTTTCGGCTTTAGCTGGAAAATTGTTCTTGATGCTGCTGCATTTTTTTTTTCCTTTACTGCTCTCTTTTCTAACCTCGGTTAGAAATTTCCTTTCCTTGCTGCCGCATCTTTTGGTTACAGCTGAAATCATTTTTCTTTCTTTCCACTACTGTTGTTTTCTTTTCGCTCCATTTTCTAGCTTCAGTGGAAAGTTTTTTCTTCTGTCGCCACATTTCTTTTGTTGCATGCACTTATAAATTTTTCCTTTTCTTTTCTTGTACATGCATTTTCCCCTCTCCCGATTTTTTTTCTTTTCTTTTTTCTCTTTCTTTTTTCTTTTCTCTCTTTTTTTTCTTCTTTATTATGCATGCTCGCCATTTCTCTTTATTTGCATGCTTATTATCTGTTTTCTCTCTTTTTTTTTTTTTCATATTCCTCATTTTTCTTGTTTTTCAATATTCCTCTTTTTTTTGTTTTGTTTTTTTTATTCCTCTTCTTAAATTTGTCTGGATATACTTCAGATTTGCTAGATTTTGGCACTGTTTGGCACTGTTTGGCACTTTTAAAGCATTCCTGACTTTATTAATAATGCTTATACATGTCCTATTTATGCCTAAATGATACAATTAGGTAATGATGCATGAAATTTATGCAATTTATTATTGCGATGCATGATTGAACTAGTGGTCACTATTTGACCATATTATGCATGATTTATACTATAAATGCAAATGGGGCTATATGATGCATGTTCTAGGCTAAAAGATATTTTTGCATGCTATGTGTTCACGAAACAGACTTTTCGGAATACAATTCAAATTTGTTTTGAACACATTTTCGGGCATATTTTTCGGATAAATATGGGACAAAACGGATATATTTCATTCCTTAAGATTTATTTTTTCATGCATACTTATGCTGCAGGGACATAGTAAATGCCATAAGAATATTTATTTTCATGATTGGTGGCATTTTATTTTCTTTTTAGCGCACCCTTGAGGTAGCTTATTGGACAATAAAATGTACATGATGGATGCATGTACTACTTTATCTGATACAAATACAATGCAGAAAAATTATAGGATGCCTACTAACATGATGCATGGACATTCTCTATTTTTATTATGATGGATGCAAAAATGCATTATACATACTTAAAATGTACTTCTATGATGCCTAGAATGCAAAAATAACTATTTAGATGCAAAACAATACACACAATGTTTTTTCTTTTCTTGTTTTTTTTTGTTTTTTTGTTTCTTTTTGTTTTTTTTTCTAGCTAAAATATATGTTTAGATGCACAAAACGCATTTTTATTTATTAAAAGGATGTAAAAGAATACATTTTCGAAATACACATTTTTTTGTTTTTTGTTTTTTTGTTTTGAAGGAAACTGAATGTTTATTCACATATATTTTATTTATTTATTTGAAGTTAGGATGAGAACACCTTACCTTTCTTACCTTTTCGTGCTCGGGTGGCTGCTGCAGATTCAGCTAATTTTGATATTTCTGCCACTTTCGCTTCTTCAAGCTAAGGACTTCTCTTCTTTTCTTTTTATTCTTTATTTTCTTAAATGATATATATATATATATATATATATATATATATATATATATATATATATATATATATATATATATATATATATATATACAAATATTTATTATGCAATGCAATACAATTTTATATGATGGAATAAATTAAACATGCAGACTCAAAACGCACACATAAAGTAAAGCTATACCGTTGTCTAATGGGTAATGGCACGCTGTATCTCATAAATGAATTTTAAAGGAATATACCTTCAGGCTCGAGCAGGCTTCCCTTTCTCTTTTTTTTTCATGATATGCGGGGAGAGGAAAAGGTAGTCACCTCCTCCTGTTCTCGGCCATATAATTGTTGCAGGGCTACACTTGGCATAAGGCTATTCTCATAACCCCTGCATTTTCCTTCGCAATCAGACAGGGCAGCAGTGAATGGTCAGAACCCAAGTCGTCTGGCTGTTTCAGGACAACGACAGTGCGGATAATGAATAGGACGGGGACACTTCTGGTGCTTCTCATTCTGATAAGACTGAGCCTTTTCTGTGCCTTGCAGAAGAAGTATATGGGCCCGGCTGGGCGGACGCCGCAGACATTGATGGACCACCTTGGGGCTTAGGCTGCAAAAGAGGGGATAGTTTCTGGGAAAACAAAGGGGGATATAGGCAATAGATAGATATGTACATGCAATCAATGTATAACCTAAATTTCTTTAGCAATTATTCCTAAGTTGCACCTTATGACCTGAAAAATTTTATATTTTAGTGTTTTATTGTGAGCTTCCTGTCGTGGTTTTTGTTCTTTTTCTTCTGTCAGTCGAGCCCCCTTGCATGCTGAAGACTGGAGGTAGGATGCCGAGGTTTCAAAGAGTGCTTTCCCTCCCTTTTTTCTCCTGATATATATATTTTTTATTTGGCTCTAACTTTTTCCTAGGCTGCCCTTTCGGGTTTTCAACCTAGCGAGCCCTTATTTCTCCCTTTTTTTTAATTATTATTATTTTCTTTTTTTTTTATGCTCTAACTTTTGCATAGGCCGCCCTTTCGAGTTTTCAGCCTAGCGAGCCTTTATTTCTCCTTTTTATTATTATTATTATTTTTTTATTTTTTTATATGCCCTAACTTGTGCCTAGGCCGCACTTTCGGGTTTTCAGCCTAGCGGGCTAGAGAGGGAAGCACTGGCCAGATAGGGTGGCTCAAGCATAATACCTTTTAAGCTCGTTGAGATTGGAGGGCTGGACAAGATCTTCTTTCTCCTGGTTTGTGAGGAGTATGGCACCTCCTGACCGGATCTCTTTGACAATATACGTCACATCGTGGAAGAGAGTGGTGGCAGCCTTTTGATAAGTAGCCCCAGCATTTTTTTTTCTTTAGCCCAGACGGCATGACATGATAGCAATAGGTCTCTCAAGGGGTGGTGAATGAGGTCTTTTCTTGGTCCTCTGCTGCCATTTTGATTTGACTATAGCTCAGCATGCCGTCGACGAATGATCTGATTCCATGAGCAGCAAAAACATCTACCACAATATCAATATTGGGTAGAGAGAAGTCATCTTTGGGCGACGCCTTGTTCAGGTCGCGGAAGTCTACGCAGATTCGAACCTTCCCGTTAGGCTTGGGAATGGTCACTATATTGGACAGCCAAATCGGATATTTTACTACCTAAATAAAATTGACGTTTCTTCTTTAACTTGTAAATTGCTTCATGATTTCTTCTTTAACTTGTAGTGACCATTCAACATAAAGGAGCTTTTGCTTGATTGGCCGAGCATCCGGATATATGGGGATCCGGTGTTTGACTATGGCTGGATCTAGCCCCGACGCATCTTCATAGGACCAGGCAAATATGTCCACGAACTTTTTGAGGAGATCAATGAGTGCTACCCTTTCAGAGTCTTGCAGGTAGTTGCCAATTTTGATTCCTTTGATTTCATTGTCCAGCCCCAGATTGATAATGGACAAGTCTTCAGTTGCTGCTGATGAATGATGTTGTTTCTGGTGCTCGACTGACTTTAGAAGCTCAAGCAAATAATTTTTATCTTTTTGGGTCCATTTTATTAAATGACTCATCGTTATAATTATTTAATGCGTCTTTTAATGTAGGTGCAACTAAGGAATAAGCAAAGATATTTAGATTATCATTAAAAGCAAACCGTACAAGGTTTATTACATTATTGAGGACCTGGGGTTTGAGATCCTCTATTTTATGGAACGGATCGGTAGATGACCAATCCGTAAAGCTAGGGAAAGGAATAGCGATAATATATCCAAAGCGATCCACCAGATCTGCGGGCATAAAAAGCGAGCCGGTCGTAGTATACTAGTTCTGCAGAGGCTTATTAGAAATAAACTCAAACTCAACAGGGAGCTCTTTTATAATAAGTGCCTTCATCTATCATACCTAGGAAGCTGTCCCCCAAATTTTCATTAGAAACTTCTTGGTTTAGAATTTTAAGCATCATGGTTTTCAAATTATCGATGTCAACCTCCATTTTGGCGGCTGGGGGAGTTGGCTTTGGTAGATCTTTGGCGATTAAGAAGGATTAGGTTAATTTGCTGCACAGGTAAGGATTTTAGGCGGTGATAAGGATTTTGGGCTGGATATGGATATTGGGCAGGATATGGATATTGGGCAGGATATGGATTTTGGATAGGATAAGGATTTTGGGCAGGATAGTGATATTGGGCTGGATAAGGATTCTGGACTGGATAGGGATATTGGATTGGATAAGGATTTTGGGTAGGATAAGGAGGGTATGTGTGAGGTTCCCGGGGTGCGACTCGCGCCCCGCGCGCCCTTGGATAGGGGTGCGCGTAAGTGCGGATGCGGGACACCACTGCTCTCGTTCCACCCTCCCTTGTTTAGGGGAAGACGAAATCAAAAGTGCGAGGGGAGTGATGTCTATGTTAGCACGTTTGAATGCGCCTCGGTTGCCTTTAGTGGATTTTTTAATCCAATATGGGAACTTATGGTTTCCCGTATCAAGTTATCCCTTTTTTAGGGTATACCAGGATATAGGAATGCATTACCCTTTCATTCTCATTTTCCCTTTTTTAGGGGAAAGCGAAAAGTGCAAAAAGGATATTGCGGCCCCACTATGGATTTTATTAAAAATAGCCTTATGGCCTGCTTTCGGATCACTATGAGCTTTGGGTTTCCCGCATCAAGTTATCCCTTTTTTAGGGATATTAGGATATGGGAATACATCACCCTTCATTCACATTCTCCCTTTTTTAGGGAGAAACGAAAAAGTGCACGAAGAAGGAGTTGCGAGGCCCCACCGGATCTGAAAGTTTTAGAGTCGCCATCTTTATTTTAAGGCAAAATAAAGCAAAACCAAAAAAAATAATAATAAACGGAGAAAAAAAACGGGTTCGAGGCTAAGTTACGAGTTGGGAAGGTGCTAGGCACCCAACTCGCCCCTTTTCGGTCTCAAAAGTGGTTTTTGCTGAAGTATGCTCATTGTTATATTTATTTAGCAAATAAATAAAGTATTAAAAACGAGGAAATTAAAAACATACATCCATGATTACATTATTTACGGACTTGCTGACCATTTCCTTACAATTATTACAAATGTATTTAAGAATATTTGGTCATTATAACGGCTCTTTTACATAATATTTCCTATTCTAATCCCAAAGGCCGACAACGGCTTATATTGACTACATTGTGCTTAGAATTTAAATAACAATTTTAAATAATAAATAGACGAGAAAAGTAAATAAATAAATAAAATAACGCCCTTAAAGGCTTTACCTTTTAGAGCGGTAGTGTGCTCGCTCTGTCCATCGAGGAGAGGAGTCTTTTTTTGTTGTTTGTTGTGTGGTTGTTGTTTTGATTTGGGCGTAGGTATGGCTTATTTTGGCAGACTTTGGCTTGTCTACTAGAGCGAGTGACAACTTATTATGGTAGGTTTCGGCCTTTTGGTTGGGCGGAATAACGGCTTAGTTTTTTTGGTTTTTCAGCTCATTACTTGGGCGAGTAACGGCTTACTTTAGGATTTTGGGCCGGGAAGTGAGGTGGATACCTAACAACTAGGCTAGGGATCATTATAACAGGTGAATATTTATTTTAGCGGAGTTTGGACGGGGTTTGGAGACTTTAGTGGGCTTCACTCACCTATCTCACACCTCGCTAATCTCTCGGCGTCAAAAGCTTACGTAGAGCTTATTTCGGTTTTTTTTCTCTACGATTTTCCGAACAAGTGAGAAGGGACCGGGGCCTCTTATTTATAGGTGAGAGCAGGAGTCATCGGGGAATTCTTGATTTCACCGCTTCGGCGCTTAGTTCGGTTGTACATCGAGCTTCGCGCAGTGCACAATCGCGCGTTAACCGACGAAAGCTAGAAGGCCGAGGCGTGGCATATATGTGGTCCCTTAGGCGCGGCACTTTGACACAAATCTTTAGGCAGCGCCACAGCCACTATTCCAATTTGATTTTGACACTTTAACCCTCGCACTTTATCGTTTTACGCATCTGCTTTTGCCTTTCGCATTTTTAACTCACAGTAACTTGACATTTGTTAAGTTTGAACAGTTCTTGATATCTCATGTCAGAGTCACATACCAGGGGTACGAATTTGGGGTGTCTACAGAGGCCCTCAACGATGGAGTCTACGGGTAACCCAAGGCTTACTGAGTAGACGAACATCGTTGATAAACAATAGACTCTCAATTTCGTTCATTTTAAAAGCGGAGAGAAATGCAATTGGTAGCGATTATAATGCAGTTTATCATGCTATCGAAACTCCATAACCTAGACATTTTTATCGTTATAAAAGGTTATCGTAGTTTTTAAGCAGATATGAATTTAAAGTGCTCTGATGGTCGGACCTACTAATGTAGGCTGCATATGTATTCCTTATTAAAGGAAATCAGACCAAACGTAGTTCAGGCCAAAAACCTAAACTACAACCAAATAAGGATGTTATGTTCCTCGGGTCAAGACCCGATCAAGAACACAATAGGAAAAAGATTTTTGTGTTTTTTTGAAAAAGTCGTATTCAACAGTCGAGAACGGCCGTCAAATACGTTATGAAGATTTGAATGTTTTTCGGGAACCACATTTCAACCGGTCAATACCTTGTCATTGAAACATGTTAAGAAGAATTTTCAAAATCGTGTCTAGCTGGTCAATACCTTGTTTCCAAACATAACCATAAAACTTTCAAATTTCAGAAAAGCGCACTTGGCCAGATAAAAATCAGGTAAATCGAGCATGAAAAGAAAACTTTCTTCCCTTTTTTTTTTTTTTTTTTTTTTGAAAATTGGTAAAAGAAAACAAAATTTTTTTTTTTTTCCTTTCCCTTTTTCTCGCTTTCTCTGTTTTTTTTTTCAATATTCCTCTTTTTTTTGTATTTTGAAATATTCCTCTTTTTTTTTAAATATTCCTCTCTTTTTTTTTTGAAATATTCATTTTTTTTTGTTTTTTGAAATATTCCTCTTTTTTGTGTTTTTTGAAATCAAAACTCATTTTGAAAAAGAGTTTTTCTTTTATTTGAAGAACAAAACAAAACTTTTTCTTGTCTTCTTTTTTTTTTTTTTAAAATTTCCTTAAAAGGAAATTATTCTGAGGTTAAGGTAAGAATATTGTACCTGACATACCTTTTCAAGGTCCTCAGGGTGGTACAGCAGCGGATCGGTGATCTTGGCATGTGCACCCTTTTTGCCTTTTTAGGCTGGGGACTTTATTATTCTTTTTTTTTTTCTGCCACTTGAAAAAAAAATTTCTTTCTTGATTTTGTGGCTAACCCGCTGGGGATATATTTTTTATTTTGTCCTCTGATAGATGGTCGTCAATCTTTGGTTAACAAAATTAATTTCGTTAACTCTTCGTTAAACTCAGGGACCATTTTGGAAACTTTGGAACTTGAGGACTAAAGTGTCGCAGCTTCAAACTTTGGAGGGGGAAAGGGAAAAATTCCCTTTCCCTCCCTTTATCATGGACGGGAGTGAGGGAGAGAAGCTTACTGCTTCTTCCTTCTTTCCTTTCTTCTTTCTGCGGCTCGCCATTTTTAGTGCTTTCTGTCTTCTTTTCTTATTTCTTCAATTTTGCTCCTTTTCTCAATTTTCTTCTGTCAATTTCAGTGTTTTGTTTAGCAGATGACATCTTCTTTTCGATCCAGGAAGGGGAAGGCTCCCATGCACCCAGAATCTAACGAGAGGAGGAGTGAGCCTCCTCGCGTGGTCCGGAATAGGCTCAACTACCGGTATTCTGACGATGACTGGGGCAATATCTTGCGAGATCGAGATTTTCCTGGCTATATTTCAGATCTGCTAAATTTCTGCACTGTTTGGGACTTTTGGAGCACTCCTGACTTTATTAGTAATGCATATGCATGTCCTATTTATGCCTAAATGATGTAATTAAGTAGTGATGCATGAAATTTATGTGATTTATTTTTGCGATGTATGATTTGAACTAGTGGTCACTATTTGACCCTACTATGCATGATTTATACTCTAAATGCAAATGAGGCTATATGATGCATGTTTTACACTAAAACATATTTTTGCATGCAATAGAATCACGTGACGGACTTTTCGGAATACAATTTATTTTTTTCTGAAACGCATTTTTGGACATATTTTCGGATAAAAATGGGACAAAACAGATATATTTCATGCCCTTAGATTCATTTTTCAAGCATGCAACTGCTGCAAGGACATAGTAAATGCCATAAAAATATTTATTTTGATGATTGGTGGCATTTTATTTTCTTTTTAGCGTACCCCTATGACAGCTTATTGAACAGTGAAATGCATATTATGGATGCAAGAATTACTCTATTTGATGCAAATGTAATGCAGAACAATTATAAGATGATGCATGAATATTTTCTTATTTTGTTATGTACATGGTAAATGCAGTCTAACATGCACATTTATGATGTTCAGGATGCAAAAATAACTATTTAAATGCAAAACAAATTACACATAATAATTTTTTGTTTTTTATGTTTGTTTTTTTTTCAAATATTATTTTTATAAATTTTTGTTGTAAGAATGTAAAAGAATACAGTATGTATGTACAGTATATAGACTCTTTTTTTTTAATTTCGCGTAAAAAAATGACGTTTAACGAAATTAAATGTTTATTTACATGTGAATTTATGTACATGTATGAAAATGGTATGTGTTTACTTACATAAAAATTATTTTATGATTATATATATATATATATATATATATATATATATATATATATATATATATATATATATATATATTGTTATATGAATAAAGTGTTTTTTTAGCATGCTACAATTTTAAAACTTATGAAGTACAATGCATGCAACATGTTCATTATTTATTTATACTTATTTATTAAAAGACTGTATAGAAAAGAAAATAAGGATAGGGGACTTACCTTTTCTCCTCTTCCATTTTTTTTTAGATTCGTAGGCAATTCACAAGGGTGCGGGCAACATGCGCCAACGTAGCTGAGATTTATGCTATGTTGCCCGAGGCGGCGCAGTTATTGGTGGAGGGGTTTGACTTCAGTGTCTTTATGCATTCTTTCACCCACTTAACCAGCTACTTGCCCATCTTCGATGTGCTCAGGGACTTCTGGTGGGACACCATCCATACTTTCCACTTCAGCTGGGGGGAAGCGACCATGACCCCGTACGATTTTGCCGCGATCACAGGCATTCCTACCAGCATAGGGGAGACCCTGGCTCCTGATTTCACTCTCCGTCGACGTAGGGAGGAGGTAGTGGACCTCCTGGGTTTTGAGCCGGAATTTAAATCGGCGGATGAGATTCTTATCGGCAATGCTCGAATTGGCTTCTCAAAGAATGCCCGGGCGAGTGCGGCCGATGATGTTGTCGCCGTGACTCGAGTGGCAAGAGCGCTTTCTATTTTTCTTTCTTGGCACATCGCTTTGCCAACTTCTCTGCCTCCCCGAGAGTTTCCCTGGCCTCTGGCTTGTCTCGCGGATTTTGATCGGATCCCTTTATATGACTAGGGACAGCAGCCTTGGCTAATCGATGCTTCTATGGATAGGGCCAGCCGGAATGACTCGCCGACTCTGAATGGTTTTGTCCCGGCGTGGGAGGTACATGTCTTTTCCTACTTTTCTTTCTCTCTCTTTTTTTTTTATGTAAACTCTCTTTTTTTATTTTATGTATTATTTTTTTTCAGCACATATATTTTTTTTGCTCTCTTTTCCATCTTTTTTTTATTGATAACATGTATGTATATGTATATATATATATATATATATATATATATATATATATATATATATATATATATTATTTTTTTTTTTGCAGGTCTGGGCCTTCTCATTTTTCACATTTTTGTCGGGTCGTCTCATTCGGCGAGTTTACCAGCCTCCATACTTGTCCCAGTACGTTGATAATAACAGGGTGGATCCGGTTGAGGACGCTGGCTGCAAGGATAGGGAAACAGTGCTGGAGCGGATTATTAGCTCAAGTCCTGGTACAGTACACTTCCTTCCTTGGGAGGGTCTGGAGGGTTATTATGCTATTACTTTGATGCTCAGCCGCTGCCGGATACTGATGGTTTCCATCATGGTGGACTCTTTATATATGGGCGAGCGGGTGAACCATCAGCATCAGTCTATTCTAGTAGCTCCAGTGGCGCCTCCTCGGCCTCCTTTCTGGGTGATAGAGCCCGATCGACTGCCCAACAGGTATCAATACTTGGCGAAATACCTCATGCCAGCGACAGATTATCCAGTGATGGTGTATGAGGACTTCTTGAGATTAGTGCTGCATCCCCCTCTTCCTCAAGCCCTGTCCGCGCCTGCATTTCGATGCTTCCGGGCGCAAAGCCAGGTCAGTTTACTTCATCTCTCGACGAGAACCTGATGTTTACATAGCCCGATGATATCTTCTCTACTTTCCAGTATGAATGGGGTGGTGGCTTGGTAGAGCAGATTCTTCCTGATGTCGAGATTCCGAAGGAGCGTCGTGTCTCGGAGCAGGTTCGTTCGATAGACACATCCACCTTTATTGCCTCTCTTATTCATTATTATTATTATTATTATTATTATTATTATTATTATTATATATATATATATATTTTTTTTTTTTTTTACATATATACATTTATTTTTTTTATATATCATTTTTTTATGAGACTAACACATTTCTTTTTTTTTTCTTATTTCTTTTTTTTTCTTGTATACTTTTTTTTTCAGGTGAACGTGTCCACTTATAAGAAGCTGCTGCAGGGCTTTTTCAGTATCGGCAAGCTTTACCATAAACTTGCTGATGAGTTTTCTTGCAGGGGGAGCAGCACAGCACTGCGGCCCAGACGTCGAGATGATGATGATGACGATGATGATGTCGGGTCGAGCCGCGGCCGGGGCAGAGGTCGGGGATACAGAATCGGTGGCACATCGGGTCCCAGGGTCATGGGTGGTGGCCTTAGCAGGAGTCAGTCGTCCCGAGCACATTAACTTCGGATTCCTGCGAATATTAGTATATTTTCTTTTTTTTATATATATCATTTTTTATATATATATCATTTTAAATATATATATATATATATATAATTATTATAAAAGAAACATGTACAGACATTATGGTATAATGCAATATAATGTATATGATGCAATATATTACACATGCAAAAATAAATTCACACAGAAAATAAAACTATACCAGACATCTAAAGGGTAATGGTACGATGTACTTTAAGAAAGGGAGTTTATGAGAATACACCTTTGGATCAGAGTGGGATTTTCAGGTGACATCGGAACGGGAAAATGGCCGCATATCTTATTATTTCGGTGTCCTGTGGCTATTGAGCCCGTGCTCGTAGCCACCTTTCATAGCTTCTCTTTTCTTTTCGCGATCAAACGTAGGAGCAGTGGAGTGTCCGATCATCAAACCGGGATACCAGGCAGAAATTTCACAGCACAGTGGAGACACTCGGTGCGGCCATAAGGGGGCTATGGCGCGGCACCAAGGGGCTTTCTTGGTGGCGCCATAGATTCCTCAGTGCAGCCACTGTTCACTTCACTATTCACACACTGTGCACTGAACTGTCCATTTTCTCAATTCTCGGTATAAATTTAGACGGAAATCAGCTCGATTCTTCACCAATTCACTTCTTCCCTTTCCTTTAAAAACTCACCAGCTTCTTCCTGTCCTACCATTGCTCTTCTCAGCCGCATAAAATCTCTTGCATCTCTCTTTATAAATGGCCGCCCGTATTCCGACGGCTCTGGAAATTGAGATTTACGAGAATGCCCTGGATTTTTGGATCCTTTCCCTGCGATCTGACGAGAGGGACTGGTTTGAACATCTTTTCGGGTTCAGGTGCCTTCTGTCATGGCGGAATGTCATTATAAACTGGGACATGTTGAGGGGAGCCGCTGTTGGGGAGCCGCTGTTGTTTTGTCTCCTCAGGACCACTTGTTTAATTTCGGCATGAATGAAATGTGTCCTACTTTTGAGGAGTTCTGCGCGATGCTGGGGGTGGCACCTACTCGTCAGATTGCAGTGCCCGCCTACAGAAGGCGTCCATATATGGCTATCCGGGAGCTCTTTAATTCTACCCGCAGTGCTACTCCAAGATTTTTCAATGGAGAAACTTTTAATTTGATGGTTCTTTCTGGAGCCTTCACAGAATACAGGGAAGATGATGTGGACTATCAACGGCGTAGACCGACAGCGCTCTTTCTCTGCTTGGTAGGGAGATATTTGATAGTAGGTCTACCCAGAATTGTCGATGCGCGGGTCGTGGATCTGGCATTACAGGCTCGAGATCGCCGGCTGAACATTGTCCCGGTAATTTTGGCGGAGACCTTTGCGGGCCTGAATGCTTTTGCTACTGGTGATGAACTGTTCCCTACCGGTAGCCCCATTCTGGTTCATATGTGGCTAAAAGAGAATTTCCTCTGGGTTTAGGCTCCCGTGCCACATGGAGCTCCTTATGAACCATCATTTTATGGCATGCGCAGGCATTTTCCTCAGACCATTTATTCTGAGATTGATTGGGCTGATCACTTTTATCGCCGGGGCTCGATGGACATAATTTGGGTCATTCGCCACTGGGAGATCCGGCTTTTTCTTCGACATTCCGATGAGTACAGCCAAGTAGTCATGTTGGGTCTTCATCGTACTTCTTCTTATCAACCGGACCAGATCTTGTGGCAATTTGGAATAGAGCAAGTGATCCCGGACACCACCCGTCCTATATACATGGGAAGGGAGCTTACTGACGATCGTCTGGGTCCCACTATTCAGGGCATGTGGCTCAGAGATTCTGAAAGGCTGGAGGTAGCTTATCCATATTCTGACTATATGCTTCTGTCCCTTGGGTATTTGGCATGGATCATGGTAGCTGCTGAGGGGCTGTCCCGTACCATCCGGCATGGACTGAGACATTTCCTGAGTCGCCATATAACTAACAGAGTGGATGCTCGCCTTTGATGGAAGTAGGCGAGGACATTGATAGCTCGTGGTTAGTTGTTCCTCTCGGGCCTGGAGAGCGCATTAAGACGGTACATGGCCTTAATACTCGACCATCTGCGGGTCCCAAAGAATACATCCCGCAGATTGAGCGATATCGGTCGGCAGCATAACCCATGGGAACAAGAAGTAGCTGCTCCTCCTCCTCAGACTGGTTGGGGCACGACTCTAAGAGCTGGCGGTCATGAGCCTCCGCGGCTGAGCTTCGCAAGCAGACAGGACAACCCATGGGAACAAGAGATAGCTGCTCTTCCTCCCCCGCCCGTATGGGGTGCTGGTTTCGAAATGATGGAGCCGGGTCAGAGCAATACGGTTTGTTTAGAGAGAACGGAGATCTTGACGATGAAGAGGGAGACACTTCGTGGCTCTCATGCCGATGAGTCTAGGGCTTCTTCATGCCTCGTAGAAGGAGTATATGGGCCGGCGGTGGGCGTGACGCCGCAGCATTGATAGACCGCTCGGGGGCTAAGGCTGCAAGAAAATGAATTGTTTCTGGGACAACAAAGGGGGTACAGGCATTATATATAGATATGTACAATGTAATCAATGTATAATATAGATGTCTTAGTAAATATTCCTAAGTTGCACCTTAGGACCTGTAAAATTATATTTTAGTATTTTAATATGAGCTGTCTTGCCGTGGTTTTTCTCTTCTGTCAGTCAAGCCTCTGATATACTGAAGACTGGAGGTAGCATACTGAGGGATTCAAATAATGTCTTCCCTCTCCTTTTTATCTCCTTTATATTATATATTATTATTATTTTGTTTGTATTCTTTTTTTTTTATTTTGTGCTCTAATTTTTACCTAGGCTGCCCTTTCGGGTTTTCAACCTAGCGAGCCATTATTTCCCTATATATATATATATATATATATATATATATATATATATATATATATATATATATATATATATATATTTATTTATTTATTTATTTATTTATTTAGGCCCTAACTTTTGCCTAGGCCGCCCTTTCGGGTTTTCAGCCTAGCGGGCTGGAGATGGAAGCATTCGCTGGATAGAATGACTCAGGCATAGTACCTGTTGAGTTTGTCCAGGTTGAAGGGCTGGACAAGATCTTCCCCATCCTGATTTGTAAGAAGCACAACACCTCCTAATCGGATCTCCTTAATGATGTATGGTCCCATCCAGGGAGACTTCCATTTTCCCCGAGTATCAACGTAACTAGGGGGTTTTTCTCGAAGCACAAGGTCTCCAACTTGGATATTACGGCCTTTGACTTTATTATTGAAAGCTCGGACAATGCGCCTTTGATATGCCCAGGTATGCTTCAAGGCTAACAGGCGCCGTTCGTCAATTAGGGCCAGTTCTTCGTATCGCCCTTTGATCCAGTCAACTTCTGCTATATCAGCTTCCATCATCACTCTTAATGATGGAATTTTCACTTCTACTGGTAGTACCGCTCCCATGCCATATGCCAGGGAGTAGGGGGTAGCCCCAGTGGATGTGCTGACTGATGTACGGTAGCCCCAGAGGGCTAGTGACAATTTTTCTGGCCAGTCTCTTCATGTGTCAGTGATCGATGTCTTATTTTAAATTTATTTCCTTACAAGTGGACAAGACTATTGTAGAATAGTTTGGGAAGCAAGGGTCGAACCACAGAGATTTGGATTTGATTATAGTAAATTTAACTAATCTATTAACATAAAGCAATTAATAACTAATGGGGTTTTTGGTTTTTATAAATTAAATTAACTAGAAAGCAATAAAATAATCTAACTAACAAAGCATATAAATATGAGATAAATCAAAGATTTGTAAATCGCCTAAGAATTAGGATTCACTTGTATCTATTCTATTGTTTAATTCAAAATAATTATCATTCAATTTTTGGGTTCGTTCACAAAAGATAGATACAGTCTGTTGAACTATTGGTTCAGCTTCCATCCCCGCAACATTCATCTATTCTATATCCTAAGCACAAGAACATATGATGTATCTGTCACCTAAATCATGTATGAACCTGGTCCTAATTTATCACTCTCGTGCATCTATAGGTCCAATTTATTGTGATGGTGAGCTAATGTACGACATATGCACATTGGTCATGCAGTTATCCGCACCTCTAGGCCTTTATTATTTGCGATTACATTCATTTGTTCAAAACGAAATAATAGAGGGATTGATAATCACCACAATCAACAAGAATTAAATGAATAATAATTAATATTGAACAAAAGATTCAATACAAGTTACCTTCAATTCCTAGATTATGGAGTTAGCTCTTCATAATTAAAAGTACAAAACCTCTAACCATTCTTGAAGAATCTTTCTTCATAGACAAAGAAAAATAATACAGAACTTCTCTCTCTTTTTTTCCTAACTAAAGGGATCTATTTATACCTAATTAATCCTACAACGAGGAAGAAAATGAGATACATTATAATTACAACACTTAAAAGAATTAAACTAGGACTTCACAATTCCCAAGACAATTGTATGTCTCAAAGTAGGCGGCTGATTTTGGGGATAAAAATCTGATTTTCAGCTTTTAGTCTTTAAGTTTTCAGCTTTTGCAGTTTGGTCCCTGAAGTTCTTCAATTCAGCAAAAAATGCCTATATTTTGCACAATTGTTCCAAAAGTCTTTGAAACTATAAAACAACACTAAAACACATATTAGACAACAAAAACATCGAGAAATAGCATAATTTAAGCCGGAATAATACCTAATAACTGCGTATAATATACAGTCATTAAATACCCCCAAACTTAAACTTTTGCTCGTCCTCGAGTAAAATAAAAAGAACTAAACTAAACTAAATTAAAACAAATAAATTTTTTTTTTCACAAGTCAAAACATTGACATGATACCACATAATGCCTCAAGGAATGATAAATAACAACACATAACCACAAGTCTAAGCTTTCACTCAATCATCATCAATCTCACTTGTACATCTCCGTGTGTGTGTGAATCATTAATTGACTATCTCCAAACTTAGAAAGTTTTATCAAGCTAAGCACAACATTCATTTCCAAAATATTTCAATAAAAACGTGTGCATCACAAAACATGTACATACCATCAATACCCGGTTAACAACACAAAGAAAGATCATGCTAGAATTCAAGTGTTTATACATCCATCCCATGCACTAACTATGTATGAAATACAATGCTCTCAAGTCTCAATTACTTATAATAGCTGAGATTATGCAAATAGTGTGAACTATATCAATGTGTATATAATTCAAAACAAGGGTCAAATCAACTATGCTTCCAAACCATGTCAACTAACACAAACAAATGTGGCAACTAGATCAATAGGACTTTATTAAGCTTGTAATGTAAGGTCAAGGTGAGGGGTAACAATAAAATGGATAAGAAATTTCAAAATGAGATAATAAGAATATTTCCCTTTTTCCCATATAAATCACTCTTTCCTTCAACAACCCCCAAACTTGGACTTTTGGGTTGAAGAAGGTATCAAACCATTACAAAGATTTTCTTCCCAATGATCCTTTTCTTTGCTTTTTTTTTTTTTTGAAGGGCATGTGCAATTTTTGATTTTCGCACCCTTTTCATTTTTTTCTTCATATATATATATATATATTCTTTTCCAATACAAGAACTCATTGGTTCTATTTTTAAACTGCATCAATCACCATGTAAACAACATTCCCAACCCAATCCTACTCTCTCAAAGGGTAGGCAAAAGTGTATAAGCTAAATGATTAAGTTAATGTGGGTAATAGAAATGATGTCGAATGTGGGTCGATGTGTGCTTAGCACACGCCATTCTTTTTAATAAAGCTCAAAGGGGACACTAGGGATTAATATAAAATAGGGATGGTGAGATAAAAAGGCTCAAACGTTTCAAAGATGGCCTAAATCATATCCTAACTGCCACAATGCTCATGCTTCGTTTTCACAGAAATTCAACAAAGTTTCAAATCATTCCCTAACTCATAGTTTTAAAAACGAGCTCCACAAGTATTTCACATAAGCATTCGCTAGAAAAGAGGTAGGGAAAATCAAGACTTAAATGCACTCACGGTTCGAAAGTGTGCTTGAGATATATTAGCAAAAAGAAATCTAACAAATCTAACTTAGCATGCAATCAACCCTAAGTTGCAAATATAATGCAACAATCATGTAATGACGGTTGTTTAAAATGTCTATGACCACAAAAATAGCAAGGTCCAATGGAATGAAATGTGCACTATAAACTCAATAAAAATATCCAAATTCTTTAATAAATCAAGTCATGGTATTTTTGTGCTCAAAGATTTTGGAGATATAAAGTTCCATCAACTAGACCAAGCTAAGGCTCGCAGACAAGTATACGTGCATCGCTATTAACAAACATGTTATCATTGACGGAAGTAACCACACCAAAATTAAAGACTCAGAATTTTTTTTTTAAAATTTTCTATTTTTTTTAATTATTAAAATAAACTAACTACTAAAACTAACAAAAAGAAAATAAAAACTAAATTAACTAAAAACAGGTAACAAAAGCTTTTCAAAAAAATCATTTAAGCGCAAAGTCATTCCCACCCCCAAACTTAAATTTCACATTGTCCCCAATGTGAATCAAATATAAAACAAGAGGGAGACAAAATTGCCATAACATAGGGTTTACACAATAGTCAACACCATCTTAGATCACCAAAAAAAAATATCAAACTGCAATTTTCTAAATAGGCATCAAGAAACTATTCTTCCAACCGACTTAAACAATTTCATAATCAAAATTTAATTTCCCAAGATTAAATTGTTAGAACAAACCCTCAACCACAATGCAATTCGACAATGTCACCAACTGAAACAAGTATAACCAAAGTATACTTATCGACATAATTCCAGCGTAAAATTATCCAATTTCAAAAATAGAATACTTTGACGAATATTTTGACCGAAACATAGTTCTAAAGCAGAACATATTTCCGACTAATTAAAAAACAATTATATTCCAAGCCGAAAATATCATCCCCCAATTCAAGCTGTTCCATTCGAAATTACATGGATGTACTATAATAGAGAAATTAAATTTGTACCCAACCCAAAAGAAAACTGATAGCAATACTTTTCAAATTTGTCACAACCAAAGAGTGCATATGCACAAAGCACAAATTTCAAAATTCAGAATACCCAAATCAGCCTAAACTCAAGTCAATGGTACATGAAAATTCCCAAGTTTCCCATAGTTGAACTAAAAAACAGGAATTGCATACCGGCAACAAATTTTTAAGACAGTGATTTCAAAAATTGCAGCAGATAACTCAGCATGATACCACCATAATTGAATTCTTACAAAATCAACAGTAAACCATATCATACTTACGAACAGATTTTCAGCAAAATACCCATAACAAAATTTCCGATGTCAGCAATTGATCAGATATATTGAAACGAGCTTACTTGAAATTTTTGAAGGGAATTTCGAAATTCAAATCATCACTGACTGACCCGTGGATGATATGTTGTATTGGCCAGAATTACAGACCCGCTTCTAGGATGGAGATTGTTGTCGACGCCCGACGAAAGAGATGCAGGTGATCAGGCTGGAACTGCTTCGACGGAGTCGGGGTGAACAGAGGCGGAGAGGATGACGGTGAGGACGGTGGTTTGAAGACGGGATGGAGTAGATAGATAGAAGGGCAATTTGGTGGCGGGGAGCAGATGAAGCTTGAGGCAGCGCTGGAGGATGGGGATTCAGGGCACGGAGTTTGTGACCAGAGGGATATGGCGAATGATGGTGGGTTTAACTGGAAGGGATGACGCCGGTGCTTGATGAAGATAGAGCCGAGCCGATTGATGGTGGGAGAAGGAGGCCGGAATTTGGTCGGAGACAGCTTGGTATTGGTGGTTGAAGATGGAGGATTGCGGCAGAGATGTAGGTAGCAGAGATGGAGGGACGCCGGCGATTTGAGAAAGAACGGGGAAGCTTGCGGTGTGGAGGATTGAAGCAATAGACTGGCGGTAGGTGGTTGGATTAGAGGGCGAAGGTGTGGGAGATGGCGATGCCATGGAGATTCGCCGGAGATGGATAGGTGAGAATGTATTGGAGGTGGCCGGCGGCGGCTGGACTGTGGATGAAGGGGAGGTGGACGCCGGGTTTTGAGAAAATCGGGGAGAGAGCTAGAGGGATGGTGAGGATGAAGAGAGAGAGAGAGATAAAAGAGGTCTGCAGCTGCCGTCTTTTCCTTGCACTTTTCTTCTTTTCTTTTTTTATTTTATTTTATCTTATTTTATTTTATTGAAATATACAGGTCCCTCGGTACCAACTTTCAGTCTGTCTTGCGGTTGCAAGGTCAAATAAGCCCTTGAATTTTATTATTTATTGTTTCAGCTATAAATTGTTTTATTAATTTTCGTTGAATTCGTAAATTAAATCTTTTTCAACAGTCTTTAACATGTTTAAGCTAAAATAAAAAAAAAATCTACAAAAACTACAATAAAATTATTAAACATTAGTGCATATAAATACGTAAAAATAAAATCTTTTTGTGAGGGTGACACTATTAACACTTCCCTATAAACCCACAAACTCAGGGAGACTCTAACGAGTGACTCAAAAACCAACAACATAAATACAAAGAGATAAGGGTTATAAATTGTTCTAAGTTATAGTCGTTAGCTTGACTTAAATCCTTTCTTTTCGCTAAGAAGGCATCGCCGGATCACTTAGGAATGTACACATTTTTTGTCCATAAAATCCACCACTCATATAGTATCTTAATTTTAGTCCATTGAAGCCAAACACTTCCTTAGCGAAATTTTCTTTATACGATGGCCATTTAATTGATTTGGGGACGGGGAGTTTCACACCTAAATCTTCCAATGTAATCCTATCCGGAATTTCCTCCACTTTTTCATCATAACATTGCTCATCCTCATGTATCTCTAAAATAGGTTCTTGATTCTCTTCAAAAAATATGAAGAAGGCGTCTCTAACTCCACATAAGTGTCTAGCGGAGAATCAATTGGAGAATAAATTACAGTGAAAGTCTCCGAAATTGTTTCGGGTTCTTGAGAACAATGAGATGGTACGTCATTTTGTGGAAATTATTGGGATTCTAAAATCAACTCATCATCTTTTTCAGTCGGCTCATCTATTACTTCCAATTCTTTTTCCTCAATATTTGTTTTTCCTTTATCCATTTCTATATTACATTCCCCCTTAGAGACTTCCATGGGTATTTCATCATCTTTAGGAATCAACTCCTTCTCTCGTACTTCTAGTTCTACTTTTTCATCTTTTTCTTGATTATTTTCACTTTTATCTTTTTCAACTTCTTTATCAGAATTATCTACTTTATCAGGCATATCAAAAGGTTGAATATGATTACTTATCTCTTCACTTTCTTCGTTAGCTTTTGCAAGTATCTCCTTTAAATTTTCTATTTCTTTTAACAAATATTTCATAAGGGCAGCTTGACCTTTGCTTGCTCCTTCTAACTTTGGAACTTCTTCATCTAAAGGTGTTGGGTCATTTACTTGATATTGTTTCTTTAGCTCATTTAACCCCTTTTCGAATTTTGCCAAAAACTTAGAGTTTTGTTCTAGTTCTTGCTTTTTAAGGTAAGACGAATAAGAATAAGGTTCATTAAAAATTGAAGCTTTCTGGATTGCATATTCGGTTTTGCGAGTTTTAATTAGTTCTTCCATATATGCAATATCTTCTGACACACTGGGATCACTGGGCGAAGAAAAAGAGGGTTGATGACAATAAGAAGGTGGTTCATTATAATAATTATGCGAGAAGAAAGATGATTGATGACAATAAGAAGGAGGCTCATTATAATAGGACGAATAAGGAGGAGATTCATTTTAAAAGGGCGGATTATAATAGGGTGGCTCATTATAGTTATTATGATAGGGTGGAAAAGATAGATGATTGTGATAATCCCTTTCATAACTATTAGGAAAAGATGGTTGATTTATTCTAGCATTTTGGTAGGCATATTCATTTGTGGCTCTCATAGGTGCGTAATTTTCCATACCCCAATGATAATTATTGTACGCCATTTTTTTAATAATTTTTTTAAATAAATTTTTTGAAAATTTATATATATTTTTTTAATTTTCGAAATTAATATTTTTTATTTATAATATTATTTTTTTAAGAATTTTTTTTTAATTTTATTTAAAAAAATGAAAATAACAAAATGAAAAGCTAAATTAACTAAATAAAAATAGCAAACCCCCGACAACAGCGCCAAAAACTTAATCGATGTCATATTTTAAATTTATTTCCTTACAAGTGGACACGACTATTGTAGAATAGTTTGGGAAGCAAGGGTCGAACCACAGAAATTTGGATTTGATTATAGTAAATTTAACTAATCTATTAAAATAAAGCAATTAATAACTAATGGGGTTTTTGGTTTTTATAAATTAAATTAACTAGAAAGCAATAAAATAATCTAACTAACAAAGCATATAAATATGAGATAAATCAAAGATTTGTAAATCGCCTAGGAATTAGGATTCACTTGTATCTATTCTATTGTTTAATTCAAAATAATTATCATTCAATTTCTTGGGTTCGTTCACAAAAGATAGATATAGTCTGTTGAACTATTGGTTCAGCCTCCATCCCCGCAACATTCATCCATTCTATATCCTAAGCACAAGAACATATGATGTATCTGTCACCTAAATCATGTATGAACCTGGTCCTAATTTATCACTCTCGTGCATCTATAGGTCCAATTTATTGTGATGGTGAGCCAGTGTACGACATATGCACATTGGTCATGCAGTTATCCACACCTCTATGTCTTTATTATTTGCGATTACATTCATTTGTTCAAAGCGAAATAATAGAGGGATTGATAATCACCATGATCAACAAGAATTAAATGAATAAGAATTAATATAGAACAAAAGATTCGATACAAGTTACCTCCAATTCCTAGATTATGGAGTTAGCTCTCCATAATTAAAAGTACAAAACCTCGAACCATTCTTGGAGAATCTTTCTTCATAGACAAAGAAAAATAATACAGAACTTCTCTCCCCCTTTTTTCCTAACTAAAGAGATCTATTTATACCTAATTAATCCTACAACGAGGAGGAAAAGGAGATGCATTATAATTACAACACTTAAAATAATTAAACTAGGACTTCACAATTCCCAAGACAATTGTATGTCTCAAAGTAGGTGGCTGATTTTGGGGATAAAAATCTGATTTTCAGCTTTTAGTCTTTAAGTTTCCAGCTTTTGCAGTTTGGTCCCTGAAGTTCTTCAATTCAGCAAAAAATACCTATATTTTGCACAATTGTTCCAAAAGTCCCTGAAACTATAAAACAACACTAAAACACATATTAGACAACAAAAACCTCGAGAAATAGCATAATTTAAGCCGAAATAATACCTAATAACTGCGTATAAAATACAGTCATCAGTCAGCCATTTTTCTGATGATGTTCTCTAGAGTTTTGTTGGCTGCTTCAATGGCACCATTAGCTTGTGGCCGGTAGGGGGAGGATTTGTGTCTTTGGATCTTGAACTCATCCAGTAGACGATTCACGTCCCCTTCGAAATGAGAGCCGTTGTCGGAGATTATCTCGAAAGGTACCCCATAGCGGTATATGATATTGGCCCGGATGAACTCGGATACCTTTCGGGCATTTAGGATCTTGTAGGAAGAGGTTTCCACCCACTTTGTGAAGTAATCGACGGCTACCAGGACGTATTCATGGTCATTGGATCCCTTTGGGTGAATTTGGCCTATGACGTCGATTCCCCATGTTGAGAAGGGCCAGGGGGCTGTGGAGTTGTATAGGTCGTGTGGGGGCACATGCTGTAGATTGGCAATGCCGTACCCACCGGATACAATCAGCTTCGAGCGTACTCCAATAGTACCCCTGTCGGATGATTTTCTTTGATAGCATATGGCCATTCATGTGGGGCCCACAGGTACCACCGTGTAGTTGGTCCATAATTTGCTCAGCTTTGGCCTGATTGACACATAGTAAGTTGAGGCCTTGATAATGCCTCTTATACAGGCTGCCACCGCTGAGTACGAACTGGGAGGCCCATCTTCGCAGGGAGACTCTTCCCCTTTTGTCTAAGCCAGGAGGATAAAGACCTTTCTGGAGCAGATTTAAGATGTCAGCGTACCAGGGCTCGTGATCTGCTTCAGGGGCTGCATTGATTTTGAAACAGTATGCCGGAGTGACCTTCTTCCCGACCGTAAATGGCTGAACATTAGTTTCCGCGGGAATCTGAACTAGGGATGCCAGAGTGGCCAAGGCATCGGCGAATTGATTCCTATCTCGTGGCAGGTAATGAAACGAGATAGAACCAAATCGGGCGGCGACTGTTATTAACTTGGCATGATAGAGCTGCAACCGAGGATCCTGGGTCTTCCATCTTCCTTCGACTTCATTTATGATTAGGGCAGAGTCTTTGTAGACTTCGAGATCTTTAGCTCCCCTTTGGAGAGCTTCTTCTAAGCCAGCAATACAGGCTTCATATTCTGCCGTATTATTTGAACATTCGAACTCCAACCTTATAGCCAGCGGAGTATGAGAGTCAGCCGGATCGATTAACAAGATTCCTATGCCAAAGCCTCTTTTGTTTGTGGCTCCGTCAAAGAACATCTGCCAACAGGTGTCATGGTCAGTGATTTCCAGGACACCTTCATCTGAGAAACCAGGTTCAGTCGTATCTTCGGCCTTCAAAGGTAGATCGGCTAAGTGGTCTGCAATGACGCTTCCTTTGATTGACTTGAGAGTGACATAAGTAATGTCAAACTCATTAAGAAGAAAGGACCACTTGGCCAGTCGACTGAACAGTGATGGCTTACCGAAGATGTATTTGATAGGGTCCATCCTGGATATGAGCTTGATGGACCTTCCTTGGAAATAAGTTTTGAGCCTCTGAGTGGCCCAGACTAGGCCGGTGCAGCTTTTTTCCAGCGTCGAATAATTTAGCTCGCTTCCTTGTAGCTTCCTACTTATGAAGTATATGGCATTTTCAATGTAGGAATCTTCTTTCTCTTGGGCGAGCATAGCCCCTACTGATGTGTCTGTGACGGTTAAGTATATGAGGAGAGGTTTATGTGTATGGGGTGGAGCTAGCACAGGGGGATTGGTAAGGTAGGCTTTTATTTTCTCGAAGGCTAGGCCGGCATTTTGTCCCGCACTTGGTCGGTATTCTTTTTAGGAGTTTAAAGAGGCTCACAGTGGTGGTCACTGTCGATGAAACGGCCGATGTACGCAACCGGCCTAGGAAGCCTTTGACTTCTGGTGGGAGTTTTTGGTCGTGGCATTTCTAGGATGGCTTTGATCTTTCTTTGGCTCGATCTCGATGCCTTGCTCGCTACTAAGAATCCTGTGACTTTGCCTCGGTAACCCCGAATGTGCATTTGGTGGGGTTAAGCTTCATCCGGTGCTTCTTAATCTTTCAAGAACTTCCGAAGATCTTTAATGTGAGCACCGTTGGCGTCGCTGGAATGCACGATCATATCATCAACATAGACCTCCATCTCTTTATGGATCATGTCGTGGAAGAGGGTGGTGGCAGCCCTCTAGTAAGTGGCTCCGGCATTCTTTAATCCGAATGGCATGACAGTGTAACAATAAGTCCCCCAGGGAGTAGTGAATGAAGTCTTCTCCTGGTCTTCTGTTGCCATTTTGATTTGATTGTAGCCCAGATGCCGTCCGACGAAGGATCGGACTTTGTGAACTGACGGCATCTACCACAATATCAATGTTGGGCGGGGAAGTCATCTTTGGGCGACGCTTTGTTGAGGTCGCGAAGTCTACACAATTCGACTTTCCGCTGGGCTTGGGAACGGTCACTATATTGGACACCAGTCGGGTATTCAACTACCCGAATGAAGTTGATGCCATTTGTTTCATGATTTCTTCTTTGACTTGTAGTGACCATTCCGCTTAATGCGTCGGAGCTTCGCTTGACCGGGCGAGCATCCGGATATGTGGGATTCGGTGCTCGACTATACCGGATCCAGCGGGCATATCTTCGTAGGACCAGGCAAATATGTCTACGAACTCTTTGAGGAGATCAATGAGTGCCTTTCTTTCTGGACCTTGGAGGTAGCTACCGATTCTGATTTCTTTGACTTCATTGTCCAGCCCCAGGTTGATGGTGGACAAGTCTTCAGTAGCTATTGATGAATGGCTCTGTTCCTGGTACTCAACTGACTTTGCAAGCTCAAGTAGATAATTTTTATCTTTTTGGTCCATTTTATTAAATGACTCATTATCATAATTATTATTATTTAATGTGTCTTTTAAAGTAGGTGCAACTAAGGAATAAGCAAAGACATTTATATTATTATTAAAAGCATACTGTACAGGGGTTATTACATTGTTAAGGACCTGGGGTTTGAGATCCTCAACTATAGGTAGCGGATCGGTAGATGACCAATCCGTAAAGCTAGGGAAAGGAGTGGGGATAATATATTCGAAGTGGTCTACCAGGTCTGCCGGTGTCAGGAGCAGACCGGTCGTGGTGTACCAATTCTGCAGAGGCTTATTAGAAATAGACTCAAACTCAGCAGGGAGCTTTTCATAATCAGTGCCTCTGTCTATCATGCCAAGAAAGTTGTCTCCTAGACCGTCATCATCTAGCAGGGCCAAAGCATAATCATCCTGATCTATGGACCAAGCATTTTCAATAGTGACAGTCTTATAAGCGGTGCTACGGGGCTCCAGGGTTACCTGTTCCATTCTATCTGTGAGAATACTTACATCCTCAAAGATTTCCCAACCAGGGCACCTTTTCCCATTCTGGTCTATGCAGGGCTCAGGAAACATGAGATAGGCTTCAGTTTCCCCCTTTCGTACAAAGTAACCGTTTAAGGTTTTTCTATAAGGTTGGAGAGGGGGATATTCATAAGGACACTTTTCTCTTCTCGCCTTTCTTTTCTCACGTTTTTGTTTCATGATCATGCGGCTATTTCACTGAGTAGGCGTGTATCCTAGACCAAAGGGAGGATACATTCCTTAAGTTCATCTTGGACTAAATTAACTAGTCCTTGCCGATTTCCCGAGACCTAGACCACATATAATTCATCTTTCGAAACATGTTTAAAGAGACCATGTTTCCTAGGGAGGTGACTTTCTTTCCAATGATGTCAGTTTCTCGCCCATATTCAATGGTGTTGACCACAGCTTGGGGGATAACCTCAAAGCCACTAAGAAAAATACCAGTGTCCTTATGTTCTATCTCGAGGATTGGGATATCCTCGTTTTCATTATTCTCCACGATCTTGTCGGCCAGAATAATTACTATGTGGTCATCGTGGATGAATTTGACACACTGGTGCAATGAAGAGGCTACCCCTTTACCCCATGAATCCAAGGGCGCCCCAATAACAAAGCAAAGGTGGCCGGTATATCCAGGACTTGGAACTCAACTGGCATGTTTAAGGGCGCAACGGTTAACATTAAAGTGACCACCCCTAAGACACATCGACTGGTGTTGTTGTATGCCTTAACTGTCTGCGAGGAAGGAGTGAGTTCTGATATCTTTATCCCCAGTTTGGCTAATGTGCCGGGCAGACATACATTCGGTGAAGACCCATTATCTACCAAACTCTGGGAACCCATTTCTCCAAAATTCCCACGTGGATATGAAGAGCATCAATGTGGTTAGTTCCTTCCTTGGCAGGTGTCTAGATCGGAACATTATTACGCTCCCAAAGTGAATGTTCCCGATCATCTCGAGTAAGCTCATTCGAGGGAGGTTTCAATTGGAATGACCGTCGACTTAGAGACTTGCAACAGATCACTGGGTCTTAGAAGCACACAGTAAGCCCCAGATGGAAATGTTGGCATGAGTTTTCTTTATCTTAGTCAATAAAGTATCTTCCACCGTTTTAGCCCCAGTATCTGTTACTTGATCTTTTCCAGAGTGGTCAACTTTTTTAGGGTTCGGCTGGTAGGCTCGACCAGATCGGGTAAGGTGGCTAACATCTCCACCAACCCAAGTGGCCTTTTCAATGTTACAGGTGTTTTGGCTACCAAGGATGGTGTCCCAAGAGAGCATATTACAGCTAGGCTCTTTTATGGATAAGGGTGGAGGAATAGGAACAAGGATATATGGAAGTGGATGTTTATTTATTTCAAACTTGGGCACACAAAGAAGTTTTCATCAACCTCAATCATATTGATTTGAGGTAGAGGGTTATTGACTACATTTGGTCCTGTGGAGGTTTTTCAATAACCTTATCATCTATAAGGTCCCTGGATAGCATTTTTTAGGGTGTAATATTTATCGGTGAGGTGACCACTGGAGCGATGATATTCACAGTACTGGGCATGGTTCCAAGTCCTGGGCAGGGGGTTAGGTGGCTTATAATTTTCCAACGGCTTCAACACTCCTTGTACCATTAGCCCCTGCAGTATCACAGATTGGGGAGCTTGCAGTTCATCATAATGCCGGCTTACCCTAGCTATTCTGATTTCTGAAGTTTCTGGTCTGGACATCATTTGCTCCCACAGTATTGACACTGTCCGACCCATAATACCATGGAACGTAGCTATAATTTTGGGTAGAAAATGGGGTTGAGGCATTCCCTACCATCTTGATCCGCCGGTGTCAAGTGCGGTGTCTTTCATTTGGAGTAACGGAAAGAACTAGGAGACGTATTGGTTTTGAGTTGGCCAGTCCGTATATCATCATCAATACGGGCTCCTATCTCCACTAATTTTTTGAAGTTGGCGTAGGGGAGGTACCGCATATGTTCCAGGTAAATGGGCCGGAGATTTTTGATGAACATTTGGCATGACTCCCGGATCAGTCTGTCAAAGGTCCAGTGCCAACTTTCTTTCCACCGACCGCAAACTCGGGCTGTTTCCTTTTCCCGTTGGGTGCACGATTCAAGGTCCCTTCTATTTTTCAGGACTGGTGTTATCTTTGTATCTTTCAAGGAACGCTTCAGCTATCTGGTCCCAAGTATTCATGGTGCTACTGTCAGACAACATTAACCATTGTTTGGCAGCTCCTATCAGGGTGGGTGAAAATTGGAAGCCATAGCCTCAAAGCTAGCTCCCCTTGACTGCATGTCAGTAGAATAAGATTTCAAATGGGATATAGGGCATCCAGTCCCGTCAAACTTTTCTACGTCGGGCATTTTGAAATTTGAGGGCAGTATTGCTGAAGGCTGCAATGTTAGGGCCCGTGTAGAAAATTCCCCTATATTGAGAAGTTTAAGCAGCATGGCCTTCATATTTTCCATGTCGGCCTCCATTTTGGTGGCTGGGGGAGTTGGCTTTTGGTATATACTGACTGGGTTAGGGAAGGTTGGGTTATAAGGACTCTGGGTTGGATATGGGTATTGGGTTGGATAATGGTTAAAGCTTTTTGGGTCCATATGTGGGCTATTTAGGAGTGGGTTAATTATAGGAAAAGGGAGGTCGTTTGGATTATGGGTATTTGGGGGAGGATATGGTGGATAGGACGGGTAAGGATATATATTTGGGTAGTAGGGACTTGGTGGAGGATTGGGATTTGGGGTAGTGGTAGTATTTAGTGGGTTAGTGTTTGGCTGAGGGTTTGGGTTTGGAGGCACCTGAGATGTGGATGCTTCTTGGGGGATTGTAGGGGAAGAGTTCACCTCACAACTAGATTTTAAGCTTTGTAGCAGACTAGCCATTTGACTCATTGCTGCACCCAACTTTTGGTCAAACCATTCATGCATTGCCGGAGTTGGAACATACCCTGTGAGCCCCCGACTGCACTCATAGCCGACTGTTCACTTTCGCTACCATACCGCTCGGATCTGCACTCCTCCGAACCGATTCTACCCCTCGATCTAAAATTGATACCCTCTCGATCGATTGCACTACTTTCCCGTGATCAACCGGCCGCATTATCTCGCTTTCCAAATTCGGGCCAGTTTCGAGGAAAATGTGGGTTTGAAGGTATCGAGAGGCTCGGCTTGGAGTACAAGTGCAACGTGCCTTTTATTAGTATATTTTATTATTATTTATTTTGTTCCCTACAATTGACCGGATAAGCAACCGCTTTATTTTGACAGTCTCAGGACTTTTCCTGGAACATTGGATTCTTTTTCCAGAGTATAGGACCAACGTATTCCACCTGCCTTTCGACTCCCCAAGACTGGACTGGTCCCAGGCGAAGGGCCTATACTCTTTCCAGGATCCACCATCCGAAATGGTCTAGGTCGAGCATCTGAGAATTATAAATCAGCCCCTGCACGCTGGTTATTTATATTTATTTTTTTTCTTGCTGCGCATTTATTATTATTTTTTTACTCCATATTTTTTTACTTACACATTTTTTTTTTATATATATATTTTTTTGACTCTTTTTTTTATTTTTTTCTGACAAGGGCCGACTCATAATTTAAAGATGCAAAAACCGGTCGGTCTATGAAGTGTCCTGAGAAGCTACATGCATTCTAACGTTGTCTTATACAGGGGGTAGGCTGGTCATGGTGTAGGGTAACAGTTCGGAATATACCTATATGCATGCACGTGTGTGCGGTATCTAGAAAGTAGTAAAGTCTTTATTTATTTATTTTTTACAGATATATAAACAGAAAAATAAAACAAGTATGGCATGTCTTGTTGTTACATGTGGATTTTCTCGGCTTTTTAGTTTGAGCGCAAGCAAGCAAGCATACCACATTAAGAAATAGAAAGAAAAGTGGGGAAACTATCTATCCCTATTAATTACAAATTTGGTCATATTGCCCCGAAATAAAATGACATAATGAATGTAAATATGTACAAATATACAGAATAAAATAAAAGAAAAGAACAGAAAGAAATAATAATACAGAGCCGGAAATAAGGCAATAATTAAGCCCTGACCCTTTTATTGTGCTGCCCGGAATTTATTTATAACATGTATGTAATATATATATTTTTTTTTTACTTTTTTTTTTATTTTTCGAAAAAAAAAATTTTTTTGCTTTTTTTTTTAATATTCTTAAACACACCTGTAACAGTTATCGGAACGAAACTGCTGCAAGATGGAGGATCATATCCACAAATATAGACACGGATGTATAGGAACACTATATTCAAATGCGTAAATTAAAATAACAAGCATACTGCAGCCAGAAACAAATAAAAACAAAAAAAAAATTATTTTATGAGTCTAGCCCTCCATTTTATTTAAAATAAAACAACTCCCAAGCAGAGTTGCCGCTGTGAGGTTCCCGGGGTGCGACCCGCGCCCCGCGCGCCCTTGGATAGGGGTGCGCGTACGTGCGGATGCGGGACACCACTGCTCTCGTTCCACCCTCCCTTGTTTAGGGGAAGACGAAATCAAAAGTGCGAGAGGAGTGCTGTCTATGTTAGCGCGTTTGAATGCGTCTCGGTTGCCTTTAGTGGATTTTTTATCCAATATGGGAACTTATGGTTTCCCGCATCAAGTTATCTATTTTTTTAGGGGATACCAGGATATGGGAATGCATTACCCTTTCATTCCCATTTTTCCTTTTTTAGGGGAAAACAGAAAGTGCAAAAAAGGATATTGTGACGCCCCCACTTATGGATTTTATTAAAAATAGCCTTATGGCCTGTTTCAGATCACTATGTGAGCTTTGGGTTTCCCGCATCAAGTTATCCTTTTTTTAGGGGATACCAGGATATGAGAATACATCACCCTTCCATTCTCATTCTCCATTTTTTAGGGGAGAACGGAAAAGTGCAAAGAAGGGGTGTTGCGAGGCCCCACTGGATCTGAAAGTTTTAGAGTCGCCATCTTTATTTTAAGGCAAAATAAAGAAAAACAAAAAAAGAAAGAAAAATAAACTAGAGAAAAAGAAAACGGGTTCGGAGGCTAAGTTACGAGTTGGGAAGGTGCTAGGCACCCAACTCGCCCTTTCGGTCTCAAAAGTGGTTTTTGGCTGAAGTATGTTCATTGTTATATTTATTTATCAAATAAATAAAGTATTAAAAGACAAGAAATTAAAACAGATACATCCGTGGCTACATTATTTACGCACTTGCAGCCATTTCCTTACAATTATTACAAATGTATTTAAGAATATGTGGCCATTATAACGACTCTTTTACATAATATTTCCTATTCTAATCCAAGTAGTACAACGACTTATATTGACTACATTGTGTCGGATTTAAATAACAATTTTAAATAATAAATAGACAGAAAAGTAAATAAATAAGTCGTTGTACTCGCTCTGTCCTTTAGGGAGAGGGAGTCTTTTTTGTTGTTTGTTGTGTGGTTGTTGTTTTGATTTGGGTAGAGTGACTGCTTATTTTGGTGACTTTTGGCTTGTCTACTCGGGCAGAGTGACAGCTTATTTTGGTAGGTTTCGGCCTTATTGGTTGGGCGGAATAACGGCTTAGTATTTTGGTTTTTCAGCTCATTACTCGGGCAGAGTAACGGCTTACTTTGGGATTTTTGGGCCAGGGAAGTGAGGTGGATACCTAACAACTAGGCTAGGGATCACTTATAACCGGTGAATATTTATTTTGGCGGAGTTTGGACGGGGTTTGGAGACTTTAGTGGGCTTCACTCACCTATCTCACACCTCTCGCTAATCTCTCGGCGTTGCAGAGCGACAGAGCTTCGTCTCGGTTTTTCTCTACCGATTTTCTGAACAAGTGAGAAGGGACCCGGGGCCTCTTATTTATAGGTGAGAGTGAGGAGTCATCGGGAATTCTTCGATTTTTTTCAGCTGCTTCGTTCAATTGTACACTGAGCTTCCGCGAGTGCACAATGCGTTAATTGAGAGAGCTACAGTAGGAGAGCTGGCGCGACAATATGGTCCCTTGGGCGCGGCACCCACAGCCTCTTTAGGCCGCGCCACAGCCACTATTCCAATTTGATTTTGACACTTTCACCCCTCGCAATTTACTGTTTTGCGCATCCTGCTTTGCCTTTCACATTTTTAACTCCTGTAACTTGACATTTGTTAAGTTTGAACAGTTCTTGATATCTCATGTCAGAGTCACATACCAGGGGTACGAAAATTGGGGTGTCTACAATATGATGAAAAAAGGTTAAAATTTTGGTAATAATGGGTATTTGGTGGGTTGGTGTTTGGCTAAAAAATTGGATTTGGAAGAACATGGAAGGTTGATGCTTCTTGGGGGATTGCAGGGGAAGAGATTACCTCACCACTGGATTTTAAATTTTGCACCAGATTAGCCATTTGGCTCATTATACGATCAGTCAGTGCACCCAAATTTTGGTCTAGCCATTGCCGCATTGTTGGAGTCGGAACGTACCTTGGAGCCCATGTAGCCGATCGCTCACTTTTCTGCCATCTTGCTTTCGGATCATTCCTACGAGGCGATTCCGCCCTTATCGATCGATCTTGATACCCTCTGGTCTGATTTCTGTATCAACCGGCCAGTACTATCTCTGCCTTTCCAAATTTAGGCCAGGTTTTTGAGGAAAATGAGTTTGGAGGTATCAGAAGGCTGGCTGAAGGCTTTCTAGGTTTGGAGTACAGTGTGCCTTTATTAGTATATTTTATTATTATTTATTGTTTTCCCTACAATTGACCGGATAAGCACCTGCTTTATTTTGACAGTCTCAGGACTTTTCCTGGAACTGTGGATTCTTTCTCGAGAGTATAGGACCAACGTATTCCACCTGCCTTTCGACTCCCCAGGACTGCTGGTCCCAGGCGAAGGACCTATACTCTTTCCAGGATCCACCGTTCGAAAATAGTCTAGGTTGAGCATCAGAGAATAATAAATCAGCCCCTGTTTATTATATTATTATTTTTTTGTGCGCACTTTATTATTTTTTCTAAACTTGCGCATTTTCTCCTTTTTTTTATACATGTATATATATATATTTTTTTGACTTTTCCTTTATATATATATATATATATATATATATATATATATATATATTATTTGACAGAGGCTGACTCACAATTCAAAAATATAAAAATCGGTCGGTCATTGAAGTGTCCTGAGAATCTATATGCATTCTAGCGTTGGTTTATGCAGGGGGTAGGCTCGTCATGGTGTAGGGTAACAGTTCGGACTATTCCTATATGCGTGCACGTGTGTGCGGTATCTAGAAAGCAGTAAAATCTTTATTTATTTACCGATATATAAACAGAAAAATATAACAGATATGGCCTGTTTTGCTGTTATGTGTGGATTTTCTCGGCTTTTTAGTTTGAGCACAAGCAAGCAAACACATCATATTAAGAAATAGAAAGAAAAGTGGGGAAACTATATATCCCTATTAATTACAAGTTTGTCCTATGTCCCCAAAATAAAATGACAGAACGAATGCGAATATGTACAAATTGAAAGGAATAATAAAAAGGAATAATAAACATAAATAAATAATAATAAAGAGTCGAAAATAAAGCAATATTAAAAATAAAGCCCGGGCCTTTTTATTGTGATGTCCTGAATTTTTATTGTAACGTAAATAATATATATATATATATATATATATATATATATATAATTTTTTGATATTTTTTTCGATTTTTTTTTATTTTTGATATTTTTTAAAGAATATTTTTAAATATATCTGTAACAGTTATCGGAACGAAACTGCTGCAAGATGGAGGATCATATCCACAAATATAGGCACGAATGAATAGGAACGCAATATTCAAATGCATAAATTAATATAACAAGCATATTTTAGCCAGAATCAAAGAAAAACAAAAAAAAAGTTTTTGTTTCATGAGTCTAGCCCTCCATTTTATTTAAAATAAAACAACTCCCCAGTAGAGTCGCCACTGTAGGTTCCCGGGGTCGTGCGCCCGCGCCCCGCGCGCCCTTCGTTAGGGGTGCGCGTACGTGCGGATGCAGGACATCAACTGCTCTCGTTCCACTCTCCTTTTTCTAGGGGAAGACGAAATTAAAAGTGCGAGATGAGTGTTGTCTAAGATAGCGCATTGGAATGCGCCTCGGTTGCCTTTAGTGGATTTTATTAAAAATAGCCTTCTGGCTCGTTTTGGATCACTATGGGAGCTTTGGGTTTCCCGCATCAAGTTATCCCTTTTTTAGGGGATACTAGGATATGGGAATACACCATCCTTTCATTCATATTCTCCCTTTTTTAGGGGAAAACAGAAAAATACAAGAAAGGAGTGCTGCGAGGCCCCACTGGATCCAAAAAATTTTAGAGTCGCCATCTTTATTTTAAAGCAAAAATAAAACAAAACCAGAAAGAAAAGAAAACCAGAGATAGAAAACGAGTTCGGAGGCTAAGTTAAGAGTTGGGAAGGTGCTAGGCACCCAACTCCCCCTTTCGGTCTCAAAATAGTTTTTGGCTAAAGTATGCTTATTGTTATATTATTTAGCAGATAAATAAAGCATTAAAAGACAGGAAAATAAAGCAAATACATCCATGGCTACATTATTTACGGACTTGCAGCCATTTCCTTACAATAATTACAAATGTTTTTAAAAATATTTGGCCATTATAACGGCTCTATTACATAAGATTTCCTATTCTAATCCGGGCAGCACAACGGCTTATATTGACTACATTGGGCCGGATTTAAATAATAACTTTAAATAATAAATAAAAGAAGTGCCCTTAAAGGCTATTACCTTTTAGAGCGGAGTGTGCTCGCTCTGTCCTTCTCGGGAGAGGGAGACTTTTATTGCTGTTGTTGATTTGATTTGGGCAGAGTGACGGCTTATTTGTGGTAGTTTTGGCTCACTCACTCAGGCAGAATGACGGCTTAGTTTCGGTGGTTTTGGCCTTTTGGTTGGGCGGAATAACGACTTATTTCGGTGATTTTCTATTTACTCTAAGGCAGTAACGACACTTTATGGTTTTTGGGCCGAGGAAATATGGTGGATACCTAACTAAAGGGCTAGGGATCACTTTAACCGGTTGGATTTGTGTTTGGGAGAGGTTTGGCAGGGTTTTGAGGCTTAGGGTAGATCACTCAATGTCTTCGTTCTTTCAGCGTAACGAGGACGCAGAAAGCTTGCGGAGAGAAAATTGTCTTCTGAAGGCGAAACCCGAAGCTCTATTTATAGCCTGGAGTGGGGAGTCATCGGGAATTTAATTTTCTTCTTCCGCGCATCAGCCGATTGTACACAACGCCGAAGGAATTGCACAATGCGGCAATTCTACAATACTGTTTGGAGGAAATGGGCGCCACCCACATGATGTTTGGGCGCCACTCCCACTTTGAGTGTGGGTGGCGCCAGTACTATGCAAATTGGTTTCAAATTTCGCACTTTAGCCCCTGCATTTTACTCTTTTGCGCATCCTGCTTTGTCCTTTTGCATTTTCGACCCTGTAACTTGACATTTGTTGATGTTTTAACAGGTCTTGATATTTTATGTCATGTCACATTCCATGGGTACGAAATTGGGGTGTCTACAGGTTGGTACCAGATGAACAAGAAGATCGGATGGAGGCCACTTGTCCTTTGCCGACATTGGAGTCGGGGAGACAGGCCGAGCAAGCCGTGGATATGGCGTTGGATCAGCTTGATGTAGCAGAAACTCAGGCCGAAGATGAAGAAGATTGCGAGGGGATCACTTGTCCTTTGCCGACATTGGGGTCGGGGGGACTGTGGGTTCCCGGGACTGCGCCCGCGCCCCGCGCGCCCTTGGATAGGGGTGCGCGTACGTGCGGATGCGGGACATCCACTGCTCTCGTTCCACCCTCCCTTTTCTAGGGGAAGACGAAATCAAAAGTGCGAGAGGAGTGCTGTCTAAGATAGCGCGTTGGAATGCGCCTCGGTTGCCTTTAGTGGATTTTTTATCCAATATGGGAACTTTGGGTTTCCCGCATCAAGTTATCCCTTTTTTAGGGGATACCAGGACATGGGAATGCATCACCATTTCATTCTCACTTTCCATTTTTTAGGGAAAAACGGAAAAGTGCAAAAAAGGATATTGCGACGCCCCCACTATTGATTTTATTAAAAATAGCCTTATGGCCCACTTCGGATCACTATGGGAGCTTTGGGTTTCCCGCATCAAGTTATCCCTTTTTTAGGGGATACCAGGATATGAAAATACACCACCCTTTCATTCTCATTTTCCCTTTTTTAGGGGAAAACGAAAAAGTGCAAGAAAGGAGTGCTGCGAGGCCCCATTGGATCCAAAAAGTTTTAGAGTCGCCATCTTTATTTTAAGGCAAAAATAAAGCAAAACCCGAAAAAAAGAAAACCGGAGATAGAAAACGGGTTCGGAGGCTAAGTTACGAGTTGGGAAGGTGCTAGGCACCCAACTCCCCCTTTTGGTCTCAAAAATAGTTTTTGGCTAAAGTATGCTTATTGTTATATTCATTTAACAAATAAATAAAGCATTAAAAGACAGGAAAATAAAACAAATACATCCGTGGCTACATTATATACGAACCTACAACCATTTCCTTACAATAATTACAAATATATTTAAAAATATTTGGCCATTATAATCGCTCTTTTACATAGTATTTTCTAACTACATCCAGGAAGCACAACGGCTTATATTGGCTACATTGGGCCGGATTTTAAAAAGTAACTTTATAAAAAAAACGCTCTTAAAGGCTATTACCTTTTAGAGCGCGGTGTGCTCGCTCTGTCCTTCAGGGAGATGGAGTCTTTGTTGTTGTTGGTGTGTTGTTGTTATTGTGATTCGGGCAGAGTGACTGCTTATTCTGGATGGTTTTGGATCGTTCACTCGAACAGAATGACGGCTTATTTTGGATGGTTTTGGCCTTTTTGGTTGGGCGGAATAACAGCTTATTTTGTGTGTTTTTCAGCTCATTACTCGAGCAAAGTAACGGCTTACTTTATGGATTTTGGGTCGGGGAAGTGGGGTGGATACCTAACTAAAAGGCTAGGGATCACTTTTAACCTGTGGATTTGTGTTTTGGTGGAGTTTGGACGGGGTTTGGAAGCTTTGGTGGGCTACACACTCCTATCTCACTTCTCTCGCTACTATCTCAGCGTTAAGACGACGCAGAGATTTTTCAGAGTTTCTTTGTGATCAGTTTCTTATTTCCCAAAGGGGAGCCTAACACCTCTATTTATAGGTGGAAGAAGGGACTGATCGGGAATTACAAATTCCCTCAGCGAGCATCGATCCATTGTACACCAGCCTTCTTCACTTGCACAATGCGTTAACTTTCAGGAGGACTGTAGCTTAGTGGGCGCCGAATACACCAAGGCATGACGCGGCGCCAATGCAACCTTTTGGTCGCGCCATGGTCCTATTCCAGGTTCATTTTTGGCACTTTCACCCCTCGCACTTTACTGTTTTGTGCATCCTGCTTTGCCTTTCGCATTTTCGACTCCTGCAACTTGACATTTGTTAAGTTTAAGCAGTTCTTGATATTACATGTCAGAGTCACATATCAGGGGTACGAAATTGGGATGTCTACAGAGCCCCTCAACGATGGAGTCTACGGGTAACCCGAGGCTTACTGAGTAGGTGAACATCGTTGATAAACAATAGACTCTCCAATTTCGTTCAATTAAAATGGGAGAGAAATGCAACAGGTAACAGTTATAATGCAACAGTTTATCATGCTAACTAAACTCCATAACCTATACATATTTAGTCGGTTATAACAGGTTATCGTAGTTTTTAAGCAGATATATAAATGAAGTGCTTTAATGGTCAGACCTACTAATGTAGGCTGCCTACGTATTCCTTAATAAAGGAAATCAGATCAAATGTAATTCAGGCCAAAACCTAAACTACAACCAACGAGGATGTTATATCCTTCGGGTCAAAACCCGACCAAGAACACAACAGGAAAAAGATTTTCATGTTTTTCGAAAAACCATATTCAAACGGTCGAAAACGGCCGTCAAATACGGTATGAAGATTTAAATGTTTTTCGGGAATCATATTCCAACTGGCCAATACCTGTTATCGAAATATGTTAAGAGAAATTTTCAAAATTGTGTCAGGCTGGTCAATACCTTGTTTCCAAACAAAATAAGAAAATTTTAAAATTTCCCGAAAACTGCACTCGACCGATCAAAATCTGTCGCCGAGCACGGTAAAAGAGAACTTTCTTCAAGTTTTTCGAAAACTGTATAAGATTGATAAAAATCATTCTTTTTTCCTTTCCTTTCTTCTCACTCTCTCTGTTTTTTTTCAATATTCCTCTTTTTTTTATTTTTGAAATATTCCTCTTTTTTGTGTTTTTTTTTGGAAAAGACTTTTCTTTTTGTTGAAAAATTATTTTGAAAATCAAAATTCTTTTGGAAAAGACTTTTCTTTTATTTTTGGGAAACAAAACTCTTTTTTTTTTCTTTTCTTTTTTATCTTTTGAAAAATAAAACTCTCTTGAAAAGACTTTTCTTTTATTATTATTTTTCTAATTTATTCTGAAGTTAGGATAAGAATACATTACCTTTCTTACCTTTTCGTGCTTGGGTGGTTGCCGCGTATTCGGCTGATTTTGGCATTTCTGCCATTTTTGCTTCTCCAAGCTAGGGACTTCTCTCTTTTTTTTTTCTTCTTTTTCTTTTTTTTTTCTGCCGCCTGAAATTTTTTCATTTGCCTATTTTGCGGCTGACCTGCTGGGGATATTACTTTTCCTTTGCCCTCGGATGGATGGCCATCAATTTTTGTTAACAAAATTACTTTTGTTAACTCTTCGTTAAGCTCTAGGCAAATGTTCATGAGGACCAAGCTAGGGGCCATTTCAAAAATTTTGGAACTTGAGGAGTTAAGTGTCGCAGCTTCAAACTTCAGAGGGGGAAAAGAAAAAATTCCCTTTTCCTCCCTTATTATGGACGGGGAGTGGGAGAAAGGGAGCCACTGCTCCTTTCTTCTTCCTTTCTTTCTTTCCTTCGCTTTGCAGTTCTGCCATTGCTGCTCCTCTTTTTTTTTTTTTTTTTTTTTTCATTTTGTTCTTATTTTTGCTCCTTTTCTCAATTTTCCATCACCAACTTGAGTGTTTTATCTAGCAGATGGCATCTTCTTCACGATCCAGGGAGGGGAAAGCTCTGATGCACCCAGAATCTGACGAAAGGAGGAAAGAGTTTCCTCCCTTGGTCCGAAATAAACTCAAGTACCGGTATTCCAGGGACGACTGGGGCAAAATTCTTCGTGATCGGAACACTCACGTGTCCAATCTTCAACCTACTTCTGTAAGTTTCTTTCTTTTTCTAGATTTGCCTGGATATACCTCAGATCTGCTAGATTTCAGCACTGTTTGGTACCTTTGGAGCACTCCTGACTTTATTAATGATGCTTATGCATGTCCTATTTATGCCTAAATGTTGTAATTAGGTAATGATGCATGATATTTATATAATTTATTCTTGCGATGCATGATTGAACTAGCGGTCACTATTTGACCCTACTATGCATGATTTATACTATAATGCAATTGGAGCTACACGATGCTTGTTCTAGGCTAAAACATTTTTTGCATGCAATATGTTCACGAGACGGACTTTTCGGAATACAATTCAAATTTTTCTGAACACATTTTCGGGCATATTTTCGGATAAGTATGGGACAAAATAGATATATCTTATGCCCTAAAATTTATCTTTCATGCATGCTGATGCTGCAGGGATATAGTAAATGCCATAAAAATATTTATTTTCATGATTGGTGGCATTTTATTTTCTTTTTAGTGCACCCATAAGGCAGCTTATTGGACAATAAATGCACATGATGGATGCATGTACTACTTTACTTGATGCAAATGCAATGCAGAAAATTATAGGATTCTTATTAACATGATGCATGAACATTATCTTATTTTATTATGTACATGATGAATGCAAAAATGTGGTTCATATTTAACATGTATTTCTATGATGCCTAGGATGCAAAAATGATTATTTAGATGCAAAATAATACACATAATCTTCTTTTTTCCATTTAAAATACATACTTAAATGTACAAAAATGCATTTTTATTTATTGAAAGGATGTAAAAGAATACAACATACACATTTTTTTTATTTTCATTTTCTCTTTTTTATTTTTTGAACTAAATGTTTATTTACATGTGTATTTGTATATGTATATCTCTTTATAAATGGTAAGTGTTTATTTACATAAAAAATGATTGTTTTTTTATAGGAAATTAGCATGCTGTAATTTTATAATTCATGAAATACAATGCATGCAACATGTTTATTGAGCTGCTTGGCCCAATAGGCCCAAGCCATGAGCCACGTGTCAAGCGCGTTCCTTCCGAGCAAGCGAGCAAAGGTGTTACGCGAGGAAGCGGGCAAAATCTTAGCTTTTATCAGGTAAGCTACTTGCAAGATGGGGGCTCAGCTAAGCGGGCAAAATCGATAAATGAGCATGATTGCTCGTCTTCGTCAGTAAGAGCCGCTACCAGTTGAGGACATTCATGTCCGGTAAAGATCAAGGTATTAGTTGAGGGTGGTCACACCCGAGCAAGAATCTTAGCTAGCAATAATGACCGGCAAATTCTCTGGATAATCCGTTGTCATTAGCGGGCTAGTTAAATGCGTTTTTATTTAAAGCCATGACCGTTTGTGGGGTAGTTAATGACATTTATGGGCGATTAATAGAGATCATGGGCAGTTAATGCAAATCGTGGGTGGTTATTCATGGTTATTGGCAGTTATGCCTTCCGGTGCATATAAAAGCTTGGCAAAATATGGAGAGAGGTATGCGCAATCTAATTCTCTAGCCAAAACTCTGCCAAATTGCTTACTCCATTATTTATTCGTATACTGATTTACATGCTGGAGGGCCTTTGCAGGGAGTGCTCCTGCCCAGTTCACATTTGCTCATTCATATTGCAGAGTTGGGCTTTGAGGATCTACGTACACGTTGAAAGCCAGGTGTGCGGATTGGGCTTATTCAGTGCATCCAGATTTCTTGGACGCATCAGTTGGTTCCGGTGCCGGGAAACGAGGTTTTGCGGCACTAAGATTTACTGTTTATATTGATATCTTTGAGCTTTAACAATGGCGGAAAACGGAGTCAATGGTGGTAGTGGCAGTCGTAGAGAGGAGGTGCATTAAAATCCCAGCTTTAATCAAGTGGCCGGGAATAATGTTCCACCACCTCATGACGCGCGCCATCAGCTTAATCAAAGGCGTGGGGTTGATTCGCTGGCTAGGAGTGCTGAGGCAGCAGTTGGGTTAGCACATGAGTTTCGTGAGGAAACTCTACGACAACGAGCTATCTATTTGGGCCAGATGCACCAGCTCAACCTGCAGTTGATAGCAATGGGCAAGCCACCATTGCCCATCGAATTAGATCCATTGCGGCCTTGTCGGCTCCCTAGCCGTGGCGTGTGTTTCTCGTGTGGTAACTGTGTGAATCCTTTGGTTGTTCACTCTCAACCGCGAGTACAAGGCTCTAAGCGAGCAACCGGAAGGTAGCAAGGCCAGTCACAAGGTTGTTCCCAGTGTTCATTCAAGGCTGGGACCGCGAGTTGGAGAGGATTCGGCTCAATCACGTCGTCGTCGACGTTCACCTTCACCACCAAGGTCACATGCTCGCAGATTTCGTTCACCTTCACCGCGGCGATCTCGTGCCCATAGTCGCCGTTCGCGATCACCAAGGGGTTCTTACGCTCGTCGGCGTAGAACTCCCTCTCCTAAGCGGTCTCATCAATCGATCAGCTGCACCTATTGCGCAGCTGGGGCACCTCGGCACTTGAGGCGAGCCGTGGGGGTTCCATGGCCGTGTTATGGGACCCCCACAGTCCCTCCTATGCGTGGTTCAGCCTCGGCCTCGGGGTGGTTTGCCTACAACCATAAATATGCAGGATTTTGAGGAGTTGAAGCGTCGGATGGAAGCCTGGGAGCAAGGCAAGGCTTTAGATGGAAATTTCTTGGGTACATCTGCCAGCCCGTTAGCTCCATGGATCGAGAATGCTCCACCCGCACAGGGGTTGATATTTCCAAACATTAAAGAGTATACGGGCAAGACCAAGGCCAGGGATTGGTTAATGTCTTTGAATCCCAAATCGGCTTGGTGACTTCGTGGATGAGGCATTGAAGATCGAGCTTTTGTTGGCGCGTTGCAAGGAAAAGCTCTAGCTTGATGGGAGCATTGCCTGGCCGATCAACAATCGGGCGCACTTGCGAGCAAAGTTCTTGGTTGATTTTGGGACGGCTGGTTCATTGGCAAACACAAGGGCTGACTTTTCCAAGGTTAAACAAGGTGCACACGAGTCAACAGCGAGCTACCTTGAGAGGTTTACCAAGGTCCTAGAGCAAGTTCCTGGTCTGACCGAGCAAGAGGTGACACTATGTTTTGAAACAGGATTACTGGAAGGTGAAGGTGGTTTGCGATCAGAGTTAAGTATGCGCGAACCAAAGACACAAGCAGAGATGCTCATGCGAGCACAAAAATGGTGTGCCGGGGAGACGGCAAAGAAGGAGAAGAAAAAGGAGAGTAGCGAAGCTGTGGGGAATGCCAAGGGAAACGACCAGGCAGGAAGTGGAGGCTACAATAAAAGTAAGTCTCGTTATGATCGGCCGAAGGAGTTTCTTCGTGAATCAGACTTGACCCCACTCAACACGCTGCGCGAAGACATTATGTACGAGATAAGGAACGAGCTACCTAATCCACCTCGCATGAATCCAGCGACTGCTGGCGAGAGGGATCAGACAAAAAGGTGTGCTTATCATGATGATTATGGGCATCCTACCGAGGAATGTTGGCCGTTGAAGAAGGCCATTCAGAAGTTGATTAATGAGGGGTGGCTAGATCGCTTCAAGCGAGATGCAGGCAATAGAGGGAATGCTCCTAGGCGAGAAGCCCCACCGATCAGGGGGGTAATAAATGTTATAATGGATGAGGAGCTTACTCCGACACAGCTTGGAAAGCAGATCTATTCTCTGTCCAAAGTGGTGGATCGACCTGCGACTTTGCAGGATGGTGAACAGGCTATTCAGTTTACTCGTAGCGAGTTGGCGAGTAGTGTGGCAGGCGAGCAATCTTTGATTGTCTTGGCATTAGTTGATGGTTGGGTCGTGCACAGAATTTTGGTGGATACTGGAGCATGCCGGGACGTGATGTACTATTCTTGCTTCTAGGGGTTGGAACTGAGTGATGATCGTTTGAAGCCATATGCTGGGGCTTTAGAAGGTTTCACAAATCACAAGGTCCCGGTCAAAGGCACCGTCGAGTTAGAGGTGTTCATTGGTGAGGGAAGCAAGACCCGAGCTGAAAAGATTACCTTCATGGTAATCGACTTGAAATCTCCTTACAATATAATTTTGGGTGTACCAAGCATGGCTAAATTTCGATGGTGGTGTCAATCCCGCATCGAGCTAAGTTCTATACCCACCAAGGAGTAGGGGTGTTATGGAGTCACCGAGAGCGATGCTCGAAAGTACGCGTAGATACCCAAAGGAAGAAGCGAAGTTGACTTTGGAGGATGGCGAGCGTAAGATTACAGCTTAGCACAAAGGAGACTTCACATGTGATCGTAGGGACCATCTGGGTGGCGATGGTACAGAGGATTCGGAGATGGTTGCAAGCTCTATGCCGACATTGACGCTGGGAGCAGAGTCAAACCGAGGTAGATACAACAATGATTGTTAGTCCGACCGATATTGAGACTAGTTCATCTCCGCCGAAGCAAGGTGCGCTTGATGGAGCAAGTTGAGCAAGGAGAGGTGGCCGAGCAAGGCCTTAGTAATCCTTTTTTACGCCGACATTAACGCCTGGGGATTTGAAAATTGAATGAGGTTGAACCCGTGGATGAAACTTTGCCAAAGATTGATATCGAAGAGTTAGTTGAGGCCATGGATGTAGATCGCCTTGACAAAGTCGAAGATCGAGCCGAGAAGGATGAGAAGGTGGAGTGTGACACGCTCCAAATGCGAGACGAGCCAGAGTTTACAGCTCAAGACGAGCTGGAAGAGGTTGTCATCAATTCTTATTATCCCGAGCAGAGGATCAAGATTGGTAGGGCTTTGACAGCAGAGGCGAGAGCAAATTTGATCCGGCAATTACAAGACAACCTTGATGTTTTTGCCTCGGCGCAACCGTGAGGATATGCAAGGGGTAAGCGAGACCGTGGCCTTGCACCGCTTAAATGTTGATCCAAATTTTTCGCCAATTCAAGAACGCCTCTAGAGTTTACTCTGGTGGAAAAGGATCAGCGATCGTGGAAGAGGTTGAGAAATTGCTTAAGGCGGACATAATCGAGGAGATACATTACCCAACCCGGCCGGGCAAATGTGGTAATGGTGAAGAAGTCAAACGAAAATGGCGGATGCGTGTTGATTTCACGATCTCAATAAAGCTTGCCCGAAGGATTGTTATCCTCTGCCGAGAATTGATAAGTTGGTGGATGCCATTGCAGGGTTCGAGCTCCTTAGCTTTATAGATGCTTATTCTGGGTACCACCAGGTGAAGATGGTCGAAGCAGATAAGGCTCGACAGCCTTTTTCCGAGCAAGCAGGGGGTTGTATTGTTATAAGATGATGCCTTTTGGCTTGAAGAATGCCGGAGCTACTTACCAAAGGATGGTGAACAAGGTGTTTAGCTCACAACTCTGGGAGAAACGTGGAGGCCTATATAGATGATATGGTGGTCAAGACCAAAGGGTGCGAGCATACAGAGGATTTGGGCGAGACCTTTGCCAATCTCGAAGAACAAGATGAAGTTGAATCCGAGCAAATGTGTGTTCGGGGTAAAGGCTGGCAAGTTCCTCGGATTTATGGTGACTGAGAGGGGAATCGAGGCCAATCCTGAGAAAATAAAGGCATTGGTCACTATGAAGCTTCCTCGCCGCGTAAGGATGCGCAGAGGCTTAACGAGTGGTGATTGCTCTAGGAAGGTTCATCTCGAGGCTCCAGAGCGGTGCTTGCCTTTCTTCAAAGTTCTTCTGGTAACAAAGGGTTTGAATGGACTCCCGAGTGCCGAAAGCTTTCAAGACTTGGTAAAATATTTGGGAAGTCCACCTTGTTGAGTAGCCCTGGTCTTTGGGGAAAAGTTGTTTGTTTATTTAGTCCGCAACCGAAAGCGGTAGCCGCTGCTTTTGATTAGGAGGAAGGCAATGTACAAAAGTCCGTTTATTATAAGTTTCAAAAGCCCTCACCGATGTAGAGGGAATATATTTTAATGCAGAAAAATTGGCTTACTCGCTTGTTGTTGCTGCTCGGAAACTTCGAGCTTATTTTTTTGCTCACTCGATTGTTGTGTACACGGATTTGCCTTTGAGAAAGATTTTGCACAAACCATATACTTCGGTCGCTTACTTACTTGGTCGATCGAATTAACCGAAGTTTGACATTGACTATCGCCTCAAGGGCGATCAAGGCACAAGCCTTGGCAGATTTTGTGGTCGAAACAAGTTTCAAGGACTCGCGAGGAAGAAATTGTGGGTAAAACAACAACGACGAGCAACAAGTTTAAAGCCGAGGCCGAATATTGTTGGGAGCTTCATGTTGATGGTTCACCTAGTCGATTGGGGAGTGGTGTCGGTTTAGTGTTAGTTCCACCTGAACAAGATGTAGAATTTGAGAAGGCACCGCGCTTCAAATTCCCAAATTTCTAACAATCGTGCCCAAGTATGAAGCTCTAATTGTTGGCTCGAGCTCGCACAAGACATTGGAGTGCGCGCAAGTGATTGTATATTGTGATTCTCGCTGGTGGTGAATCAAGTCAAGGGCGATTATGCAAAGACATCATCCGATCTTGGTTCGTTATCAGTGCGATGGTAAAGGAAATTTTAAAGGACTTTGATTATCGGGAATTAGTGAGAATTGCTCTGAGGATAACATGCGAGCAGATTACCTTTGAAGATGGCCGAGGATGAAATTCAATCTTTACATCCCGAGTCATGATCGAGCATTCGAGGTTCCCCGCCATCGAGAAGGAAGTAGTTATGGATATAGAACCGGCTACAAAATGTTGGATAGATGATCTTCGGCTTACATCGAGCACCGGGTGTTACCCAAGATAAGAAGGAAGCTAGAACCATCCAAAAGCGATCATGTCGTTATCTTGTTTTCGATAACATTTTGTATCTGAGATCTTACACCCGACCTCGTTAAGGTGCGTGCGACCGTAAATGACGAGGGAATCTTGGGCGGCGCACGAAGGCAAATGTGGAGGTCACCCCGTCCGGTCATTAGCCGAGAAAGTTTTAGCAAATGGATTTTATTGGATAACCCTCGCGACGGATGCCGAGATGTATGTTCGCCGATGTGACAAGTGTCGGGCCAGACGCTGGATATTCCACGCTTGCCATCTACCGAGCAAACCCCTCGTTATAGCCTCATGGCCGCTTGATATGTGGGAATAGACTTGATTGGTCCTTTTCCCGTAGCTCGCCTCAAAATTCAAGTACGCAGTAGTAGTCAATTGTGATTATTTTACGAATGGGTGGAGGCGAAACCACGGCAACCATAAGCGAGGTAAATGTTATCGACTTTGTCCATGAGCACATATGGTGCTCGGCTTGGAGTCCCGCGAGCAATTGTCTCCGATCATGGGACTCGCTTTTGGAAAGGTTTACTAAGGCACGCGAAAGCAAGATGAGGGTAAAGCATTGGCAATCATCTTCGTGGCATATCCACAAGGCAACGGGCAAGCCGAATCGCGAATAAACAAATCATGCACGCTTTTGAAGAGGAATTTGGAAGAAAGAGCCGAAGATGAGTGATGAACCGCTTTCACCTGGCGCTAGAACGACAAGGGGTCCAACAGAGAAACCGCTTTTTCTTTGGCTTATGGGTCCGATGCTATGGCCCCGGGAGATGTATCCGCACCATGAGTTTTAAACTATAATGTTGAAGTCTAATAATACGCCTCGAAAGCAAACCGATTTGGATTTATCCTGAGGAAAACGGTTGGAAGCCAAGATGAGAATGGCAAATTATAAGCAATGAAAGCAAAAGCTCACCACGATAAAAAGGTTCGTGGTCGATCGCTTATTTGCGGGGATTGGGTCCTTCGTGAAATTGAAGCAACGGGTCATCGAGAAATGCCGAATGGGGAAAGTCCGCACCACCCACCGAAGGTCCTTTTCGTATTTCGAGGATCATTGGAAGGCACTTACATGTCAGCGAACGTAGGATGGTGACGAGTTAAAGCATCCATGTATGCACGGATCATTTGAAGAAATACTATTGGTAATTGACTTGCAATATGTACTCTTTTGATCCTTTTTCTTATGAGAAATCAATAATGGTGAAACTCGATTGTCTTTTTCAACCTTATGTTTGGAAAGTTGGTCTTCGAGTTGGTTTTTGTTTTCTCGATTATTCTCTTTATCGAGCACGAGTTTTCTGCTCGCTTAAAGAGTTGGTGTTCGAATAATGTCTTCCTCAATTCTTTTCTCAGCATAAAGGCTTTATGTTCAAAAAGGTTTGAGGAGAGGTTTCCGGTTCTCGACATTTTTTACGAAAGCATGAGGGCTTTATGCTCAGAAAAGGAGTTGGTGTTCGATGGGATAACGGGCAAATAGTGATCGCTTGCCGAGTAAAAGATCGATTACTCGAAAACTTATATGGGGCAATCAACCGTAAAAGAAAGTGAGTAGAAATATTACGTACATAAAATTAAATTGTTTTTTAG
>CM028377.1:3712718-3751216 GCA_013146195.2 Codonopsis lanceolata | reverse complement strand
GTCACAGGTACTCTGGATTCACACGGCTAGTCGTGAACCAAGTCGAGGGGAATATGGTACATCACCCTACAGTTAAAATCTTGCGAGCTAGTCGAGGAAATCAGGAAAATTTTTCAAGTTTTGGGAAATGATCAGGATTGACCGAGCAGACAATATGCGAGCAGACTACTTATCCAAAATTGCGGAGGAGAATCTGGCTTTGCTAAATCCCTCAGTAATGATCGAGCACATGGAAACTCCCGCCATCGATAGACCTATAATTATGGACATCGAGCCGGCCCGGTTGGATTGATGATGACTACTGAAGGATTACATCGAGCAGGAGTTCTCGCCTGCAGAACAAGGTCAAGGCCACAACGGCGAAGCAAGCTGTCGTGCTTGCCATTTCGGTAGTTGGGGAATCTTATACAAGCGATCTAAGGTCGACCTATGCTTACCGTGTACCCCCGCAGCTAAGGGGTGTTTTGTATGAGGTACATGAGGGGGAATGTGGCGGCCACCCGGGCACAAGAGCTCTAGCAGAAAGGGTCCTGCGAGCAGGATATTACTGGATTACCCTTAGAAAGGACGCGGAAAAGTATGCTCGTGAATGTGACAAGTGCCAGAGATACGCGGACATACCAAGGCTTCCATCCACTATGCAAACCCCAGTCGTTGCGGCCTGGCCCTTCGACATGTGGGGAATCGATCTGATCGGCCCATTCCCGCTGGCACAATACAAGTATAAATACGCTGTAGTCACCATAGATTACTTCACGAAATGGATTGAGGCAAAGCCTTTGGCCAAAATCTCGGAGGCGAATATCATCAAGTTTGTATACGACCAGGTATGGTGCAGGTTCGGCCTCCCTCGAGCAATCATATCAGACCATGGGACTCAGTTCTCGGACAAGTTCACAGCAGAATGTGCTCGCTTGGGTGTGAAGCACTGGCAATCATCCGTTGCTTACCCTCAAGGCAACGGCCAAGCAGAGGCTGCAAACAAACAAGTTTTGCACGCTCTTAAGCGGAATTTAGAAGGGCGAGCAGGAAAGTGGGCAGAAGAATTACAATCGGCTCTGTGGGCGGTTAGAACCACTGTTCGGGGACCAACCGGGGAAACTCCGTTCGCACTTACCTACGGGTCAGAGGCTATGATCCCGGTGGAAATGGCTTTGCCAAGCTACCGAGTCTCACATTACAGCGAGCAAAACAATCAACTTGCCCGGGCCATAGACTTAGACCTGCTGGAAGAAAGGAGGCTGGATGCACGACTCAGAATGGTCAACTACAAACAAAGGGCAAAAGCTCACCATGATAAAAGAGTTCGAGGCAGAGCCTTCTCTGTTGGGGATCTAGTACTCAGAAAAATTGAAGTGACCGGTCATCGGGCAGAGTGGGGGAAGCTGTCCCCTAATTGGGAGGGTCCTTTCCGAGTTACTGGAATAATAAGGGAGGGCACTTACACACTCCAGACTCCAGAAGGAAAAGACCTGAAGTATCCTTGGCATGCAGATCACCTCAAAAAGTATTATCCCTAGGTCGAGGAAACAAAAGGGCAAGACCTCAGTCCTGTTGAGGGTCATCGATCATTTATCAATAAAAGGCAAGTTGTTGTCATATTTACCAGTTCAGAATTTTCAAAGTTATCAGTGAACTGTTATTCTGCAATTGTTTGTACTTGTTTGACTAGATTCTGCTCGCCCAGCGAGCAGACGAGGCCATGCCCGGTCAAAAATTCTAAAATCCCTAGTATCTGTGAATTCATCCTCTGTGGGTGAGGTGCGGCCATGCCCGGGTTCACGTACTAGGATGCTCGCCTCGGGCTCCAGAGTCCATTCCTGCAAGATAACGATTAACTACCTCGGGTTCCTATAGTGACCGAGCAACACTGTTAACCGTATATCTCAATACCCGGAAGATATACCAGCAACCGCTTCGAACTACCCATATCGAGCAAGGCCCTGCCCGGTTGTTTGGTTGCCGATTGAGAGTTGGGCCATGCCCGCTTGGCAGTCTTCTGGAAGCTCACCCGCTCTAAGCCTTGGCCAGATCCAAGCATTTCTGCCCGGTATACTATTCGGGTAACATCTCAATTTAAATAATAAGAATGCTTTGTTAGTCTTGTTATTTTAATAATCATCCTTGGTTAAATTTATTCATACATTTTTGCTCGATATATTTTCTGGGGAGCACCGGCACTTGTATTAACAAATGACAGGAAAAATGTGCAAATAAGAAAACAATTATCGAGCAAACAAGCAGTTAAATCAAAAGCATATAAACACCGGTCAACGATAAGAAGACTCCATTATAGCTGAATGAGTTCGAAATTACAAAAAGGAGACCAAAAAATGCTGGCGCGCAGGCCAAATTAGATCTTAAGCTTGTTCAGGAGGGGAGGAGGAAGCTCTTTGGCACCGGCTTGGTATTGCATTTGATATTGAAAGTTAAGCTCTTTCAGCGGCTTCATCCTCACCGCCTTGGCCGAGACTTCGGCTGCCGGTGCTTCAGAGTTTCGTCCTCAGACTCCAACTCAGCAATCAGCGAGCAGACGTTTACTTCATCCACAGGCGGGGGAACCCAGGGCGCCCTCCCAGCTTCGGCGTCGCCATCCGCCATAGTGGCCAATTCATCTGAAGTATAAGGAACTAGCGCGTGAAAGGGACGAGCAGCTTCATCGTAAGGGTCAAGTACAACCCACTCTGCCATTGTTTTCATTCCCACTCCGCCATGGCCGGCAAGCATCCTCAATATATGGTGGGTGCCATGGGCGAAGTAGGGAAGGATCGCCGCGTCCACCGCGTTCTCGAAGTCCTTCGACTTCTTGAAATTTGTCACTGCGGACTCCTCAGCCTCCTTCAGCTTCCGCACCAACTCCTCCACGGATTTCCCATCCTTCACGGCCTGCATTCTAAGGGAACCTCTCTCTGCCTGCAAGAGATCCCTTTGCTTGATGATCGCGGCCAGCTCGACTTTCTCCGTGGCCGCTGGTTCTTCTTAACCTGGCCGACCAACTCTGTCTTGGCAGCAGTTAAGTCACTGTTCTGGGCGACCAACTTCAGATTACGCTCAAAGAGTTCAGCTTCTTTCTTTTTGGCCGCCGCAGTTCGGGTTTCCAGTTCATCGGCCAGGCGAGCCACTTGCTCGACTTTTTCTTTCACCAGGCTCTCGCTGGCCCGGTTGTCAGCTTCCGCTTTCTTGCGAGCTGCCTTCTCCTCGTTATACCTATCATAGAGGTTGGCGCACGTGGAAGCAATCTGCGAACAGAAGAAATGAGTCAAAAGCATGAAACAAACAGAGAAGAAAAGGACAAATTTCAGCTGAGCAGTTTACCTCGCTCAAGCAGAGTCCTACGTTTCCGACCAAAACGTGGCCGGCAGTATCTCTATCTAAGGCCAGGCCGTCATGCATAGCCCTCTCAATGACGCCCTTGCCCACCAATCCTCCTGGGCTACCACGGACATGTAGATCGATCCCCCCCAGTAGGGGAACGTCCCCAGAAATTTCTTTTACCAGCGCCCGGGCAGCGCTGGTAGTAGCGGGCATCTGGAAGCCGGCTTGTCTCCAAGTGGCAATCCCGGCCTGAGTAGGGGGAGAAGGAACAGGACTGGGGCTCGAGGCTCGGTGGCGAACTTCGCGAGCAGGAGGAGGACTATGGCTTTTCTTCCTTTTGCCTTTGGCCTTAGCATCCTTGGCAGCGGGCACCACAGGGATGTTGGCAGCGGGCATTTCAGCCTCGTCTATAAGAATAGTCGCGACAACTTCTCTCTGCGTAGGCTGCTTTTGTGTGCCAGCAGCAGCCCTAGGTGCTACGTTTTTCTTTGTCGGACTTGTGGCCTTGCCCAAGTCCGGGGTTTTCTTCACCGGCGGGCAGAACGACACCTTGGGCAATTCCACAGGTGTGTTGACCTTCAAGTCGACCGCGTTGATCGCCTTCTTTCTTCATTGCCTCACGGCCAAATTCTTCATTCCTGAAATAAAATAGAATGAAACAAGTTTAGAACGAGTTCGAGAAAAGGGGAGAGCAAAACAGGGGAGTCGAAGGCTAGCAGATAACCATCGTGGTCCTCATAAATTGGTCGGCAATCGCCGCCGGGTCCCAACCGTTGGCACTCAACACACTCGTGTTTAAACATTCGGCCGTGGCAGTCATCCCAGTAAGGGTGAGGGTTCTCAGGCACGTGGATCAGAAGGGGCTCCACTTCGGGGACCTCTGCTCGCATGACCCCGGCCAAGCACAAGTAACGCGGATTACAGACCAGTTCCTTCCAGTCAAGAAGAAATTGCTGGCCGACACGTCTTTCGTTCTCTTCTATTACGCCCACGGCGGTCTTCAGCGCAGCCAATCGAGCAGTCTCTCCCGAGCTGAAATCCTGTTTAGAGGCCTTGGGAATCTTCATTTCGCCAGTTGCCGTAGGCATAAACGGCCAGCCAACCCGGGATTCGATAAACAGGACCCTTCGGTCCCAAGAGTCCACTTTCCCGGGGACGTCGGACAACAGCTTCAAAAAATTGGAATTCGCCCTCACACCTATCCTCCCTCCCGTGCTCGGCGCGAAGATAAATAATTTTCGCAGCAAAAACATATCCGGCTCAAACCCCAGCAGCCTACTCGCCACTGTGAAAGCTGTGATAGCGCGGACTGTGTTCAGCATCAGATCGCACGGGACGGCCTTGGTCTCGTATAAGAAATCCACCAGGAAGGGCTCTAGCGGGAGGCGTAGCCCAACACGAAAGAAATCGGCAAAAAATAAGAGCTCATTTCCCTGCTCGCGGGAGAGGGTGACTCGGGCAGGGACGTCCATTTTGTTCGCCCGATAGTAAGCATTATCAATACCAAGGGAAGTAAGCCATGCTGTCACTTTGTCCGCCGTGTCTAGAGTGGCCCAGTGAGCAGCATAACGGCCTTCATCCGCATTCACATACCAATCGGGCTCCTCCTCCTCCTCTTCTTCTTCCTCTTCGATCACTTCCTCAACGGGAACCACTACTTGAGGGCCACCCCTTCTGGTTAAGAAGCGGGCAATGGGGACTCTGTCTTGACCAGCTGTTTCTTCTTCAGGGGCCACTTCCACCTGGGAGCGGCCAGTTTTCTTAAAGCGCCGAGCAAGCGGCAGGTTGTCTGCCTCATCGGCCTCAGAGGCCTCTCCGGCCAAATCTATTTGTTCAGCCATTACTCGCCCGAATCTCCCGCACAGGCTGCTTGCTGATCGTGGCCTTGCCCGACAGCAAAGCCCCCGGTCACACTTTCCTCGCCGGAATCTTCCTCGCTGGAAGAATCAACTATGTCAACCACGGGGTCCATGACACGCCTTCGAACTGTTGGCCCGGCCACAGATCTGACCCCCTCATCGCACTCAACGCTGATCGAAGGAGACTTTTCGCTGCTAAGCGAGTCGTTCCTCCCACCATAGCTGAAAGCCTCGCGGTCGTTCTCGGACACGTCAGACATCTACAAAGGAGATCGAGGAAAATGGCTATCAGAGGTCTATCCGGGTGACAATTAAAACAAGGGGGAAAGAAATCCTAAGTCTAGGTCAACTGCAAGAGGCCTTGGCCGCCTAGCGAGCAATAACACGGGTTCAGTTCCTCGATCTCTACCTAAGGGCGGTCCTACCCTCTTAAACCCTAATAGAATCATGTAGAGATGAAGGGAGAAAGCAAAACTCCATACAGAGCCCACAGAACTTCATCTAAGGCAAGAAACGAAAGAGCATAACAGAAAAAAGGGGGAAAGAACTTACTGTTTTGAGAGACGAAGGTGATTCTCTGCAATACGAGGGACAACTGGAGTCGAACCAACACAGAGGTTGCAAGCACTGGGAGTGAATGAACGGTGGAAGACGCTGACCAAGTTCACCGGAGCCTGGAATGCGCTGGACACCGAAAATTTAAGCTCTCAAAGAAATCCTCTCTCTAAAAACTCAACGGCAGTAAAAAGAGGAAGAGAAGAGGATGGGTCACCTTTTATAGGCTGAGTCCTGGTGGCTGGGGCGGGAAAAAAGAGGCCGAAACGGCGTCTAGATGCGCGGCCCATCATCACCAAGGGCACGTCGCATTAAATGCGCCGCTTCGTGGACCGCGCCCTGTCCTGTCGCCCCAACTTCTGACGGCTCACGCGCCTTTTCCGACCACGCGCCTGACACGCCTTAAACAAGAAGCTTCCTTAATACGCTTCAACTTTCCCCCGACGAACTCTTGGTCTTCTTGAAAATTCACAAGTATTGAAGCCCGGGCGAACATCAAAAAAGGAATACGCTCCCCGCTCCGAGCATGAATACTCGCCAGACAGGAAGCTAGGGGCCACTGATATACCCGGCCCAAACCGGGTCACGAGCAAGGCACGAGTTAGCATCACGTGCTAGTCACGGGCACAGTACCTTTGGGGCCCACGGCACAGCGAGCAAGATGAGACAGTCCAGCGAGCACCGAGCAGCATAACCCTCACTCAAACCTGGGCGGGCAAAGGCCTTGCCTGTCCGACCAGGGGCCATGATCGGGACTCATACATGCTTAGCAAAGGAATCAGACTTACTTTGCCTGGTCGGACACCGGCCTTGCCTGCCCGACCAGGGGCCGATCTTCAGACTGACAAGTCCAGGGATCAGTACAAACAGAATAGCCGGACAGAGCCCTGCTCGCCCGAGCACACATCAAACATGAGACGCTGGTAGCTTGCTCTCCAAGGCAAGTCAAAGGTTTCCTTGTTTAGGCGGAGTACTTGCCTTATCAACTCCTATAACTTCGCGGTCAACCGCCTGTTTCGCCTAGAATCAAGGGATTTCCTCCTTGATTGTCTCGGCAATTATGGAAACTGAATCCTAGACGGATTCAATCACCTTGAGGGCCTATAAATACCTCTCCATAATCATCAACAAGGTACACACACTTTCTTGAGCCTCGTTACTCTGTCAATTTACCCTTTGACAATCACTCGATACTTACTCTCACGCCGGAGGGGTTTCGCGAGGCCTTGCCTTGCATTTCTACTCAGGTGTTCTTGTGATCTTAACAGGCTCAAGGAGGACGATTACAAGCCCAGATATCCTACCCATCTAAAGGACGGCCCAAGCTGTGCATTTTGCCACATCATATGTTTTATTTAAACCCTTGCAATTTGTTGAATCATGATACAAACGAATACCAATTTGAGGATTCACTAACCAAGAAGTGATCTAACCTATGGTACGTGTTGGTAAATGAACATTAACTAAGATCATGGTTAACGCTTGATCAAACATCGAATCAAATTAAATCTTAGCTTTCAACGGTCTATCTAAATAAAATCTAATCCAATTTTTATTTGATTTAGTTTGAGATCATGGTTAACAGTCTAATCAAATACACTCAAATCAAACACAACTCATTAAAAACTAATAAAATAATTTATTTGATACACATTTGATTCAAAAAAAAAAAAAAAAACTCTTCCAATAGTGGCACATAATCTAATATTTTTTCATACACCACCATCTTTATCTGCATTAATTTAATATCTTCTTTCAATTTATATTAACAATTACTAATAATATTGCTAAAATTATTGAATCCTAAATAATTAATTATTTATAATTATAATAATATTTTTTATAATTCTAAATTATTAATTATAATAATATTAAATTTGAAATAACTACAATAATTTGAACATTAAATAGAAATACAACGATTTAAAAAAAAATCTGACAATAGTACAACTACTGAAATGCAAATTATCTATATTACAATAGACATGGGATTGCACATGTGCAATTGATGAAGGCTAATGAGGGGCTGAGATTCATTTAATTACGGAGATCCGACGGCCTTTATCCAATTTTAACCACAAGCGTGTGAGAGCGGTTCCCCAACGCCCCCCACTTTCGTCTCCCCACGTCTCACTCTCCGGCCTTTTCTCTCTCAAGGTCACTCATCTGCTAACCTTTCATAATCTGAGGTAAGAAATTCTTTCTCTCTTTCTCTTTCTCTATCTCTTTCTCTCTTCCTCTCTACGTGTGAAAGCGGTTCCCCAACCCCGCCCCCCTCGGCCCCTCCCACTTTCGTCTCCTCAACCCCAAACCCACATCTCACTCTCTAGCCTTTCATCTGCTACCCTTTCATCTGCGTGGCCGGCTGTGAACTGTTGATTCGCCGGAGATGGAGGGGACAGGGGAGATGGATTGGAGGTGGCCGAAGGCGGCTGGATTATAGATGAAGGGGAGGTGGACGCCAACAATTGAACAAGAAGGGGGTAGATTTCCCCGGAGAAGAAGGCGCACGATTTGATTTGACGGAGGACGGTCTTTGGGCGAGCACTTGAGTTCGGAGAAGACGGTGGTGGGGAGAACGGAGAAGACGAAGGCGGCGGGAGGAGCGGAGTTCGCTTGGCGATGCGTTGGCGAGAGGAGAAGCGGCTGGGAGAAGGAGATTTGGCAGCTGGGCTTTTTGTTCTCCCTTTTTGCAATTTGTTGTTGCTCAGTCGATGAATTCATCTGTTTCATAATGAATGCAAAATTCTGAGTTTCAGTGCTTTTTCACTCTCTTCTTCACCATAATTTCTTCTTCACCATAATTTCGTTGAAGTGGGATTCCATTTTAAGTGAGTTGACTTATCTTTGTTTGTGATGTGGGTCTGGTTAGAAATTTTAGTGCTTTTGGAGTTTGAATGTTCTTATCAATGATCCTTTTCTACTAAGTCACTACCTGTTTCGGATTCCGAGTCAAGGAAACATTGGTATGATTAGATTATGCGTGACCTCTTTCATTTGAGATAGTTATAAAGTTCCTGTAATGCATTGGTATGTTTTATGTTTATATCCATTGGTATGTTTTATGTTTATATCCAGTGATAGTTGATAATGGTGCATGATCTATTACACAGTTTGATGGTTTAATTTTCGATACGTTTCCAATTGGAGTGTGTATATACACCTCAGCTCTTCTAGGGACTGGCACTTTGATATTAAGAAGTTATTACTGATTTTTCTAATTGCACGTTACCTTTGAGTTGTATTTTTTCTCGAAGGTGTCAATGTCAGTCCTTGGCTATATTGATTCATACTTATTTCAAATAGGCCTCTTTATCGCCCCCTAGAAATGGATTGATCTAGGCTGAGTATATTTTGTAAATGGGAATTCTTCCAATTTTTTATGTTATTAAAACCACTCTAAAAGATAAACTGTTTTTATTTTTTATTTTTAAAAATAGAATAAGTAATAATATGTATAATTATTAATTTGTTTAGTGTCTATCTTCCACACTAAATCTATAATATAAAACAGGTTACACTGTTAAAAAAAAGTTAAAAAAATTAATACCCTTGGTGTATGTGTTAAAAAAAATTTATATTTTAACGAAATATTATTAATTGTATAAGGGCAAAGCTGGTTGTCCTCCTCAAATTTGTAATTTTATTTCTATTGCCTCTGTTTCCTTAAAAAAAATTACAAATAAATAAAATCTAACAAGGTACCGCATCTGTTTTTTTAAATAAAATTACAAATAAATCCTCCCCTACTCGCACCGTGCCATAGGCACGGGCACAAAGACTAGTGGAATTACAATGACACATAAATAACCAAAAAACGGTTTTGAACCCAAGTACTTCATTTGATATCATACAAGTGATATCACATTGGAGACTACCCTCTCCGTTGCGAATACGATGCGTCAACTAATCAAATCGCGATGGACCACATGTCGTGTTCCAAACAATTATATACATATTTTTAAAATTATTTGTAACTTTCTTCAAATTTATTGTTTTACAAACCTAACTATGTATATTTTATTATTGTAGACGGGAAGTGTTTATTACAAAACAAGGTCTTCATGTTGGCTATGGTATGGTGTCAAGGTTTTCTTAAGGTAGGTTTCAGTTAATATCTGATGTAATTAATATCTGATAGTGTTATTTGAAACAATGTTGATATCATGTAATTAATAGCCACGAGCACAATCTCTTATATTATAACGTTGAGAATTCGGCGAATTACCCCAATCGTCCTGTACTTTTCAAATTCGTCGTTTTGGGGAAAAAAAATTAACTCTATTGATCCATGTATGAAAGGTTTTGACACAATTGATATTTCCGTCCAATTTCATTATTTTTTTCCATTAGATCAAGTCACATGAATCTCAACATTGGAAAGGGGTAATATAGTAATTTTCTCTAAAAATAGAGGGCCATTTATGATTTGTATACACAACTCTTCTCTTTCCCTACGAATTTCGACCATGGAGAATAATTTGAATGGAAGCACTTGTTCAACTATGGAATACTTTTTGATCCTTAAAATAAAATAGTCAAAAATCAATTATAATGTACAATATTTTGCAAAGAAACGTATTGTGTGAGTTAGGATTTTTGTATTTGATCTCTCTTTCTCCCCCTCAAACACACGTTCACAAGCACAAACCAAGATAATACCCAAGAATTTTCCATCTCTTTCTGCGAAAAGTAGGCCCTCTATTTCACAGAAAACCAAATCTGGAAATCAATGCGCCAAACCTGCAAATCGCCATCGTTGTCACCCTCGCCGCCTCGCCGGAAGAACGGAGCTGAAACCCATAATTATCCATCATTGCAGTAACTGGAATGATAAGAACAGAATAAGGGAGAGGACATACATGAGAGTTTGAGAGTAGAGGTTGGGTAACTTTCTTCATTCCCCTTTTCCCAAAGAATCTAAACTATTTAAACAAACTAGTTAACTGGAAAACTACTAAAGACATATATGCACATTCCCACTACTTGGTTAAGGTAACTACCATGCATCATGGGAATGTGGGTGCAACCGTATTATAATCACATCATTCCTCCCGTCTTGCATCATCCTTGTCTGCAAGGATAAAGTCCGAATAAGACTTTGGAAGACACTAGCTCCATGGTACTTTTAGCAACATATGATTGATTGTGCATGGCTTGACCTCTCGGTATAACTAGCTTGAGTCCAGCTTTAAGGCTAAACGCTCCGGCAATTGCAAGGGTAGTATACTTGCCCAAGCTTAGACCCCATGTAACATGGACTAAATCAAATTTTATCGGACTGCCATTGTCAACTACTTCAACAAGACATGTCACAAATATAGTTGACTGACGTAAGAGTTGAATCCAACTTAATTTTCTTTTGGTCCATTAATGCAAGCATCAAAATTGTCAAACTCAAACATGTCATTTGTTGTATTGTACACCTTTGCACACACCTTTTGAGCCTCCTCGCCCATTCCAACAGCTTGTGTGCCACGGCCAGGAAAGAGGGAAGCAGGAGGCACATAATTGTGTGTAGCAAAACTAGGGTGTGGGGGTGGGGTGGTGCAACGTTGGGGGTTATAGCGGTGGCCATTTCAATATGAGTAATTATAAATGGGTTGATGTCGATTTTGCGGTTGGTGCGCAGAGAATGGAGTTTGACGAGGATAGATTTCATGGAAGCATGAAGTTGATCAAAATTCAACTCGTGGCGGGATAAAGTTTCATAAACGTAGTTACAAAACTCTACATTGGATTTTTTCGAGGGTTCATTGTTGGAACCGACTCTGATACCAATGATAAGAACAAAATAAGGGAGAGGACAGACAGGAGAGTTTGAGAGTAGAGGTTGGGCAACTTTCTTCATTTCCCTTTTCCTGAAGGAATCTAAACTATTTGAACAAACTAGCTAGTTAACTGGAAAACTACTAAAGACATGCATATTCCCACTACTTGGTTAAGGTAACTAGCGTACCATGCATCATAGGAATGTGGGTGCAATCGTATTATAATCACATCAGAAAAAAAAAGATATTATCGAGCAAGAAGGGAATTTTGATTGTAATGTACCCTTGCCACCAAAAGAAAAGGACAAAAACAAGAAAAAAAATGGGTTGATGAATTTGCAGTCCCCGTGTGTCGTCTAAATTTGCACGAAGTCATCGATGAATATGAATCAAGGTAGGAGACCCATTTACTTTCAACCCATGAATGAATATGCTCTAACCGTCAATAAACAAAGTCGGTCATTTACTGTTGGGTTTCATTATATCGTGGGGGAAAATTATTTTTTAACCATCTTACTATTGTCAGCTACCCGATTTAACCAACCACATTTCATAACTCTCAAATTGACAATTGTACTAAACAAGTTGGTAGGTTTTGGTCCATGCCGTTAACGGGGCATCCAATTTTTTAACGGGCGTGATGAGTTGGATTAATTGAGGTTATGTCTTTCTTGCGTGGAACATATTGATGAACCCAAGATTTCCACAAATTTTCCAAAGAGTTTTCTTCTATTTTGTGATATTTTTAGTTAAATATTATTATTTGTGTTTTTGTGCTTAATGTAGGTTTTCATGCATAATCAAGTATTTATATGGTGTTCAGCACAAAGTTCGAGGCAATTTCAGGCTGAAAAGTTGAATTGGAAATTATTTGGTCAAAGTCTGTTAAATATTCCAAGGAAATTAAGGCTTAACGGAGTCTAACCGCACTAACTGAGGACCAATATGAGAGAATTGGGCAGGGAAGGAATGTGGCGCCAATTCCAAGAACTGCAGGGGCACCGAAGCAAAAGCTGGAACTTTTCTTGTGAGTTGTCGGCCAGCCTGTGGCGCCACGTGTAACCATCTGCTGCCTCCTGCTCAAGCTTGACCCACGCGTTCTCTCCTCCGGATTTGGGTAGCCCATGTCCATGACCAGCCCATCAACCCGCTCTTTAGCCCATTTCCCCTCACTCTCTCGCCCATTTCAGCCCTGGTTGCAGACGCGAACCTTTTTCCTTGGAGCCCCTTAGGCTGCTGTGACCTAGCCCTTTATTTTCTTCCAAAACTGCCCCTAATTCTCTCTTGTGCTTCCAATTTTGCCCCTCAGCCTTGTGCACTCTTGTTGCTTCCCTTTTATTTCTTCCAGCCTTCCTCCTTTCATTTTTCTAAATCCCCATTGCAGGACATTGTTCCCAAAATGGGGCACCAGCCCCATTTTACCCAAAAATTCCTCCTTCGACCATTAAAGGTTTGGAGCTTCAAATCAAGAGCCAACGAAGCATCTACAAATGATTTCAACTCGGGATTCGTTCTTAATTTGGTTTAATTCTTTCAACCTATCTTTTGAGATAATTGTTATAATTTCTTGGGTTGATTAATTTTGTAAATGATAAATTGGTTTATGCTTAAATTATTTATGGAAATGCAATTATTTTTTCTATGTTAAATGTAGTGATTTAATCTAATCTATCTCTTCATTTAGTACACATTCATGTTGGTTATTATTTTGTGAACTTAATGTCTTTAATTAATTGACCATTAATTAAATGATTTTAGAAATATTTACGATCGGCGAGAGCTACCTTTATATTTCGGACCAATCAGTTTAATAGTTGGTGTTTTGTGACACACACCGATAGCCATTGTGAGACTCAGTTTGACACGCGATCGAACCACCTTAACAATTCGCGAGGTCGGGGAGGTTAGGGTTGACTATAAGATGCGAGAGCCCGTTGTTAGCCAATTTTATTTGTCTCGGCTACCAACATGATTTGTAAATTTTTTTAGAGAATTTCTTTTTGTGAAGTATTACCCATGTGCTTGGTTATTATTGTGTGTTTTTCATCCTTTAAATGGCGTAGAGAACCATTAGATGATCACCAGAATTATAGGATAAGATGCGAGAGCCTGTCCTATTAATTCCGACAATTATAATAATTGTTTGTGTTACGTGAGACCGAGAGGAGATCGTGCGTAGATAGTCATTGGATGATTGTTTTCACATGAGGCTATTTTCTCCTATGTTATAAGACGTGAGAGCACGTAGCTAGGAGTTGTAGATAGATTTGTTATACGTTGCGAGAGCCCATAGTGAATAAAATAGTACACCCGACTACCAACACTTGAGTTAAATAAAAACAGTATGATGATTAAATTAAACACCGGCTAGACTAAAAATATTGCACTCATATATTTTTATCTTGATTTGTTTTTGCCAAACCACCTCCGCAATAGTGTAGATTTAATTGCTTTCTTAGGTTGTTTATATTTTTAGATTTTAATTCATTTTTTTCGCTTCAAATATAATTAGTTAGCCTAATTTTGGTACTTAGTTGGAGTGAGAATTGCGTACATTCCCTGTGGGATCGATAACTCGTACTTTTGTACACTTTATTACTTGATAAGATCGGGTATTCTTGCCCGAGTTGCGTTTTTGCGCACATCACATTAATACGGGATTTGGTGGGAAAATTTATTTCCTCAACAAACAAACAACCTCATACGTGAAGTAAGAAATTATGGTTCTTCCCACGCCCAATTCGTAGTCCCTGATTCGTGAAGTGAATTGAAGATTTGTGCGTTTACTTGAAGATTACTGAGAGTCAGGTATGTTTCTTTTAATTTTGTTTGTTCGGAAAAGTTAGGGTTCTTCACTCGTTGGATTTGCGAGCTTCAATTCGAAACAAGTTTTGCCCTTTTTTGATGTATGAATTAGATTTGTTTACACATTCAAATTTAGGGCTTTTTGAAATTAGGGATTGGGGTTTGAAATGGGTTTTGAAATTAGGGTCTTGTCTGTGTTTTGTCATGTGCTTTGTCTGTAGTTTATGTGTTTGTGATGTCTTTGAAATTAGTGTTCATGGTCCCCCCATTTTAACTTTCTGTAAAGCTTTGTCTGTGTTTGTCTCCCCATCACCAATTTTTATATTGTAGTTTTTGAACTTTTGCAAAAAACCTGGAACACTTGTGTCAATTAGGCATGTGTAATGTCTCCCTTTTCCCAATTGTTTATCGTAGTAGTCATTTTTTTGGTTTGTTTCCTTCCATGTAGAATGATTGAAACTATGGCTTTGTGCATTCACTTTGATGGGATAATTAGGACTACTCCAGTTAGACATTATGATATGGTTGTTTTGGTAAGGTATAGGGATATATGTTGTGAGATCTTAACATTTTCTGGGTTGAAAAGATTGATTAAATCACATTGTAAAAAGCCAATTGAGAAAATACACTACAATATGCCAGACTATAGCATGGATGATGGGCTTAGGCTTGTGTGGTGTGATGAAAACATTAAGGATTTAGTAGATGTTGGTAGAGGTACCCATCAATATATTAACATATATGTTGAGCATGAAAATTCTAGGGAGGCCAATGATAATGATTCTGATTATGAGGATCCTGATTATAATGGTAGTGAAAAACCTAAAGATAATGTGGCTAGCTTGGATCATATAAGTGAAGATGAAGATGAGGTTGTTTATTTTAGAGAGAAATTAATTGCTAACAAGAGGAAAAAAGAAGTTGATGTGACCCAACCTATAGAAAATGTGACTCCCCCTATATTTAATTTTGAAGAGGAACATTTGAACCCCCCTAGTGATGGACCACCACATGCTGAACCCACCAGTCCAAATACAGCCAGCCATCATATCCCAACAGTAGATAATGATGCCTACATGGGACACATTAGGAATTTTGGAGGTGAAATGGATACTAATGGGTACGATAGTGAATATGTGGACTCTACTGACTATGATTCCCCCCACTTTGATAGTGATGATGAAAATGATAATGAGCTAGATGTTTTGACACACTACCCTGTGTTTGACCCTACAACTAAATGGGACCACATGATGCCAACCCTTGGAATGAGGTTTTCCAGAACTGTCCAACTAAAGCATTGTATGTCCTGTTATGCAGCTAATAATGGTTATGATATAAAATGGGCAAAAATGAAAAGATAAGATTGTTAGTTGTGTGTAGGCAACCTCGATGCAACTAGAGGCTTTATGCTAGCATGATGCAGAAAGAAAGCTCAATCCAGATCAAATCTTTTAGAGATATCCACAAGTGTGTGAGGAAGTTTAAGCTGAAAATTGCTGGTACAGCTTGGATAGCCAAGATGTGCGCAACTGAGATAAGGAATTATCCTAGGTGGAAGTTGAAAGAATGAAAACTTACATATTGAAGCAGTACAAGGTTGATTTGACTATCAAGCAATGTGTAAGGGCTAGAAGACATGCATTGAATGAGGTGAAAGTAGCTTTGAAAGAACATTACAGTAAGTTGTATGACTATGTATATGAACTAAAAAGAAGCAATACTAGGAGCACAATAGTTTTTGAAACTCAAAGGTGTTTGTCATCAGGGGAGTTTATGTTTGATAGGTTTTTTGTGTGTTTTGCTGCAATAATAATGGGATGGACTGTAAGTTGTAGGCATATGATTGGTCTTGATGGTTATTTCTTGAAGGGGTTTTGCAAGGGCCAACTACTTTTTGCTGTGGGTAGGGATGGAAACAACAATTTCTTCCTTATAGAATGGGCTATAGTGAACACATAGAGCATAAGTACTTGGACTTGGTTCCTTCAACTACTCAGCAATGACATAGGGAATAACAATGGTAATGGCCTGACTCTTATAACAGATCAACAAAAGGTATGGCTTTATGTCAGAAATGCAATAATTTCTTCCTGCATATATTAATATCTTACAGATATAATTGTGGTCTTTACATTTTTAATGAATCAGGGACTTCTAAATACAATGGACGCCATATTTCCTGAAGTAGAAGTCAGAAATTGTGCCAGACATGTATATGCCAACTTTAGGAAGCACTACACTAGGGTACAACTTAGGAATTTATTCTGGAAAGTAGTAAAATCTGGGACAGTAAAGGAGGCTCATAACTTCATGGCAGAGATCAAAGATATAAGTATACTAGCTTGGCAACATTTAATTTCAAAGGATCCTAGTAAGTGGTGCAGGGCATATTTTTCATGTAATAGTAACTGTGATAGTGTAGAAAACAATATGGCTGAGTCATTTAACTCATACCTTTTAGAAGCTAGGAGTAAACCAATTATCCGTATGTTAGAAGACATAAGGGTGGATGTGATGTGTAGGTTAGTTGAGAAACATCAATTGTTTATGAGGCTAGAAGACAAGGCTTGTCCTAGAATAAGAAAAAAGATGGAAATTTTGAAAGATGGATATAGGGAATGGAGTACTGAGAAAAATGGTCACAACCAATTTGAAGTCAAGAAGGGCTTGAATGGGTACACTGTTGACTTGGTTGAAAGGGTACGTAGTTGTAGGCTTTGGAAATTATCAGGCATCCCTTGCACACATTTAATATGTGCAATTTACTTCATTGGGGATGATCCTGATAACTATGTAAATCATTGGTTCCTAAAAGACAACCAGTTTAAGGCTTACCAATTTCCATTGAAACATCTTAATGGAGTCAATCAGTGGAAGAAGTTTGCAAACGAGAAAGTCTCACCTCCAATCCTCACAAGAATGCCTGGAAAGCTAAAGTATAATAGAATAAGGGAAGAAGGTGAAAAACCTCCACCCAAGAAGAACCCCAATTAAATTTCCAGAAAAGGAAGGAAAATGAGATGCACTAATTGCAATGGAGATGATCACAATGCAAAAACTTGTAGGAATGCAAGAGTGGAAGATGATCTTGTATTGCAGTTGAGAAGAAAAAAGTAAAGTAAAAGCAAACAAAAAGCAAGGTAAGAAATCTATGAGAAATTTTTTTTTGATGTAATGATTTATTAACCTTCAATTTACGGACAAACTACTTTATGACTCATGTTTTTTAGATTGAATTCTGAAGTGGAAGTGGAAGTTGATGTTAACACTGATGTACCATTTATTGAGCAAGTGGAACAAATTCCAGTTGAGGTAATGCAAGAGGAACCAGTTCAGGAGGAACCAGTTGTAGGAAATAAGCAGAAAGGAAGGCTTGGGAGGCCTTCCAAACTTAAGCCTAGAAGGAATGTGCCAGTAGGGTTTGGTACATAAATTAATCAAAATAGTGGAGATGCATACATTGTGGTAAGATTGTTATGTCCAACACTATATATATTGCAAAAAAACTTGCTCAGATCCCCTAGTAGATACATTAATCAAAATTGTTTTGTTGGTCTTTTGCTAATAAATTGTGGTCTTTACTTACAGAGCAATACTTGCTTAGTTCCCTTGCCAACAACCACTACTAGAGCCCCAACAACTGCTGCCATAACAAATCCAACTTCAAAAACTCTGTATTGGCATGGCAAGAAGGTTACAATTGCCAGTCAGGTGCAAGACAATGAGGTTGAGTTGCCTTTGACTGGTCCTTCTCAAAGTAGCCAAGCACCGATGAACCCTCCACCAAGTAGTACCCAATCACCAATGCTTAAAAGGTTGAAGAAGAAATGTGATATTTGATAACCTTACTAGTCCTTCTATTGAACATGGTTATCATGTATATTTATGATGATGTCTATGAACATTACTTTCTTTTGGTTGGTGATAGAAATGTTGTATCATCAAGGCATTCAGTAACTTAACATATGATGTTTTTGATGTTTGGTTGGTGATTATCAATGAATGAAAATATCTTTTGGTTGGTGATATAAATGAATGCCCAATTACTTTTAGTTGGTGATAGAAATGTATTACATTTATTTAGCAGCACATATACCTTGAAATATAGAGCAACAACAACCACATCAATACATTAACATAACATTGTATATTTCTCAGCAATGGCATTGCAATAGAAAAGAGCATACATTTCCATCAAAACAGAGCCATAAAACAAAAATGAAATTGTCAACAATGATATTGATTTCCTCCATAGGCATGTTGATGTTGCTGCTGCTTCAGTAATACAATAACATTAATCTCACAATATATTTTCATTAAAATAGAGAAACACATTTCAGTCTGACAAACAAAAGCAATACATTAACATTAACCTCACAATATCCATCGGTACACTGAAACTTACTAAACTTTCTATTGCACTACATTGAAACTTAATCCACTGAAACTTTTCATATAATACACTACACTTAATGCACTACACTTAAACACTAAGGAAGCAACAAATTGTTTGGAAATTGTTTTGCCTTTGGTCATTGCAATTATCAGGCCAATAACCATTGTCCAAGTTATGAACAGTGCCCACAAATACTAGTGCTCTCTATCTTTTGCCTTACGAAATCCTTGTTCCAGTTTTACCTTTTTTTTTCTTCACATTTTCAATTTGGCCAGCCACTTGATTGAATTGCATTTCCACTTTCTCAACTTCATGCTTCAGTTCCACTATTTGTGATCTCAGCCGTCCACAAATGACCATTCTTTTCGATCTCTCAGGCAGTGCAGGGTCAACCTAAGTGAAAAAATCACAGTGCTTACCTTGATCCTAGGATTCAAAACAAATATAATTAAAAATCAATTAGCATCTAAATATAATTAAAAACAAAAGCTAACTTTATAGTTTGGACATGTAATGAACCTTCTACTTGGGTTCTCAACACTCCAAGATGTCCACATAGGTGCTTTAACACCACAATAGCAAACCTTATTGAAATTGCAGTCATTTGATTCCAGTTGTTTGTCTTTAAAAATTGGTCGGTCCATTCTGCAAGTAATAAAAAACAACGACATAATACCTTAGTTTTTTAGTGAATAATTGAATTTTCGAAGATACAAATGAAGTAGAAACTCCTAAATTCAGAAAAGACAAAACTTGTTTCGAATTGAAAATCGCAAATCCAACGAGTGAAGAACTCTAACTTTTCCGAACAAAGAAAACTAAAAGAAACATACCTGACTCTTACTAATCTTCAAGTAAACAAACAAATCTTCAGTTCACTTCACGAATCAGGGACTGCAAATTGGGCGTGGGAAGAACCCTAGTTTCTTCCTTCGCGTTTGAGGTTGTTTGTCTGTTGGGGGAAATAAAATTTTCCTACCAAATCCTGTATTCTATGTTCCACGATGGATATTACAATTTTAAAAATAAAAAAGGTCCACGCAAGCAGGACATAACCTCAGTTAGCCCAACTCAGCACGCCCGTTAAAAAATTGGATGCCCCGTTAATGGTATGGACCAAAACCTACCAACTTATTTAGTACAATGGTCAATTTGAGAGTTATGAAATGTGGTTGGTCAAATCGGGTAGTTGACAATAATACGATGGTCAAAAAGATAAATTTCCCTTATATCGTGGTCAATTGCAACAGAAATTAAAAATAATTTTTTTATAAAACATGTATATAAGATATGTGAAAAGATAGACCCGGATCCACGACAAGTGATAAAAACTAAAAGTTCTAACTGAAAAAACTTCTAAAAAGCTACATTTTGATGAAGATCTAGAGGCAATCAATTCCCGACAAATTTACCAATTCTAAATTGGCAGATGTCCACACGTCACTCCTCTAAAGATAGTCAACCAATGAATTCACCGGATTAAAATTTCACTAGTAATTTTTAATAACCCGTTTTGTTCAAGCATGAAAAATCAAGGAAATATGATGCCTCACATTTTCTACTAGAGAGATTAATAGGTACTCCCTCCGTTTTGGGTAAATAGTCTACTATTTCATTTAGGGATATTTCACTTAAAGAGTTGACTTTCAAAAATGAAGGTAAAAAAATGTCATTTTATTACTAATGAACAACTAAATGTATCATTTTCTTTAAAAATTGACTTTCAAACGGGGACTATTTACTCAGAACGGATGGAGTATATCTCATATGAAGAACTTAATCAATTGTGTTCAATAAGAGGAGCGGCCATCCAAATATGAACAATTATAACACTCCTTATCATTTCTTTTCAAATTAATCGGATGGACTCTTCCAGCTTAATTTAATATTGGGTTTAAATTTCCAATAAAATTCATCTATAAATCTGAATTAATTGACTGAACCAAAAAAGTGATAAGGAGGGTTAAAATTGCTAATATTAGATAAGTGACTTAGTATTAATTATATTACTATATATCCTCACTAATTAATGAATCTAGACTCTATTGTATATAGATTAGATGTAATACACATTAGGGTTTTTGATTAATGAGAAGGAACACTTATAATAGGTTATACATGAAAAACAAATTCTTCAATGAGGGATGGTCAACCCTCTCATTGAACACAGTTGTTTGAGTTCTTTATTTGAGATATGCCTATTGATTTCTAGTAGAAAACATAACGATGATTCCTTGATTTTTCATGTTGAACTAAAGATATTCATGCTTGAACAAAAAGATTAAAAATAACTAGCGAAATTTTTGCGCCAGTGTGTGGGCTACACGTAGCGGATCGAGCTATCGGACTCGGGTCATTACAATGCGATTGTAGAATTGATGAATATGCCCACAGTTGATTGGCTCTACATATTCATCAAAAGGAAATATTTTGGAAGCGTTTTCTGCAGGAACTTAAACTTAAGTTTTTATCCCTTGCACAATGTGCACGATCGTAAAATCACGACATGTATTGCTACTTTCTCGTATATTTTGTATATAAAAAAATTAATTTTTTTTACAGTTAGTCCTGCAATATAGAGAGCCCAACAGTGACATCAAAAACACAGTTTCGCAATTGTGCAAAGTTTGTTTGATTCAATGAGTTTTATTCAACCCGCTTCAATCTTTTCCCACCACAACCCATCCCATGGCCTAATTAGTAAAAGGGTAGCCCGCCAAACACTTAATAGGATATTTAAAAAATAGGGCAAATTTCAAGTGGGTATAATTTTATAAACAAGTTTTCATCTAGGTCCATCAATTTTTTGAACATTTCATATAACTACAAATTGGTTGTCAAATGACAAAAATGTCATTAATAAAGATAAATCGCATCCAGACTGTTAATACAAAAAAATCCAATAATGCTGATGCCAATGCTAGGCATCAGAACTATTAACACAGCTTTTTCAAGAAAAAAAATCCAATAACGCTGATGTCAATGCTAGGCATCAGAACTATTAACACAGTTTTTTCAAGAAAAAAAAATTCAATAATACTGATGTCAATGCTAGGCATCAGATCTGTGAATACAGTTTTTTCAAGAAAAAAATTTCAATAATGCTGATGTTAATGCTAGGCATTAGAACTGTTAACACAGTTTTTTCAAGAAAAAAAATCCAGATGTCAATGTTAGGCATCAAAACTGTTAACACAGTTTTTTCAAGAAAAAAATTCCAATAATGCTGATGCCAAGGAAATGCATCAGAACTGTTAACACAGGTTTTTCAAGACCAAAAAAATCCAATAATGTTGATGCCTGCTAGGCATTAAAACTGTTAACACAATTTTTTCAAGACAAAAAAAATCCAATAATGTTGATACCTGCTAGGCATCAGAATTGTTAACACAATTGTTTCAAAACCAAAAAAATCCAATAATGTTGATGATCAGAATAGTTAACACAGTTTTTTCAAAACTAAAAAAATCCAATAATACTAATGTCAATAACAGACATCAGAACTATTAACACAAAATGATTATATACTGCAGTAACACATCATGGGATATAGTAAAACGACACTTGACATAAATAGTAGGAGTCATCCCCTGACAACAACTCGAGTTTCCTGAACGATCCCAGGCGAATAGACATAATGAAATAGAGTTATATCCTCATTCCTAACATAAACTCTTGTGATGCTTTCAATAACTCAATGCCCTCACCCACAATCATTATGACGTGTCCCAGACTCCCAGGACACCTATCAAATGAAACAGGATAATTTTCTGAAATAAAAACATATCAATAAACATTCTGCAGTAAAATACAAAGATATATAAGAAGAAACAATAGTTCTGCAAACTAAGTCAAAATCCAGTAGAAGCATAGTTAGTAAATGTCACTACAACATGTGTTGAATTATTACACTCATCGTCCTGAACATAAATGTTTCGATAAACAAGGCTGAGAACATATGTGAAAGAAGGCAATGTTCCGTGTGTATCTCATTATTCAAAAACAATACATATACAAAATAATCTTAGGAATCCTAGCTAGCCTAATGATTAGATAAGTGATGATACACTAATTTAGGCTATAAGTTAATTAGGAAACAATATATTTACATATATCTTGCATTATGTATACAGATTCTGTTACTTCCCTACAGTCGAAATGGGAGGAGGGTGAACACTGAGACTAGGGGTGGCAATTGGGTGTTACCAGACAATTTGGATAAAACCATTATCTACCCAATATAATTAATGGGTGTTATTGGATAATATCCAAATCTATTCATTAATAAATGGATATTATCCGGATAATACCCAATAAGTAACATCATATTTTAATTTATTTTTTAGTATTACTTTTCTAGATATATTATTATTCACTAATCACAACACAAAAAAAAAAAAAAAAACGCACAAAACTACACACACACACACACACAATATATATATATATATATATAATACAATAGAGGTCATAATCGCACGCTCGCAATTGACTTGGGATAAAGAGCGGCTGAGATTGATTCATTTACTGAGATCCTACGGTCATTATCATTCCCCAAGTTCACATGTGTGAACGGCGGTTGAGTAACTACCACTCTCTCTCTAACTCCCCCCACTATTCACGGTTGGTGGCCGCTAATCCTTCCTCTACCAAACCCACTAATTTTATGCACGCAATTTTGTATACAAATAAATTTTTAAAAAAATCGTAAGTTTTGTAATTTGAAATATTTGAAATATACTGGTGTCGTGCCATCGGCACGGGCAAGAGTACTAGTATATATATGAGAGCACTCACACATCACCTGCTCAAAGAATAACACAACCATAATTTTGTGTTAATTACAATTGGCAAGCAAAACAACCACAACTTGGAGACCTTTCTAGGAAACTCTATATCACAAAATGCTTCAGTTGTCTCGGCACATGATGACTATTAAATATTTTTGTTCTTCCAAATAAATTAGAGAAATTATAGTATAATAAAAAAAAGTAACATATGCAAAGATTAAAAAAGACAACAAACCGTGAATAGCTAATCATTCCGACTATACTAACAAACACCCACGACTATCAGACCAATATACTTCTTTCGTTCCGGGCAAAAAGTTCACTGTTTCATTTCGAGATATTTCACTTAAACAGTCAACTTTCAAAAATTGAGGCATAAAAATATCATTTTATTACTAATGGGCTACTAAAAGTTAATGAAATGGATCATCAAATATTAAAAAATGCATATTTTTTTGTTAAAAAATGTCATAATTTGTGGTCATGATTTTTTTTAAATGCATATTAAACTTGTGTAGACTTTGTTTTCTTTTTTGTCTTGCCAACTTTTAATTTCTAGCTAAATATTTTTTAAACCAAATGAAATTGAGCAATAAATATTAAGCGAAATAAAGGAAATGGAGCCAACCGTTAATTTAACAAAATGAAATTGACAAGTAAATGAAGAGTGTGCGGTACAATAAGTTGATGCAATTTAAGTGCAATTTTTACAAAACACAAAAAAAATTTAATTTAAATAATTATATTCATTATAATTATAAATAATCCAAAACAAAATAATAAATAAGTTCATAATAATCAACAACTTTTATGATTACTTGTTTATATTTATATTAAACTTTCAAATAAATTTCAAAAAGGGGTCTAGCCTAGTGGTAACAAGTTTTGGTATAAAGTAACTTGATCAAAGTTCGAATCTTGTTAATATTTAATATTAATAAATAATAGGTTACATTTCTATTTATTATAATTTTTAAGTAAAGAACATATAGTAGTGGTGGTGGCGGAAGGTGGTGACCGAAGGCTGAGGTTGGCGGCGGTGGTGGTCGGAGATTGGTGGCGATGGGCGGCAGATGGTGGCGGCGGTTGGTGGTGGTGATTGGTGGCGGTTGTCAGAGTTGAGAAGTGGCAGCGGTGGGAGGAGGCAGGTGGTGTTGGTGGCATAAGTTGATAAACCAAATGGTTGTGATGACATTAATGGATAACCGGTTAATATCCATAAATTATCCATTTTGTTAATGAGTGTTAATGAATAATATCCATTAACACCCATTAACTTAATTGGGTGTTAATGGATAATACCCAATAAGTCTTTTATAATGGATATTATAGATAACCCAATGGGTTGGATAAATTTTTGTCACCCCTAGCTAGGGGTGTCAATTGGGTTGGGTTGGGTTGGGTTGGAATGGGTTGGAATGGGAAGTTAAAATAGGTCATGACCTGCTACAACCCAAATATTAAATGGGTCAGATGGGTCGGGTCATAAATGGGTCGGGTTAAAGCGGGTCGACCCACTTTAACCCGTTTTTTATTTTTAATTACTTTAAATTTTTTTTAAAATTTTAATTTTTTTAATTTTTTTATGGATAAATAAAATATATCCCTAACACATCACAGTTCTAACACCACAAATGAACGTTTTCATACCGATTGTTACTATCATGTACCTAAAATCTAAAATATTTTTTATCCTCGAAGTTCTTTACACTTAACATTTATATATATATATATATGTGTGTGTGTGTGTGTGTGTGTGTGTGTGAGAGAGAGAGAGAGAGAGAGAGAGATAAAAGACATTTCAGGGAAGAAGTAACATCAGGTTATCTAAAACTTGAAAAGGAAGTAAATCAAGTAATTGTTTATATATGTTTGCTGGAGGGTGTAGAGTGTGGGGTGTTGGGGGGGCTCTTCGTTGCCCTTGCCATGTAGATGTATTAATGCACTCAGCACTTGTGTTGTTGCAAAAATAGTTGGGAGACCTTTCGGCGGCAACAAGAGCTTATACAACTTTGTTTTAAGTCATGAAGCAAAAACCACTTAACGTTTTAATTGTTGGGTTTATTCAAGTTAATGGGTTCAACCCAACTTAACCCATTAAATTAAATGGGTTAAGTTGGGTAACCCATTTAAATTTATTTTATTAATGGGTTGGGTTGGGTTGGGTAATTAGTGGGTTGGGTTGGGTGGGTTCATGGGTAATGAGTTGAAATTGACAGGCCTACCCCTAGCTGAGACTATCCCGAATGTCGTCAAATAGAATCAATGGAAGGCCTTTGGTGAAGATATCCACTATCTAATGACGGGATGGAACATGCAAAACACAAACCTGACCGCGAGCAACTTGTTCATGAACAAAATGAATATCCAACTCAACATGTTTAGTACACTGATGTTGAATTGGATTGCCGGAGAGATATATGGCACTTACGTTATCGCAATAGACTAAAGTAGCCTTTGTAATAGAAAAATACAGTTCAAGTAGAAGGTTGCGCAACCAGCAAGACTCAGGGACGACGTTGGCGACTCCCCTATATTCACATTCGGCACTAGATCGAGACAAAATAGCTTGCCGTTTGGAAGACCAAGAGATTAAGTTATCGCCAAAAAAGACATAGTAACCCGATGTGGAATGTCTGGTGTCGGGGCACCCCAATCCCGCGTGTAAGAGACCAGATTGATTGTCGATAAAGGATATAGATGTAAGCCATGTGTGAGAGAACCTTGAATGTAGCGTACAATACACTTAAGAGCCTCCATGTGTACCTCCATCGGGTTGTGCATGAAAAGACAAACTTGCTGGACATCATATGATATGTTAGGTCTAGTGAATGTGAGGTACTGTAATGCACCTGCAAGGCTCCGATAATGAAAAGGATCAACATAGGGTGTACTGGAAGAGGCACTCAACTTGGGTTTAGTATCAATGGGCATGGAGCAAGGTTTGCAAGAGGACATCCCAGCTCAGTGTATGATTTCCTCGACGTACTTTTTCTGAGACAAAAGGAGACCACCCGAATGACGAGTAATGACAATATTCCCAAGAAAAAATACAGAGGACCCAAATCTTTCATTGCAAAATCGAAGCTGAGAAGAGCCATGATAGATTTGTGTACACCATCTGATGAAGCTGAAAGAATAATATCATCGACATAGAGAAGTATGTATGCTAGATCATTACCTTTATGATAAATAAAAAAAGGGTGATCAGACTTGCTATTGGAGAAACCAAGATAAGAAGCATAATCTAGAAATCGTTTGTACCAAGCCCAGGGAGCTTGCTTCAACCCATAGAGAGACTTCTATAGTAAACAGACATGATCAGGAAAAGATTTGTCACGAAAACCCAATGGTTGATGCATGTAGACAGTTTCATTGAGTTCGCCATGCATGAAAGCATTTTTGACATCTAGTTTGTGTATAGGCCAAGCTTTGGAGATGGCTAAACTGAGAACATTGCGAATAGTGGCTGGTTTGACAACCGGACTGTCACGACCCGACTCGGATTTCAACATGAAATCCCAAGATCGTGCCGCTGAAAGTTGCAAGAAGAAGACAAACACTTGTTAAACAGTAGTGCAAGTCGAACAGTTGAGCTAACACGCTCTAAACATGGACATCAAGCCGCACTAAAATACGGTATTTCAAAAATCGAATTAGCGGAAACAATAAATAAATGAAGTCCCGAGCTATGAATCTCGAAACCAAAGCCAAAGAAACCAAGAGAGACATTATCTCACAAATGGGAAAAACAAAACTCGCGTGCTGCGACATTGCAGACGCTGAACAAACCATCGACACTCCAGGCCGGCGTTTCAACAAAGGAACAACCTAATATATCAATTACCCAACGACTAAAGCATATCGGGGTCAACCAACAACTATAACAAATGGAATAAAGAAATGCCCCAAAGCTACTGCGTGCCCAGGAGACAACTAAAATAAATACGAAAACCACGAACAAGGCACGACACAACACATCGGCCCAAGAAAGAACCAATACAAATACCCAAGTATTCTACCCGACTGTAAAGTCTAAATAACTTTACAAAATGTCGATCTCACAAGAATAACAAAGTACATGATATCAATGACAATGCTAAAAAGGAACATGACTCCACAAGCTGCTACTCGGGAAAGTCGGATGCTACAAACACGAACCACACGATCTAATCTCGATCTATCAATCAGTTGCGCACTGCTACAGTCATGATCTACTCGGCCTCAACGCGGCCACCAATTACTGCAACTAGAAAACAAAGTACGGGATGAGTCATAATGACCCAGTACGCTACTACAAGAGATATGTAACATATAATTATGTAACATAAAAATAATCATGGTGTCATTTTACAAATGACAGAAAAACCCGTGAAGAGGCGTCGTATCGTTTCGATACTCCACAAGATAACCATTTCTTCTTACTTACTAAACCGTCCAAATGAACCAGGGTGTAATTCCCTGTTCAAACACAAATTAAATGAATTAGAAGGTAGTTCCCATAAAACATCATATGCATGTATATATATCATTATATATACTAATCAAGCTATTCATAGAATCATCACGTGTAAGGGTGCATATTTATATATATACACCTATATAAGTATGTATATCTCTATATATACATATCAAATCTCCCATATAATCATCATGTATAAGTGTGCATATCTATATATATACACATCAAGTCTTTCATATATATCTCATATATAAGTATGTATATCTCTATATATACATATCAAATCTCTCATATAATCATCATGTATAAGTGTGCATATCTATATATATACACATCAAGTCTTTCATATAATATCAGCCAATACAAACATGGTCAATAAGATCTCATGTTCAACTAACACTTTGTTATCACATAAGTGCCCATAGTAAGCCACATAAAGGATAGAGAAGGTACCGAATCAATGTCGTTGTGTCGCTCCTGAAATCACAACTGTTAATCATATCGTGCCAGTGACACCCGTGATCGGGTATCAAAGTACCGAGCTCTCTTTTCGGTCGAGCCACTCGGAAAAATAGCACTAGCCAATGCGCTCTTTTGGTTACGACAAAGGGGGATACTTCCCACTGTAGCTAGCAATGGAGGGGTGTGTGAACCGAATCCGTTACGACGATACATAGCAACCACAAATCCCATAATTCGTGAAGACAATACATCGTCCCACCATCAACGTAAAAACTCAAGTAATGCCAGCTGGACTTATATGCAATGCACAAGTAGATGTTTACTTGCAAATTCTCAAGTAGATATACAGATCTACTAAACGCATACGATTATGCACATTGTGACAATAATCACAAAACCACAATAGGAGCTCATTTGAGTCTCTAAATCACAAGTGTCATGTTGTCCACTCTATTCATTTCAAGTCCCAAAAGCTAGTAATTTAGCCAAATGGAATCTAATTATCATAGGATCTCACCACGATCCTCGTAAGGTTCAATTGTTCCTTAACTTGACTCCGTTGAGTCCTTGCTACAGTTTATTCCAATTAGGTTATAAATGCTATTAGCATTTCTAAACCTTTTCTAAGTTCTCGGTTCAATCATAGTTAGGTTCTTGTCTCATTAAGAAACCCTAGATCAACAGTTCACAATTTCACCTATTAGTGAAATATAAATTCAACATAAGTTGGTGAAGCAATTATCAATGAAACCACAGAGTAATCAAAAGCGGATTATGCTTCGAGTCAAAATACACAACATGCCTTATAAGTCATATCATTAAATATGGAGAATCAATCCTTAACAAGTTCAATTATTACAAATCACTCGGCGCAACAATATTTCTAATTGCATTAAAAATTCTTCTCAACACAAAATGTACTGAATCTTACTTATTCAGAAATTAGACTCTTTAAACTATAACTTAGCCTTTTAAATCACTTCAGTCGGACTTGTATTCATCAATCTATGATCATATCAAGATCAAGCTAATAATCTGTTTTTCTGTTATGATTATTCTGCCCAGTCAACTTATAAATTCGACCATTAATTCCTCACAACTCCAAATGTCATGAATTTTATATATTCAGAAACTAGACTCTTAGAATTATAATTTAGCACTTTAAAGTACTCCATTTAGACTTTTATTCTTTAGGATACAGTCACCTCAAGTTCATGTTAAAAATCTGGTTCTCTGTTGTGACTCATTCTACTTAGTCAACTTGTAAATTCAACCATGAATTTCTCACAACTCCAAATGAGGGGATTATTGCCTATTCTAAGACTAGACTCTTGAAACTATATTTTTCCATTTTTAAACACTCCAATTGGATTTGTATTCATCAATTTATGATCACATGAAGATCATGTTAATAACCAGTTCCCCTTGTTCAGACTCACTGTCGCAGCCATGGTTCATGATTCATTAAAAATACTTCCCCAACTCCAAAATTTATGAAAATTTACAGAGAATCACTTAACATACACATGACCAACATATAATTTTTTTAGGCAATTCCATGAAGTAGATTAGTACCAGTAGTTTTCAGAAAACAGCCCAAAATTAGGACTGAATCTGTGAGGTTTCTTCCTAATTGGTGAAATCCTAAACTAGTCATCTCATTGAAGTTTCCAATTCCAACAAGTCCATGAACATTAGTTGTTCCAAGTCATGTTTAGAACACTTTTAATGTTATATAAAATGTTGGGTAGAACCCTATACAATCTTACAGAATATAATGTAAATAGTATTGAATAACGAAAACAAAACCGTTGTGCAATTGGTTGCTTCGAATCAGGTCTTCTGGTGACTTATAGGGAAGTCTGCTAGTGACCTGAATCAAGGTCTGCTGGTGAAGGTCTTCCGGTGAAGGTCTTCTGGTGAAGCAGTGAAGGTCTACCGGTGGAAGAACTGTTGTCTACCGGTAGAAGTATCGCAGGTCTACCGGTGGTAGTATTGTAGGTCTACCCAGAAGGTCAAGTCCGGCAGTAGAAGGAAAACTGCATCGAGGCCCGTGTAATACGCTTCCTTTGAAACGTTATTCGCCCCACTCCCTGTAAGTGCCTGGAGTTCAAACTTAGGACGAACGTCTCCCAGGATACAACGGTAGAACCGGATTGCTTTGCACTTAAGGTCCGACGAACTAAACAGATGTCTGTAGACTATCACCAAACAAGAGGCCAAGAAAGACAATGAACAAGATGCAATGCAAATGCAAGTGTATCAGAGGAAGGGAATTTCGTGTTTTCTGTGTCAAGCGTTGTGTCTTTCTGTTGTGGAAAATGGAAAGAAAAATGTGCAAAAGGCGGGGTTGTCTAGGTAGCACGATTTGGTCCGACATTCGTGTCCGCAGGTCCAAGCCAAATTGGACCTTGATTTGCACTCCCGCGCGGGAGGGATAGTACTTTCTATACAAGCTACCCAACACCAAGGGAGCCTTTGTATATAAACCCTTCAAGCTTTTCACATTTTCCCAATGTGGGATAACCCACTTCCAACATATCAAATGTCCTACTTTAAACCTCTATAACTTATTCATCCGATGTCCGAATTGGACAAATAAATATAGTATTCTTATGTACTCACGGAGAAGAACATAATTCCACAATTATCATAGTCATTACATAAATGACTCACAAATAAATTAGTGCCTCAAAGCCCCAATTTACTTCACTTAAAAACACTAGTTTTCCAACATAAAAACCCAATTTATTAAGTGTACAGGGCAGCCCCAAAATTTGCAGAATTTAACCCTAACATGAAAAATTCTTTAAAGATAACAATTGTAATGAATTCCTTCACAAGAATTAATCCTAAGCACAACTAGAACCACATTCATGCTTTACTCAAACCCAAATTAATAACTTAGCAAAGCAGCCCCAAAATTTCCAGATTTATAACTTGTTGAAATGAAGATTTCTACTTCACAAGAAGTCTTCCTAAGCATGTATACTACAACTATTATGAAGGGAGTATGTCATTATATTGAACATACAAATTTTCAGGGATTAGAAGCATACCTTAAGCCTAGAAAAGGCTGAGAAAAAGGAAAACAAAGTAAGGATTAGTAGTCTCCTCATCGTTAGCTACGATTGGGTGGTCTTGAATCCAAAATCGGGTGGTTGGATCTTCGGGAAATCACAAAACACAAACTAATCTCACCAAGAATCTCCCACACTCAAGCTCTCATCAATGGTGCCTGAAAATATCTAAGGTAGGAGGTGTAATGAGTGGAGAAAATCAGATATTTCAAGTCACAAAGGTTAGGGAGTGAGTGGAAAACAAGTGTCAAGCCCTTATAGGTCAATTTTGAAGTGAGATTAAGTCCCTAATTGAGGACTTAGTGCTAAATCCACTCTAATTAAGGTCTAAGTTCAGGTTTAGTGAAATTCATTAAGGGTCTTCAAGTAAATCCAATAAACTAGGCAAAACTCAAATTTCTGGAAATACCGAGAATAAATGATCCAGTCAACTTTAAAAATGCGTATGTATTGAAATACAAATCCAAAAATTACGCAAGAGGAATGGTTATAAATATCTTGAAATCTAGTTTCTAACACATCAAACGGATCTCAATTCCGAGTTGTCTACAAAAAACTATGGCTAAATTACTACAGCCCTATCGTGTCTGAGGCGAATACACAAGTCACATAGGAAATGAAACACGAGCGTGTTCAAACTTAAACACGACCAAACCAAAATAATATCAAGTTAATTCCCAAGGTCCCCCTAGTCATCCAGGGCCAAACCTAGGATCAAAATAATACTAATCGAGTAATATGACAACACGATAACTAAAATCGCGAATCGGGGAATCAAACTTACGACGACAACTACTATGAACGTCGTGGCCACATGTAAACTTGTAAACATGGTTATTATGAATGTAAATTCATCCGAGCAAGTACATAAGGATTCGGGGTCTCACACGGACTGAAAGTTTCACCACAATCCACGCGAACCTGTTGAGTTTTTCCATCACCTACAAGACGAGCTTTATACCTCTCAAAAGAATCATCATAATTTTCTTTGTGCTTAAAAATCCAAATGGAACGTATGGCATTAATAAGAGCATTATACCCATCGTCCATGGCCATTTTCCAATTTGGGTCATAAGGGCAGACACGGGGTTGCGAGGGAGAGGAGACGTAGGAACTTGAGAAAGGAGATTAAATAAGGGTTTGGGCTTAAAGATGCCATGCTAACTCCTAGTGGTTTGTCTGTGGGTTTGGATGGGTGAGGAGTGGGTTAGAGAGGGGGCCGGCTGATTTGGAGAAGGAAGAGGAGGCCCAGTAGAGGAACTAGGCAGAATAATGGGGCTGCCAAGAGATGGGCTTAGAGTCGTCGGGTCGCTAGATGGTTGTGCTCTAGGGACTATCGGTTGGGCAGATGTAGGAGGGATTTGATATGGGCTGGGATAGTATAATTGATGGACCAGTAAAGAAGAAAGGCCACAGTCCAAAAAATCATGTGTGAGAAACAGGTGTGTGTATTTTAGCAAAAGGAAAATGTGTTTCATTAAAAACAACATGACGACTAAGGATGATTTTTTTTAGGATAAATCATAGCATTTGTAGCCATGATGATGAGGAGGGTAGCCGTAAAAGACACACGGGGTAGAACGGGCTTGAAGTTTGTGAATAGCAGTAGAGGGAAAGAGGGGGTATCATAGGCAACCAAATACGCGAAGATGGGAGTAGGACGGGATTTTGTTATAAAGTCGGTGAAAATGAGTGTAATAAGAGAGTTGTTTATTGGGAAGAATGTGTGAGTGCCCCGTTTTTTAACCGGTCCCCCGCTACTGAGAAGTGGGTGGTTTCAAAACCTTTCAAGCACGTGGAATACGCCCGGCCTCAATTGTGGACTCAAAATATATATAACAAAGTCGCCATCTTTATTTTAAGGATAAATAAAGAAAAACAAAAAATAACTAGATTTGTAAAAAGGGTTCGGAGGCTAAGTTACGAGTTGAGAATAAGTTAGGCACCCAACTCGCCCTTTCGGTCTCAAAAAAGGTTTTTGGGCTAAATATGCTCTTTTATAAAATTAACAATTTAAATAAAGTGTTTATATATATATATATATATATATATATATATTGTAACGCCCCATAATCTTGCATGTGCATTGTATGCTTGTCTTCTTACTTTCTTGGTTGATTGTGAGCATGATTACTTGTTATATAAATGTTTTATAATCATTCATAGATCATTTTAGAAGTCCATAACATGTTTAGAATCATATAAACTTGTTTGTGGAATCGCCGGTTTAATCGCGTTGAAATTAGTCTTAGCGATTCCTCTCGTTGCTCGTATTTGCTTCTATTTCGACGTACGAAGTGTTCGTTGGGTTCTTGACTTTATATTCAAGTCTTATTCATGTTGAAACAAACCTATTTCATGCCCAAGACACCCTAGTTTGATTGGCGTTTGATTTGAGTTTAATCCGTTGTTCATTTGTCGCGTGGTTCGCGCCTTGTCCTAGCTTGTTCCGGGAGTTGTTCGGGTGTGTTTCCGACTCTTTTTGAGTAGGGTTAGACCTTAGAATGGTTGCCCAAAAGTTTGGGACCATTTAGACCAAGTTTAGATCAAGTTTTAGAGGTTCCTGAGCCGGCGGCCGCATGAGCGGTGAGGCGCCCGCCTCCGAGTATTCCGAGAGTAATTTGCGAATGGTCGAACTTTGAGGAAGCCTCAAGACATACGAGGCGGCCGCATGGGCCTATGTGAGGCGCCCGCCTCACTTGCTTCTCTGTTACGGGCAGATTTCTTCCTGTTTCGGAATTTGACGAATTGGACATTTCAAACCCCTACTTAAACCTATCCTAAACCTCCCTAACCCTTCCTACTTAAGTCCTAACATCCCTAACTAGATTTCTAAGTTAGATTAAGAGCTCATTAGTTGTTCATTAAGCCCCAAATCAGATTTGAAAAGGGACCACAAGTGTTTGACACTTGTCCCACTCACCATTTTGACCAATTTAAAGCCACAAATCAGCCATTCTCTTCCTCATTTGCTGAGCTCTCTTGCAAGAACGAATTTTCATCTTCTCTCTAGTCTTCCATGGTTCCTTAAGGTCTCCATCATCATCTATCTTCAACCATTCATCATTTGCCCAAGAGCCATTCATTAAAGTTGAAGAGCTCATCAAGGGGAGCATTTCCATCCGAATAGATTCTTCTAGTTCTTTCTTTGGTGTGTATCAAGTAAGTTACTCTCTTCTTCATCTTCTTCTTTAGTTCTCATTGACCCTAAGGAAACAAAGCCTATGGTGGTTGAGGTCAATGAGGACACATGTTATGCTTCCTATGCTATCTTCATGTATGTTGGGATTTTGAGCTTGTTAGGAGCATGTATAGGAAGGTTTCTTGTCTATGAAAGTATATAAAACTCTTGTATCTTGATTATGTAGGACTTTGAACATGTTAGAAACATGTATGGTAATTGTTAATGAAAATGTTGTTAAGTGATAATGGCCTAAATTGAGCTTACATGAGATGTGGTATGTTGAATGTGTTATATCTTCAATTTTGGACTCTATGATGAACATGTATCATATTCTTATGCCTTGGTAAATTTATGACCTTGAAGAACTTAGTAATGAACTAGGTTGAGATGTGAAGCACATAGCTTCAATTACCCTAAATTTGGGAATTTAGAGCAAAGACTCAACGGAGTTGATTCTAGGGAAGATTTGAACTTGATAAACCCTAATTTCAATCCCTACGAAGTTTGGACAACGTTCGGTTAAGTTTACTCAATGTTTAAGTTGAGTTTATTTATGTGCATTTGAACCCGTTATGATTATTTGGTTATGAGCAATTGATTGCCTTGACTTGGTTTATTGTAGAGAATTATACCCTACTTGGTGGTCGAGTTCGCTCTTGTCGAATTCGATCATTATTTGGTCTATTACGAGTAAACATCTACTGAGCATTGCATTAAGTCCACCGGCACAATTTGGTTTGATTTTTATGTCGTCGTAGGACGATGTATAGCCTTCACGAATTGAGAGATTCGTGCTCGCTATGGATCGCCGCACTGACCTCACACACCCTCCATCAGTAGCCGCATGATGGGGAAGTAGCCCTTTGCCGTATCAATAAGTTAAGGCCACCGGGCCGGGCTATTAGCCGGCGGAGTTCTATATCGATGCAAAGTCACGAGCATCGTAGTCACGATATTGGGTTAACAAACTATTTTGCAGAGCTTGGCGGCCGTGCCAATATCATATCCTACTTGTATGATTTATTTACTTGCACTTACGTGAAAATGTGCTAAGTGCTATATGATGAACGTGAACCCTAATTGTGATAAATGCCATGTTATAACATGATCATGCATTGTAGTAACTTACTAAGTCTTTCGACTTACCCTATTTGTTTGTTTTGTTTCCTTAGATCCCGAGGAGCCGGTTAGGGATAGATTCGCTTGATCCACGTTTGGTTGTTTGTGATATAAAGGTTGATCTTTTGGACATCTACTAGTTAACCTTTTATTTTGGAAAGGAGATGGGAAGCAAGTCATGTAGACTTAGCTTGGGTTTATGTTGTTTTTATTGATGATGTAACTTAACTACTTTAAACTTGTAATCTTTTTGGTAAGCCGATTACATGTCGAGCCTGTTTATATGTGTATGGTTCACTACGGTTTCTTCCGCTTAAAGCTCGTTATTTATTGTTGTTGTTATTGTCTCCGCATGTTGTGGCCGCTGAGTTTATTATAAGCATGTGTTAATAATTGTAGAGTAGTTGTTGGGTTCGCGCCGAAGACTTGCTTAAATTAGGTTGTTTTCCCGCCAAGTGTAGCCGAAGTTGTTGTTTGTATGCGATGTTGCGCCACATGAATTTTATGATCCTACTATGCATGCGCTTGTGTTATTGATTATTTGACGGCGCGACTCTAGATCTCGCATTGGGGTCCCGGTCGGGTCGTCACAGCTTGGCATCGAGCTATAGTTATTTCGGCCAGATAGGTTCCATGGCCTAGTCAAGTTGGTTAATTGTGTGTGGATTCTAACGCCGAGTGAATTCTTGTAGGAGTCCGATGGTTAATCCAGGTGGAGAGGTAGACCCGTGAGAGTTCCTGCTTGAACCAAGTAGAGGTACGCCGCCAGAGGATCCTGTAGTTCCTGATATGGTGAACTACATCGCATCGTTAGCTTTTCTCGGCCGGGCAAGCGCCGTGAGAGCAGTGGTGAGAGCAAAGACCACCACCACCTCCACCACCGAGACCAAGGACCGACACTACCCTTTAGAGAGAGGTTTCAAGTTAAAGCCTAGTTCGCTCTTGGGGAACCGCCGAGAGAGGCGAAGCATGGATGGAGGAAATGATTAAGATATTGTCCATGATGGGGTGTACTGACGAAGAGAGGTTATGTTAGCAACCTTTATGTTTAAGGAGCCGCCGAGCATTGGTGGACTGTGGCAGGAGAGTTGGGAGATGCAACAAGTTCCCATTACACGGGCCAATTCCAAAGAGAGTTTAAGAACGAGTATGTGCCTGATGTGGTTCGCAATCAGAGAGAAGGAGTTTTATGATCTTGAGCAAGGTAGTATGATCGGTGGTGCAGTATTCCGCAGTGTTCACACTGAGCCGATATTGCACGTATCCGATTCCCCACGAGGCACCTGAGAACACACAAGTTTGTGAAGGGGTTAAGAACCGAAGTTTAGGAAATGATTTTAGCGCTTAAGCTCACCGACATGTGAGTGCATTGATCGGCATATGAGGTAGAACAAGACATCGATGAGCATGTGGTTAAGAATAATGCTAGTAATGCACGCATCACCCGCACAGAATCGTGGAAACAATTCGGTAATGGGCGGGTTAAACCGTGATAGAAAGGAGGAGGCCAAAGTAGGCCACAATCTGGGAAACAAGGTAATAATACTACTTTTTCTTCTAAGGGCAACAAGGACACAGAGGGGAGTATGCTTGCAGCATATCGGCCAGTCATACAAGCTTGATTGGTGTCGGGCAAAGCTCTGAAGTGTACAATTTAGGAGATGGTACTCATTTTAGAAGGAGTGCCCGAAAGCCGGGGCAACTCAACCGAAATGTGGCTCAGCCGGAGCCAAGAGAAGTGTAGATGGGAAACCTAAAGTTCAAGCCGGGGTGTTTGCGCTTGATCGCAGGTTCGTGGGGTCCACTGCAGTTGATTGAGTACTCTTTCTCTATTCGATCATAAGGCCTCGAAGTTCTCATAGATCCGTGGTCTTCACACTCATATGTTGCTTCACACTTTATTGAGAATCTTGCGCATTGCCTCAACCTTGCCATATTTGCTTGAAGTGTCTACCCGGCCGGGGAATATATGCTTCGCGTCGAAGTGTTTAAGTCTTGTGATGTTTTGGTGGGTGACCACACTTTGCATGCGAATTGGTAGTTCTTCCTATACGTGACTTTGATGTTATTCTTGGGCTGGTTATGTGCTTATCATGCTATAGTTGAGCGCCATAGAAAGAGATACCTTTATATCTTGGGGTGTGCTGAGTTTACTTTTGTGGGTGATCATGCTTCGGTGGCGTGCACTTTATTTGCATTGAGAATACTATCTCAAGGGTGTGCGGGTTATCTTGCATGCGTAGTTGATAAGAAAGTCTTCGCCTAACTTAGAAGAGGTCGGTAGTGTGTGAATTTCGATGTGTTTTCTCCGATCATGCTATGCCACCCAGATAGAGAACTAGAGTTTTTGCATTGAACTTATTCAGGGGACTTCACGATTTCTAAGGCACCATATAGAATGGCACCAGCGGACTTAGGGAGTTGAAAACCAGGTGCAAGAACTCAGAGATTGGTTTTGTTAAACCAAGTGTTATCGCAGGGGCGCGGGGTCTTGTTTGTGAGGAAGAAAGATGGGAGTTTGCGGGACTACAGGGAGTTGAATAAGGTTACTATTAAGAATAAGTATCCTCTACCCCACATCGATGACCTTTTGACCGGTTGCAAGGGTCCATTGTCTACTCTAAGCTTGATTTGAGATGGGGTTACTACAGGTTGAAGGTTAGAGAGGAATTCGAAAACGACTTTTCGCCAGGTATG
>CM028377.1:3654101-3712618 GCA_013146195.2 Codonopsis lanceolata | reverse complement strand
CGATGATGCCATGGCTCCCAGCCAGCAGCCACGCCGTTGTGTCCGACTGGAGTTTTGATTCGCCGAGATGAAGGCCTACCGCGAAGGAGATCGGAACAAAGGGCGATCTTCAAGACTCCGAAACGTTGGATCGGAGATGAAGCCTGCCAGGGAGACAAGGCCGATGATGGCTTGGCATAGGATGGCGGGGAGATGAAATCGGGATGGAGGGCTGGAATGGTGGTATGAACGGCTAGAGAGAGAAAGATGGAGCAAGAGATGGAAGGACGCCGGCCGTTGATTCGCCTGAGACGGGGCGGCAGCAGATGGATTGGTTTTGAACCCGAGGCATGTGATGAAGTGCCCATTCGCCAGAGAAGAAGGAGGGTTCTACTGAGCTGCGATGTGGAGGAAATCGGGCGTAAGAAGAAAGCGAGTAGGATTGAGATGGGTGACGTATGAGAGAGAGAAAAGAGATGCCGCTTTTCCTTTCTTTTTTTTCTTTTCAATTGAATTTTAATTGAATCATGAACTCCTTTCCTTCCAAGACAACTTTCTGCGTAAACCCGCGTCAGCTGGAAGAGGGGCCTTAAGACTCAGGTAATTTCTCAAGCCCCGAACTTTATTATTTCTTGAATCAGCCATAAACCGGCTTCATTAAATTCACAACTCCGTGAAATTAAATTTTTTGAGCATCTTCAACCCGTTTAAACTAAAACAAAAAATCTACAAAACTAAAATAAAATTAGTGCATATAAATACATAAAAATAAAATCTTTTGTGAGGGTGACACTATTAACACTCTATAAACCCACAAACTTAGGAGACTCTAACGAAAAGACTCAGCAACAACATAAATACAAAGAGATAAGGGTTAGAAATTGTCCTAAGTTATAGTCGTTAGCTTGACTTAAATCCTCCTTTTAACTAAGAAGGCATCGCCGGATCACTTAGGAATGCACACATTTTTGGTCCATAAAATCCACCACTCATGTAGTGTCTTAATTTTAGTCCATTAAAATCAAACACTTTCTTGGCGAAATTTTCAGCAAGCAGCAGCAGCAGTCCAAATTCTTCAAGAATTCCGGCAGATCGTCAAGAATTTCAGCATAAACTTCAAGATACACTCTCTTTCTCTCTCTCAAACCCTTCATCTCCCTCACCCATCTCCCATTACACTCCATTCCAAGTTGAAGCTTTTGAGGAAAAAGAAGAGAACCACCATTGTTGCTGTCAAAGATCGTCTCCACTCCGGCTGCATTAATTCAGATCAGGCTGCAAACTAGTACTTCTAACACCCTCTTTAATTTTATACGTGAAATATTTGCATGCTAGGGTGCTAGTAAATTTTTAACGTAGATATATTTTTGCATGCTTTAGATTAAATTTTAATTTTAAAATTTTTAAAACACATTTTAATTGTTATATTTTTAGTTTTTAAAATTTTATCAAACAAAATGTTTAAGCGTAGAAATGTCGGTTCTTCATCCTCCCCCAGCCAGAGGAAGAACAAAATTTTGACATCACCGCCGTGTTCTAAGCATCGAAGGTACACCAACAAACTCTCCAAGTCCTGGTGCCCGAAAGGGGATTCAAGGCAAGATTTTGGTATTCGGCCCGCTCGATGGCTCGGTGGGGGCTTCTGTTAGATTCTCCGCCTAGGGACGCCATAGTCCCTATTGTCCGAGAATTCTACGCCAATGGCGACATTGGCATGGATGGCGGTGTGCTAGACACTGTTAATGTTAGGAATAAGGTAGTTAATTTTTCTTCTGAAAGCATTAACATGTATTGACCTCCAACTTTGCGGTTGGTGCCGATGATTTTAGCACACACCTCCAGCCCCGTATCCCTGTCGAGGTGGTGAATGCTGTCATTGCTCTCCCTGGTGTGGAGTGGTCCTATAGCCGTCAACCACCATTTGGACCACGCACCATGAGAGAGTCCTTTCAAGACACCGCCAAGCCCGTATAAATTTGTTTGTGGTCGCCTCATGCCCTCAAGTCACCAAAACACGGTGAATTGGGAGAGGGCCTGCTCGACCTACACCATCATGACTGGGTCTATTGATGTTGGCCGCTTGATCAACGGCCAAATCAAGACCCTAATTAGAGGTAGGACGAATGCGGGGTTCGCTCCCCGCATTTGATCACCGACTGTGTAGGGGGCAAACGTGAGAATGCCCAAACACGCCGAGAGGTCAAGGTCGTCCACACATTGGGCCATTTTGTTTGAACATCACCAGTGCCGAGTGAGGTTCCTCAAGAGGAGGAACCCAAGAAGAGGAAGAGGATCCGCCGTTGATCTCCAACAAAGTGGAGGCGCCTATCCTCCAAACCGATATGGTGAGTCGCCAGCTGGCCCAAATGCGTCGACCAAATAAATTTTTCTGGTTAACTGAGTCTGGACGTAATTTGTCCAACTATTATGGGCCGCCACCGGCACGATCCCCAGTTTCATCCTCATTCGTTATCTCCGCCTCGACTCACCTTGAGTCGAGGCCCAAGTTCCATCCTCGCTCGTTAGGTGGACCGCCTATGTCCTTTGATATTTGTCCTACCCCATCAATCCTCTCATATGTTCCTCTATTTTGAGGACAAAATAGAACTTAAGTTTGGGGGATTGAAAATTTTAGGTCTTAAGCAGTCCCACCTTAACGAAGAATGGAGTTGGGCTATGTCGTTAGGGTGAAAGAGAATTTCTTATTTGATGACCATTTAACTCTTCACCCTATTTATCCTCGTTTTTTATTTTTTTTCGATTTTTGAGGTGTTGCCTTGACCAGAATACACTTACATTAGATACTCGTGGGTTCCTCTTATGGGGACCCATCATCAATTGTGTCATCGTCATCACCTCCAATTTTCTCCATTTCTTAGAAAAATATATAAAAAAAAAATTTATTCAAAATATTCATCCTCGAGTTTAGGTGTGGTAATGCTAGTCGTAGTCCATGAGGAGATTAGTGCAATGAACCGCATAGTTAGTCCGTAGACTCCCCTGGAATTTACTTAATTTTGCGAAACTTTTACTTTTCTCCAAATTCTTCATGCACTCACACCAGTCATAATTTTGGATTGATTAGAATAGTTTTATAAAGTTTATAACACCGATTTATCTTCAACAGGATATGCACAAGAATATGATGCATAGCCATTCGAACATGATTGTTGCATTAAATTGTAACTTAGGGTCAATTGCATGTTAGTTAGATCTCTTGGATTTTTCTCATTTATATATCTCAAGCACACTTTCGAACCGTGTCTGCATGTTAGTCTCAATTGTCCCTACCATCTGTCTTAGCGAATGCTTATGTGAAATCCAGTGATGCTAAACATTCAACCCCAATTCCCATAGTTGATATGATATTTTGTGTTATATTACTTGCTTTAAATATTATGTGAGCATTTGGCATTAAGAAATGATTTAGGCCATCTTTGGATCGTTAGAGCCTAAATATTCCCTGACCTATACTAAATATATCCCTAGTGTCCCCTTTGAGCCTAATGAAAAAGAATGGAGTGTGCTGCTAACACTATTTAAACCCCATTCGACATCATTTCTTTACCCACATTAACTTAACCCTAAAAGCCTATACACTTTTAGCCTACCCTTTGAGAGTAGGATTGGGTGGGAAATTGATTCTAGGAGGACCACTTTTCTTTCGCTTAGGCTATTTTTCGTAAGGCTTCTTCTTTCGTAGCCGTCGAAAAAAAAATCATGTGTTGACGAAAATGAAACGAAGAAGAAGAGTGTTAACAAAGATTCAAATGGAAGCATTGCATCAAGAGAAAATATGTTAGAAAAATTCTGCTGATTGGAATGTGATATTTTTAGAAAATCTAGTGCCCAAAACAAGTTTGGGGGGGGAATAAAGAAGAAAAGTGAAAAGTAACACAAAGTACCCCTCCACTTGTGGTCTTTGCAGTCCTAGCCTAAATAGGAAAACTTCCTTTTGCTTGGAAGTATGAGGGATAAAGGGTAGTCTTACCTCTCACTTTGAATTCCAATACCTTTCCATCAAATCCCCCAACACCTTGGCCTTACATTACAAGCTTAAAAGTCCTAATGATCTTCTTGCCAATGCTTATGTTGTTTTTATTGTCAAGTAAGTAACATAAAATTGATCACACACTCCATATTCATTATTATTCACCCTAAAGCTCACTTTGTTAGCATAATCTTAGCTATTACAAGTCATTGGGATAGAGAGCATTGTATACATACATAGAAGTGCATGGGATGGATGTGTGTAAATCTTTTGAATCCTTGGGACCTTTCTGTCTCAGAATCACTGTGTTTGAATGGTAGATCTCATACTTCTTAATGCATGATTTTCTATTAAACTGTAATTTTCATATGAATGTGGTGTTTAGCTCAATAAAAGCTGCTTTTAGTCAAGATATTCTTTAAGACCGGTGATCACACACACACGGAGAAATTAAAAGTAGTAGCAAAGATTAAGAAAAGACTAGTTGGTTCTATATGACTAAGCCTCGCATATATGCATATATGTGGTGAGCAAAACGAGATTACATGCATGCCATATGCTTATAACTTGAGGATGAAACCAAAAGATTTTATGTTTTAATCATGGTTTGTTTGTAGTTGTATTTCAAGTTTTATATTTATTTGTTTTGTATTTATCTCGCATAGTCGAGTCACTCGAAAGAGTCTCCTTGAGTTTGTGGGTTTATAGAGGAGTGTAAATAGTGTCACCCTCACAAAAAGATTTTAATTTTGTTATTTAGATGTTTTTGTATTTATAAGTTTATTTGTTTACTCGTGGACGAGCAAAGTTCAAGTTTGGGGTATTTGATCGATGTATTTTATACGTCGCCGATTTTATATGCTTCGTGACTTGAATTAGGCTATTTCATGAGTCTTTTGAGTACTAATATATGTTTTTGGTGAGTTTTGTAAGTTTCAGGATTGTTCGTGAAAATACGCGAAACTCCTGGGTTTTAAGTGCAAATTACAAAGAAAGAAAAATTGAAGAAAATAAAGTCTGTCAATCTGGACACCTTGCGGACGCAAGGTGCCTCGCACTTGCGGTAGGGTAGGCGATATCGGTCCCCTCGGCCAATCGAAGAGCCAAGAAGCACACATCGGAGACCTTGCGGACAGCACTCACCGCAAGGTAGGCGAATGCGCAAAATTCGGGTTTTCACACGTCATTCGATTCAATCACAACTCCCAGTATATATAGAAGTCGGATGCCGAGCCTAAGCATAAGGAGGACGGCCGAAGCTCTCTTTACATAGATTTTAGGTAGTTTTAGATTGTATAACATAATTAGGTTTTGTAATTTCAAGTATTGAAGATCAAATCATGTCTTCCATCATCTTCATGTGTCGTTCATCGCCTATGATGAACTAAATCATCCCTAATCTAGGAGGTGGGAGGTAACTTGTATCGAATTTATGTTTTGATTCTCATATATATGTTTATTCAATGCTTGTTGATTGTGTTGTTTATCAATCCCTCTATTATTTTGCTTTGAACAAATGAATGTAATCGCAAATAATAAAGGCTTAGAGGTGCGGATACCTGCATGACCAAGTGCATATGTCGTACACTGGCTCACCAACACAATAAATTGGACCTATCGAAGCACGAGAGTGATAAGTTAGGACCGGTTCTTACATGATCTAGGTGACAGATAGATCATAAATCTAGGTGACAGACTAGATTACAGCCTTCGTGCTTAGGATATGGAATGGGTGAATTTTGCGGGGAGGGAGGCTCGAACCAATTGTTCAACGACCATATCTATTTTTAGTGAACGAACCCAAGACATTGAATGACATTATTATGAATTGAACATAAAGGAGATATAAGTGAAACCCAGAATCCTAGATTTCCACTCACCATAAGATCTTCATATCTGTTATTACTGTCTAATTAGTTAACATCTATAACTAGTAAATTAGAGTAGAATTAAACATAAAAACCCCCTTTAGGTTAATAATTTGCTATCTATAACCGCCTGCTTCGTGATCACTTGTCTCTGTGGGTTCGACCCTTGCTTCCGAGTCTATTCTATAATAGTCTTGTACACTTGCAAGGAAATAGATAAAATAAAACATCGATCATCAACACCAAGGGAAGTAAGCCATGCTGTCACTTTGTCCGCCGTGTCTAGAGTGGCCCAGTGAGCAGCATAACGGCCTTCATCTGCATTCACATACCAATCGGGCTCCTCCTCCCCTTCCTCTTCTTCTTCGATCACTTCCTCAACGGGAACCACTACTTGAGGGCCACCCCTCCTGGTTAAGAAGCGAGCAATGGGGACTCTGTCTTGGCCAGCTGTTTCTTCTTCAGGGGCCACTTCCATCCTGGGGCGGCCGCTTTCTTAAAAGCGCCGAGCAAGCGGCGGTTGCTCTCATCGGCCTCGAAGCCTCTCGGCCAAATCTATTTGCTCAACCATTACTCGCCGAATCCCCCAAGAGAGCCGCCTCGAGGCCTTGCCCGACAGCAAATCCACCGGTCACACTCTCCTCGCCGGAATCTTCCTCGCTGGAAGAATCGACTATGTCAACCACGGGGTCCACGACACGCCTTCGAACTGTTGGCCCGGCCACAGATCTGACTCCCTCATCGCACTCAACGCTGATCGAAGGAGACTTTTCGCTGCTAAGCGAGTCATTCTTTCCGCCGTAGCTAAAAGCCTCGCGGTCATTCTCGGACACGTCAGACATCTACAAGGAGATCGAGGAAAATGGCTATCAGAGGTCTATCCGGGTGACAATTAAAACAAGGGGGAAAGAAATCCTAAGTCTAGGTCAACTGCAAGAGGCCTTGGCCGCCTAGCGAGCAATAACACGGGTTCAGTTCCTCGATCTCTACCTAAGGGTGGTCCTACCCTCTTAAACCCTAATAGAATCATGTAGAGATGAAGGGAGAAAGCAAAACTCCATACAGAGCCCACAGAACTTCATCTAAGGCAAGAAACGAAATAGCATAACAGAAAAAAGGGGGAAAGAGCTTACTGTTTTGAGAAACGAAGGTGATTCTCTGCAATACGATGGACAACTGGAGTCGATCCAACACAGAGGTTGCAAGCACTGGGAGTGAATGAACGGTGGAAGACGCCGACCAAGTTCACTGAGCCTTGGAATGCTGACACAAAATTTAAGCTCTCAAAGAAATCCTCTCTCTAAAAACTCAACGGCAGTAAAAAGAGGAAGAGAAGAGGATGGGTCACCTTTTATAGGCTGAGTCCTGGTGGCTGGGGCGGGAAAAAAGAGGCTGAAACGGCGTCTAGATGCGTGGCCCATCATCACCAAGGGCACGTCGCATTAAATGCGCCGCTTCGTGGACCGCGCCCTGTCCTGTCGCCCCAACTTCTGACGGCTCACGCGCCTTTTCCGACCACGCGCCTGACACGCCTTAAACAAGAAGCTTCCTTAATACGCTTCAACTTTCCCCCGACGAACTCTTTGTCTTCTTGAAAATTCACAAGTATTGAAGCCCGGGCGAACATCAAAAAAGGAATACGCTCCCCGCTCCGAGCATGAATACTCGCCAGACAGGAAGCTAGGGGCCACTGATATACCCGGCCCAAACCGGGTCACGAGCAAGGCACGAGTTAGCATCACGTGCTAGTCACGGGCACAGTACCTCTACCCGGCCCAAACCGGGTCACGAGCAAGGCACGAGTTAGCATCACGTGCTAGTCACGGACACAGGGCCCACGGCACAGCGAGCAAGATGAGACAGCCCAGCGAGCACCGAGCAGCATAACCCTCACTCAAACCTGGGCGGGCAAAGGCCTTGCCTGTCCGACCAGGGGCCATGATCGGGACTCATACATGCTTAGCAAAGGAATCAGACTTACTTTGCCTGGTCGGGCACCGGCCTTGCCTGCCCGACCAGGGGCCGATCTTCAGACTGACAAGTCCAGGGATCAATACAAACAGAATAGCCGGACAGAGCCCTGCTCGCCCGAGCACACATCAAACATGAGACGCTGGTAGCTTGCTTTCCAAGGCAAGTCAAAGGTTTCCCTGTTTAGGCGGAATACTTGCCTTATCAACTCCTATAACTTCGCGGTCAACCGCCTGTTTCGCCTAGAATCAAGGGATTTCCTCCTTGATTGTCTCGGCAATTATGGAAACTGAATCCTAGACGGATTCAATCACCTTGAGGGCCTATAAATACCTCTCCATAATCATCAACAAGGTACAGACACTTTCTTGAGCCTCGTTACTCTGTCAATTTACCTTTTGACAATCACTCGATACTTACTCTCACGCCGGAGGGGTTTCGCGAGGCCTTGCCTTGCACTTCTACTCAGGTGTTCTTGTGATCTTAACAGGCTCAAGGAGGACGATTACAAGCCCAGATATCCTACCCATCTAAAGGACGGCCCAAGCTGTGCATTTTGCCACATCAACATAAAAAAACAAAACCTACACTAAGTAATTCCTTCTTCCTTTAGGAATTGTAGAAACCCCCCCCCCCATGTTTCCCTTGCAGCCATGACTTGCAAGGCTTTTGGCCCTTGGAACATGTGCTCTCGTTTGCGATCTCTTTGATCAGCCCGTTCCTTTTGCATTATCTACTCACGAAGTACTCCCCATGCAGCCCATAATGCCCCAGCATGCATACACCCATGTGTGACTACCCCTTTGGATTCAAAGGACCAACCCGCGCTCCTTTTTTTGGTTATGCTAATCAACCTAAGACTGCCTTGTCCTAACTTGTTTAGCCGTGTTATATAGGAGCCCCACAAAGCCTCACGTCCGTTTGTCTTCCTTGTCGCATACCAAAGGCCCGTGTCCTTTCCATGATCTAGGCTTGCTCGTTTATAGTTGTGTTGGATGGCCGATACATATTCAAATGCTCGATCTATATTCTACATTTTTGATTCGGATTTTATTCAGATTTTATTCACCCATAATTAAAGTACTTAATAAAATTAATATTGAGCTATTTTTTCTTAATCAAAGGTTGAATAAAATTAAAAATTCATATTTTTAGCTTACACAAACAAGAATAATAATGTTAGTAAGATCTTAGAGTTCGTCGAAAAATTTATATTTAGTAAAATTAGTAATGCTTAATGACTAAAAACACATTATTGGTAACTTTTATAGGTATAATATTAATATATTTTTTTATATCCTAAAATAACATCGGATTCGGATCAAAATCTGATCCATTAACATGCTTATGCAACGAGTTGTTGCAGGTACATTGAGACTCATAACAGTGCAATAATGTATGGATCCATCTCACGTAATGTACTCCATCTGTCCCTAAATTACGATTCAATTTAACCTGACACATGATTAAAAAAATCAATTATTTCAATTATTAATATTTATATAATGCGTAGCTCTTTTTAATGTTTATGTGCATGTTAGACAATTATTAAAGTAATAGGAAAGAATATGGGTAATTATTTTCCAAAAAAAGAAAGTGTACAAACAATACCTTTTTTTGGGTTAGATAGAAAAAGAAAAATAAGATAATTAATACATGTGGAGTTGTTGAAATTTTCAAACCATCTAACTAAATAAAAAATAAAATAAAATTGTAGTTAGATCAATTATCAATTATTGAAGGTGACCCAATAAATGAGCATAAGACTTTCGTCACCTCTCCGACAGCTACCTCACTGGTTCTTCACATAACTTCAATCAATCAAGCTCATAACTTCATCTATCCACTCCAGTCCTACACCTTTGTTTTTCGACTTTCATTGGTGGTATCATTTTTATTGAATTTTCTAAACTTGACTTTTCGTGGAATTATTCTAAACATGAATTTTCCAACAGGAGCTTGGATGTGGGTTTATCCCACATTGAGAGATTAACAAAAACTTGAGTGGTTTATATACAAGTGTCTTATGTGGTAAGAGTAAGCTTGTATAGACTAGATAGATGCTCTCTCTTGTGCACTCCTACGCAGGGAAGTGCAATCATATTCCAGTTTAGCTTTCGGGATACCGTACTTATATGCGAACGTGTCCCACAGACACGAATGTCGGACCAACCCAAGTTTTGTTAATTATTCTTTTGGTTAAAGTCTACTTCTATAAAAGGATATTATTTCCACAATTATAGAAAATGATAGATGTATTATTTCCACAATTACAGAAAATGATAGATGTAATTGATTTAATCAATTTAATTAAATTTGGGTTCGATCAATCAATTTGATTAATTGATGAAAGTTTATTGAAATTGTAAACCAATATTTAATTAGTCTCCTTAGAAAAACTCATCTGATTAATTTGATTTGAAAGCAATGAAAAGGAGGGGTAGTATTGTTAATATTAGATAAATATTATTCTAATAAGACAATATATGTAAATAAATTAATAATTATAGAGTAATTTTAACCACATCCTAATATCCTCTCTTTACACCTTATGTACTACATTGGATAACGTAGAGTACAATATCTCAATACACTAAAATAATATAATTACCATATCTTCTTACAAATGACTTAAACGCTATTGTGTATTCATTAGATGTAGTATATGCTAGTGTTTTGATCAATTTATATATAATATACCCTTTCATCCATCCAGTCCACACCGACTCCTTTGTTTCTCGTATCCTGTTTATCGAATTTTCTAAGCTAGTACCTTAAACTTGATCAATGGGCTCTGGGCAAATGCTCCTATTCCCCTTTCTCATAATCCTTATTCACTTTCCCAATATCGCCACAGCCCAGGTCCCAGACTTTATCTTTTATCGCTGCACAAATAGCGCCAACTACACCAGCAACAACTACGGCTTCTACAATACCTCTTTTGGCCAAGGCCCCGACATTGCTAATGTCATTGCCCTCTGTAGTAGCTAGTGACATGTCACTAGACACATGCCGCAGTTGTGTCTCTAGTGCAACTCTCAAGCTAAGAGATGTGTGTCCTAATCAAATGGAAGCAATTTTTTTTTTTTTTTTTTTTTTTTTTTTTTTTTTTTCAAACACAACTAATAACAAGTAACTAATCTGATAATCCATCATTGAGCTCACATCCACAATCTTAACCACACATCAGGCAGATTTCAGAAATCACAAATTGCATGTTTCTCAACTAGAATTCACATGTCCAAGTCTGAAATCATTGCATTCTCACATAAACAGAAAAGATGACAAAAGTAAACAATCGTGAGTCCGCAAACAAAGCTCATGTAGACTTAGCTCACTTCTTCTCGGTGTTGTTCTCTAGCTCTCTCCTCAGCTGCAGTGAGAAATCATCATTGACGTCATCATCATCCCAATCATCTTCCCATTGTTGAGTGACTTCCTTTCCTTCTTCCTTGACATCCCACTCTTGATCAATTTCAAACTCTTCAAACTCGTCATCGTCTTCAAAGAGATCGATCTTTGCCTCTTCAGTCGCTGCTTTGGGCTGCTCAGTTGCCATTCCGATTCTCTGGACGAAGAAGAATTAGAATTTGTAAGGATTAATATGGTAGAATCTGTCGAGACAGAAGACTTGTTGGCAAGGCTAGAACACGATCGTTCGGAGGCCGGAGCCAAGATTTATACTAGAAGCGCACTAAAGGCAAAAACTTAAGTTTTTTTTTTTTTTTAAATGGAAGCAATTGGTTGGTACAATTTTTGTATGTTAAGGTACTCAAATGCTAGTATTTTTCATAGAGTGGGGGAGGGGGACAATTTCCGCTTGTGCAATCCTTCCGACGTTTTGAGCTTAGGCGAGTTCAACACAGCATTAGGAAGTTTGATGAACAGGCTACAAGACGAGGCAGCGGCTGGTGGGTCCCTTCGGAAATACACCACCGGGAACATTACAGGCCCAGATTTATCAACGATATATGGTCTTATGCAGTGTACCCCTGATTTATCCGTGGTACAGTGTCAGAACTGTTTGATAGGCATTAAATCACTAATGATTCCAAGGTGTAATGGGAAGCAGGGAGGAAGAATTGCTGGGAGTAGCTGTTATCTTAGATATGAGACTTACAGTTTCTACAATGAGATCCCGGCTATTTCACTACCATCACCGCCACCTTCACGTACTTATCAGTTTAGTAGTGTTTGATGTTGGTGCAAGTATGAATTGCTTTCAAGTAATCTTCCAAAAGAAAAGTGTTTGTTTCTTTTTTCGTTCGTTACAAAATACTGTGATGGACTAGTTTTAACAAAGCACCAATTAATAAAAAATAATATAAACAAAGAAATTAAAGAAGGATTTTCATATCCACAGTGCACTACGCAATCCTAGTATTAATTTTAAGAAGTTTCATAAAGAAAAAATAAATAAAAATGATCACTTTATTTTTGTCTGGTCAAAACTAGGAGTGACAAAATTTTATCCAGTCCATTGCGTTATTCAATATACTTATTGGGTGTTAATGAATAACATTCATTAATGACCAATAACAAAATAGATAATTATGGATATTAACCGGTTATCCATTGAGTTTAGCCATTAATATCACCACAACCATTTGGTTTATCAACTAATGCAACCACCACCACCCACCTCTACTCATCACCGCCACTTCCCAACTCCGGCAACCGCCACCAATCACTACCACCCACTGCCCACCACCACCACCATTTGCTACCCATCACCACCAACCTCCGGCAACCACTTGCCAACACCACCATTGTATGCTTCCAACCTCAACCTCGGTCGACCACCTGCTGCCACCGCCCACTGCTTCCGGCACCTTCGCCCATCGCCACCACCATCTACCCCAACCTCCGCCACCGCATGTTGCCCATTGCCGTCACCACCACCACTATATGTTCTTTACTTAAAAATGATAATAAATATAAATGCAACTTGCTATTAACAAGATTCAAATTTAGATCAAGTTACTATATACCAAAACTTACCAACACTAGGCTAGACTCATTTTTGAAATTTATTTGAATGTTTAATATAAATAGAAACAAGTAATCATAAAAGTTGTTGATTATTATGAACTTATTTATTATTTTGTTTTGGATTATTTATAATTATAATGAATATAAGTATTTAAATTTAATTTTTTTTTGTATTTTATAAAAATTGCACCTAAATTGAATCAACTTATTGTACCGTACACTCTTCATTTTCGTATCAATTTCATTTTTGTTAAATTAGTAGTTGGCTCCATTTCATTTATTTAACTTAATATTTGTTGCTCCATTTCATTTGGTTTAAAAAATATTTAACTAGAATTTAAAAGTTGGCAAGACAAAAAAGAAAACAAAGTCTACACAAGTTTAATATGCATTTTTTATAATAAAAATTCATGACCACAAATTATTACATTTTTAAACAAAAAATATGATATTTTTTTTAAATATTTGATGATTCATTTCATTTCATTAACTTTTAGTAGCTCATTAGTAATAAAATGACATTTTTATGCCTCAATTTTTGAAAGTAGACTATTTAAGTGAAACATTCCTAAATGAAATAGCAGACTTTTTGCCCAGAACAGAGTGAGTATATTGGTTTGATAGCCGTGGGTGTTTGTTAGTATAATCAGAATGATTAGCAATTCATTACTTGCTGTCTTTTTTAATCTTTGCATCTGATACTTTTTTTTATTCTATTATAATTTCTCTAGTGTATTTGTAAGAACAAAAATATTTTATAGACAGCATCTGCCGAGATAACTGAAGCATGAAACAATTGAAGCATTTTGTGATATAGAGTTTCCTAGAAAGGTCCCCAACCTATAGGTGTGGGTGCCCCGGATTCTCCCGGATCCCGCGCTCCTTTTTTTAGGGGAACGCGAGTTGCGGAAGGACATCACGCTTTCCATTCCACCCTCCCTTATTTAGAGGAGGACGAAATTAAAAGTGCATAAAGAGTGTTGTCAAAAAGTGCGTTGGATACACCTCGGTTACCGAGTGTGCTTTAGTCCATTATGAGAGCTTTGGATTTTTCCATATCTCACCCTCTCTTATTTAGGGGAAAACAAGATACAGAAAAACGCATCACCCTTTTCATTCCATCTTCCCTTGTTTAGGAAAAAAAGAAAAGTGCAAAAAAAGGATGTTGCGAAGGTGCTTGGGAACACGCCCTGCCTCACTGTGGACTTTTGTATATTCTGGATTACTATGAGTGCTTTGGGCTTTCCGTATCTCATCATCCCTTGTTTAGGGGAAAACAAGACGCAAAAAATGCATCACACTTTTCATTCCCATCGTCCCTTGATTAGGGAAAACGGAAAAGTGCAAAAAAAGATGTTGCGGGCATGTTGTAAGCAGAGTTTGTAAAAAAGAGGTTCGAGGCTAAGTTACGAGGTGGGAATGTGTTAGGCACCCAACTCGTCCTTTTGGTCTCAAAAAAAGTTTTTGGCTAAAATAAGCTTTTATTATATTTATTTAGCAAATGAAATAAAACATTTAAACAAATATATCTGTATCTACATTATTTACAGATTTACAACCGCTTCTTTTAAGAAGTTACAAATACATTTATAAATATTTGGCCATAATAATAGCACTTTTTAGTGTTATTTTTATAGAGATCCGAGCAGTATAACTGCTTATATTTTTACATTGGGCCGGTTTAAAAATAGTACTTTTTGATATAAACTCTTAAAGGCTTGCCTTTAAGAGTGTACGGTGTGCTCGCTCTGTCCTTCCGGGAGAGAGAGTCTTTTGTTGTTGTTGTGATTCGGGTAGAGTAACTACTTCCGAAAGCTGCTTTCAGGCACCGTGAAACGGGCGGAGCAACTGCTTGTGTTTTTGCTGCTGTCTGTTTGTTGTTGGCGGAAATCGGGTAGAGCAATTGCTTGCTTCTGGCGGATTTGGCCTCTAGATTCGGGGAGAGTAACTGCTCTTTTTTGGATTTTCGGACTGGGGAAATAAGGTGGAATCCTAGCTAGAAGGCTAAGGTTCACTTTGACCAGTTGGATTTATGTTTGGAGGAGATTTGACGGAGCTTTGAGGCTTATAGGAGGAGGGGTACTCTCTCTGGTTTACTGCTTAAACTGAACGCGGTTTCTTTAACTGCGTGAACTGTGTGTGTTGTGAAGTGAAGACTCAATTCACTGAAGCCGGATGCCTTTATTTATAAGCTAGAGGAGGGACTCCGTTGGCATTTTCATTTTTCTTTCTGTGCTTCATCGACTTGTACCACGAGCTTAAGAGAGTGTACCGGAGACAAAATGTCACAGTTCCCATTCACTATGCTGGTGCCACCCATATAAGAAGTGGGCGCCAAGCCTGGTTTGCATGTTAGCGGTGCCTAGTTCCAATTTTATGCCTCCTTTTGACACTTTGGCCCCCTGCATTTCACTGTTTTGCACATCTTGCTTTTCCTTTTGCATTTGTCAACCTTGTAACTTGACATTTGTTAAGTTTCAATAGGTCTTGATATCACATGTCATGTCACATACCAGGGGAATGAAATTAGGGTGTCTACAGAGCCCCTCAACGATGGAGTTTACGGGTAACCCGCAGCTTACCGAGTAAACGAACATCGTTGATAAGAAATAGACTCCCAAAATTCATGGAAATTATAATGGGGAGGGATGCAACAGGTAGCAGTTATAATGCAAAAGTTTATAATGCATGTCAAATCTCGCATATCCTAGACATATTTAGTTGGTTGTAGCATGTTATCATAGTTTTTAAGCAAATATGCAAATGAAATGGTCTGATGGTCGGACCTACCGAAATAGGCTGCCTACGTATCCCTTAATAAAAGGAATCAGACCAAACGTAGTTTGGCCTCATGCAAACAAACAAAGCTAGGTGGGATACCAAGATCAAACATCGCATCCTCAAAGGGTCGAACCCTTTGCCGAATATGATGGTGGGATAGATCGCATCCTCCGGGCAGGGTCCTTCGTCGGAGTACGATAACCTTTTCACTGGCCCAGGGCACGCAACCCCCTCGCAGAAAAGGCTGAACAGCTCAGGAGAAACATATTCAAGTTTGATCATTCGTCTTGGGGTTATGCCCCGTGATGAGATGATCCCATGCTACTCCTAGAAAGCAGGAAAATATCACATCCTCAGGGGTGGACATCCTTCGTCGAATGCGATAGTGGAACACATCATAAGACATTGCATCCTCAACGATGGACATCCTTCGTCGAATGCAATGGTGGAACACATCAAAAGACATTGCATCCTTAGGGGTCGACATCCTTCGTCGAATGCAATGGTGGGACCAAGTGAGACACATGCATGCAAGTAAAATATGAATACTTTACCTTTCCTTACCCTTTCTTGCTTTTGTTCTGTCACTGCTTTTGCTACTTTAGTTGCTTTTGCTACTTTTGCTGCTTCTGCCGCTTTTGCTGTTTTTGCTACTTAGTTTTCTCTTCTTGTTGCGTTTTTTATTTTTGCTGGGGATTTCCTTTTGCTGCTGTATTTCTAACTTTTGCTTTTCTTTTCTTGCTTGCTTTTTGCATTTCTTCTTTGCATTTTCTTTGTTGCGCTTCTTGCATTTTTTTTCTTTCTTACTGTGCTCTTTTTCTTTTCTTTCTTGCTGCGCTTTTTTTTTCTTTTCTTTCTTGCTGCGCTTTTTTTTTTTTTTTCGAGGATTTTACCTTTGCCGCTGCTTTTTCTTTTATTGCTGCTGTTTTTCCTGCTTTTCTGATCTTCTTGTAGCTGACCTGCTGGGGATGTTAGTTTCCCTTTTTATCTTGGATGGATAGCCGTCAATTTTTGTCAACAAAGTTAACTTTGTTAATTTTCCGTTAAGCTTTCAAGGCTATTTTGCAATTTTGGCAACTTAAGGACTTAAGTGCTGAACTTTTGAACTTTGGAGGGGGAAAGTGAAACTTTTCTTTTTCTTCCCCATAAGTGACGGGGAGAAAGATGCAGAAGCAACAGCTTCTCATTCTTTCTTCTTCTTCGTTCTTCCTTTCCTCGATTGTTGCCGACGAGCATATCTGTAGACACCCCAATTTCGTATCCCTGATGTGTGACTCTGACATGTGATATCAAAAACTGTTTAAACTTAACAACATGTCAAGTTACAGGGTTGAAAATGCAAAAGGAATAGTAGGATGCATGAATAGTAGACTGCAGGGGGGAAAGTGTCGAAAATTGGAGAAGTTTCAACAGTTGGCACCGCGTCACGTGTCCTTGGCGCCGCACCAAAATACCCTTTTGGTTGCGCCAAGCTCCCAAACAGTGCCCGAAGAGTTAACGCATTGTGCAAATTATCAAAGGCGCGGTACAAGCCGATGAAGCACAAATCCAACTATAAATATCAGTGTCCGGCTACGATTTCAGGACAATTCGACGAAGGCTTGAAGCCCAGATAAACTCTACGTATTTTTAACGCAGTGACCGATCAATGAGCGAGAGTGATCCCCCTCTCGCATAAAGCCTCGAAACTCTGCCAAACCTCCTCCAAATACAAATCCCACCGGTTAAAAGTGATCCATAGCCCTTTAGTTAGGTATCCACCTTATTTCCCCGGCTCAAAAACTATAAAGTAAGTCGTTACTCTGCCCAAGTAAATAGGCCGAAATCACCAAAAATAAGCCGTTATTCCACCCAACCAAATAGGCCAAAACCACCAAAAATAAACCATCACTCTGCCCAAATCACAGCAGCAGCAGCATAAAAGTCTCCCTCTCCCGAGAAGGACAGAGCGTGAACACCCCGCTCTAAAAGGTAAAAGCCTTTAAGGGCGTTATTTTTATAAAAGTTGTTCTTTAAAATCCGGCCCAATGTAGAAAATATAAGTCGTTGTGCTGCCCAAATTTAATTAGAAAATACTATGTAAAAGAGCCATTATAATTGGCAAATATTTTTAAATATATCTGTAATTATTGTAAGGAGATGGCTGCAAGTACGTAAATAATGTAGCCGCGGATGTATTTGCTTTTATTTTCATGTCTTTAAATGCTTTATTTATTTGCTAGATAAATATAACAAAAAGCATACTTTAGCCAAAAACCGCTTTTGAGATCGAAAGGGCGAGTTGGGTGCTTAGCACCTTCTCAACTCGTAGCTTAGCCTCCGAACCCGTTTTATAATCTATGGTTTTTCTTTTTTGGTTTTGCTTTATTTTTGACGTAAAATAAAGATGGCGACTCTATAAAACATTTTGGATCCAATGGGGGCCTCGCAACACTCATTTCTTGCACTTTTCAGTTTTCCCCTAAAAAAGGGAGAATGAGAATGAAAGGGTGATGCATTCCCATATCCTGGTATCCCCTAAACAAGGGATAACTTGATGCCGGAAACCCAAATCACCCATAGTGATCCGAAATAGGCCATAAGGCTATTTTCATAAAATCCATAGTGGGGGCGTCGCAACATCCTTTTTTGCACTTTATCGTTTTCACCTAAAAAAGGGAGAAAGAGAATGAAAGGGTGATGCATTCCCATATCCTGATGTCCCCTAAACAAGGGATAACTTGATGCAGGAACCCAAAGTTCCCATATTGCATCAAAAATCCACTAAAGTCAACTGAGGCGCATTCCAACGCGCTATTTTAGACAGCACTCCTCTCGCACTTTTAATTTCTTTTTCCCCTAAACAAGGGAGGATGGAATGAGAGTAGTGGTGTCCCGCATCCGCACGTACGCGCACCCCTATCGAAGGGCGCAAGCACAGTCCAGGCGACCCACAGTGGCGACTCTGCTGGGGAGATCGTTTTATTTTAAATAAAATGGAGGGCTTAACTCATAGAAAAAAAACTTTTTTGTTTTTCTTTGTTTCTGGCTAAAGTATGCTTGTTATATTAATTTATCCATTTGAATATTGCGTTCCTATACATCCGTGCCTATATTTGTGGATATGATCCTCCATCTTGCAGCAGTTTCCTTCCGATAACTGTTACAGGTATATTTAAAAATATATTTTTTTTAAAAAGCAAAAAAAATTCTCGAAAAGAAAAAAATAAAAAAATATACATAAAAAAAATTTCACAAAAAAAAATACATTAAAAAAATAAAAATAAAATGTGTGTTGTATATATGTTTGCAATAAAATTCCGGGCAGCACAATAAAAGGAAAAGGGGCTTTATTTTTAATATTGCTTTATTTTCAGCCCTACATATTTATTTTGTTCTGTTTATTATTTTTATTTCTCAAAATTTGTACATATTTGCATTTATTCAGCTATTTTATTTTTGGGATATAGGACCAAATTTGTAATTAATAAGAATAGATAGATTCCCCGCTTTTCTTTCTATTTCTTAATGTAATGTGCTTGCTTGCTCGCGCTCAAACTAAAAAGCCGAGAAAATCCACGCGTAACAGCAAGACAGACCATATCTGTTTTTATATTATGTTTATATATATATATATATATATATATATATATATATATATATATATATCTAAAAAATAATAATAATAATAAAGATTTTACTGCTGTGGGTCCCAACGGGCACAATAATAAGCTAGAAGGGGGGGGGTTGAATAGCTTATTCTACACTTAAAAACTTTTAAGTAGGTTCTTTGAAAGGTACTTTCAATCTATTGAAAAGATTGTAGTAGCGGAAGTCTTTCAAATAAAGCTGGTTCAAGTCTGCCGATAAGGACTACCGGTACATCTTAACAGATTACTTAAGTTTGCTGTAAAGGGTAAAGATAAATGAAGTAATAAACAAATCAATGAGCAGACAAACAGTAAAGGAATTAACACAAGTATTTTGGGATGGTTCACACTATAAAGAGTGCTACGTCCACCACCAAGGCAGTCAACCTTGGATTTAAATAGTGCACTATGTTTTCCACTAGATCTATTACAAGGAATATTCCCAATGGATCGTGTACAAAATATTGACTTGTGTTTGGGGGTTAAGGAATTAAATATCTGTGAAAACAGGATATTTAATTCGTGCAGAAGTATAGCTATTAAATGAAAACAACAAGAAGTAAAGTAATAAATGTTGATGCACAACTTCTTGTTGTTGACGTGGACTTCTGGATTTGTTGAGGATCTCTTGAATGCACTGAGTTATAAGACTTAGAGTTGTTGTAGATTTTCAGAGCAATTCGTCAAGTGTCAAGTCTTTTCTTCAATCTTAAATGGCAGCATTTATAGCATGAGCATTCTGGAGATCCGTTGGAGAAGACGAAGACTTTAACAACTCTATTAGGTTGAATGCATTAAATGCATGGGGCTGTCAATCAAGAATTTCGTCTTCACATATATCGAGCAGGGAATGAGTACTGAGATCTTCTGGAAGTTGGGCAATCTGGATGTCAGATATGTGAGAGTTGTTGCAGACAGTAGGTGACAGTATTCTTTCCTGCTTTCACTGTTCAGTCTGAAAAAGTCTTCCTGCTTTTCAGAAAGCTGCTTTCGGCCGGACAGAGATGTCAGGGAATGTCTTCAATTTAAATTCAAACTGATAAGGATAAATTTAAATTGATCCATTAAGATTTGCTTGACTGGACACGTCATGATTGACCATGTTTACACAAGGTCTGCCGTTTGTAAGATTGAGCAGGTCTTCCGGTGAAGCCTTGAAGAGGTCTTCCGTTGAACCTGTGAAGTCCTATAAAAACTATACTTGACAAAGTTCTATACACAGTTGCCACGCTAATCGATACGCAGCCCAATTAGCCACTGATGTATAAAACTAGTGTAATGTATGAGCAGATATAAATCTAATACAATAAGAATCAACAATCTCCTCCTATTTATATCTGGTCATCATTACCACAAATGAGGTCTATAACCAACTATGTGATAGATAATAGCATGTCTAAGAGATTTATTCATTTAGTAACGGAAGACATGCCTCTATCAAACAGTAGAGCACCTCAAGTGTAAAGACTAATCTAAGTGCATAAAAAGATAAGGAAATCATAGAACAGCACACAGATCAGTAGCAATCAGTTTTAAATAAATAAATTTAAACTGAGTGTTTAAATTCTAAGCAGATATAGAAAATGAAATAACAAGAATTTAAACATAAGACAATTTTGAAAGGCAGATAATCTTCTGTACAGAGTTTTCAAAAGAGTAAAATAAATACAAAGGTTAAGGGAAAAACAGATACATAATTTAACAAGATGAGATCAATATTTGGAGAAGGAACTATTTTATGAGCTCAATCAATCTGGAGAAAACCGAGTTGCCTTGTTACGTGCCCAAGCCCATCTGCGAAAATCTCTTACAACATCAAAGTCTTTCGCAGATGTCCGACTATTTTTTTGATCAACTTAAGGCTGATGCAACTCCCCCTAATATTGATCTCTCTATGATCCCGCACTTGGTTACAGAGGAATGGAATCTTTCTTTGATAAATCCGCCCTCAAAGGAAGAAATATATTTGTCTATTACTGGTTTGAATAAGGACAGTGCTGCCGGTCCTGATGGCTTCACAGGTCAATTTTTTATCTCTTGCTGGGATATTATTCAAGATGACCTCCACTCAGCTGTTCTGGAATTCTTCTCTGGGTTCTCTCTCCCTCGTTCTTGGACTAGCACCTTCATAGCTACTATTCCTAAGACTGATTCTCCTACTTCTTTTAAAGACTTCCGCCCCATAAGTCTTTGCAATTTTTGCAACAAGATTATCTCTAAGTTACTTGCTTCTCGACTGGCTCTTTATCTTCCTCAGATTATCTCCCCAAACCAAAGTGCCTTTACTAAGGGTCGGATTATTCAGGATAATGTTCTATTGGCTCAGGAACTTGTCACTTTCTTGGGCAAAAAAGTTAATGGCTCCAATATCATCCTGAAACTTGATATGGCAAAGGCTTTTGATCGTGTTTCTTGGTGGTTTCTTATTCAAGTTCTCAGAAAATTCGGCTTCCATGAGATTTTTATTGATCTCATCTGGCGTCTTATATCCGACAACTGGTTCTCAGTTCTCATCAATGGCTCTCCTTCTGGTTTTTTCACCTCCTCTCGTGGTCTTCGTCAGGGAGACCCTCTTTCCCCAAGCTTGTTTATTCTAGCATCTGATGTGCTTAGTAGAAGTCTCAATGCATTGCACAATTCGATGGCTCGCTCTCGGTTTTCAACTCTTAGTGGCTGCCCAATTATTTCCCACCTTTCGTTTGCTGATGATGTTATAATTTTCTGCAATGGGAATCGTTGGTCTATTCAAAAACACTTGGATTTGCTTCAGCTCTATGAACAAATGTCTGGTCAGCTTATTAATAGAGCCAAAAGCCGACTTTTCGTTGCTCCCTCTATCAGCCCTGCTAGGGCCAGCCGCATTGCAGATTCTTTCGGTTTCCCTTTGGGTTCTCTTCCCATTACTTATTTGGGCTGCCCCCTTTATTACGGGCGAAAATCTAGAAGTATTTTTGATCCTCTCCTCATCAAGCTCCAAGCTAGAGTGGAATCTTGGTTAGGATCCTTCCTTAACGCGGCTGGGAAAATTACTCTTATCCGTCATGTTCTTCAATCCATCTCAGCTTATCTTCTAGCCTCCTTGGATCCTCCTAAGTCAGTTATCAATTTGATTGAGCGTTTCTTAGCGAATTTCTTTTGGAGTAATTCGGATGGAGCTCATAAATCTCACTAGGTTGCTTGGCGCTCCTGTTGCAAACCCAAGTCAGCAGGTGGTCTTGGTATCCCCTCTCTTTCTTCTATGGTTCAAGCCTATTCCATAAAACTTTGGTGGCGTTTCCGTTCCTCTAACAACATTTGGTCTGAATTTCTGAAAGCCAGATATTGCTCTTCAGTGCACGCCACGGTTTCCGCTTTAAAGGGCTCTCATGTTTGGCGCCGTCTAAAACTTATCCAACCCTTTGCCGAGCCGCATATTCACTGAAACATTGGCTTTGGTGACTGCTCTATCTGGTTTGATAAATGGCTCCCTGGTCAGCCCCTTACTCGTCCTCCTGATTGTGATCTTGTTTATGTGAAAGACTTATTTGATCCGACTGGGCTCAACCTCACTCCTTTGGCCATTTCTATTCTCCCGGCTTCTGCCAGAACAATTATTCGGGATCAGCGCATTACTCTTTCTTCCCAGCCTGACAACCCGTGTTGGACAGTTCACTCTTCTGGTAAATTTTCTCTCTCTTCGGCCTTCTCTATCCTTACTCCGGCAGATAATACTTTTCCTTCAGCTAAGTTTATTTGGCATAAACTTCTGCCCCCTCATATTGGCGTTTTTCTTTGGCGCTTAATGCTGAAGCGTCTCCCTATTGATGAAGCCCTGATTCATAAAGGCTTCCAAATCGTTTCTCAGTGTGTTTGTTGCTCTCAACATTCCATTGAAACTTTTAATCATCTCTTCATCCATGGTCAATTCGCTTCTTCGATTTGGTTGGCTTTCAGTTCGTCCCATAATCTCCCTATTCTGGGAGATACCATTATGCACAGATGTATGGCAGGCTGGAGTTCCTCTTCTACAGCTCATAAGTTACTTCCTTCTCTCATTCTTTGGCATATTTGGAAGGCCCGTAATGCTATAATCTATGACAGCTCTGGTTTGTCTATTCCTTATGTTATCCATGCTATTTCTCAAGATCTCTCTATCGTGATGGGCAGTGAGAATTTCTTTATCCGGCAGAATCCATCGAGTTCCTTTATCTCCTATGCTATTAGGAGGCAAAGACGAGTCCAAGCTGTTTCTTGGTCTAGGCCGAATGGTCCTTTTATTAAACTGAACTCGGATGGAGCTAGTCGGGGCAATCCGGGTATTAGCGGAGGCGGGGGAATTATTCGTGACTCTAAAGGTAATTTTATTTTCGCTTACGCCTCCTTTTATGGTTCTGCTACGAACACCGAGGCAGAATGTAAGGCCCTTTTTCAGGGAGTTTGTTGGCTTCATTCTCACGGATTTCGTCAGGTTATAGTGGAGATGGATTCTATGATTTTATATAATTGCCTCGCTAATGGTCATCATTTTCCCTGGGCTCTTCATTACTATATTCGAGGCATTTTATCCATGCAAAGGGACTCCTTATTTATCTTCAGGCACTGTTATAGAGAAGCTAACTCTGTTGCTGACGGGCTTGCTAATCATGCTATTGATTTGCGGTTGGACTCTGACTTTTCCTCTCTTGATGTTTTGCCTCCTCTTATTAGAGGGAATATTATCCTGGATAGACATGGTACTTCTCATATTCGTATTTCATAGGTCTTTAGCTCTTTATTGTATCTATTTCGCTTTCGAGGTTAGGCTCCTTTGTCCCCCCATTTATAAGGGTAAGGCTGGTTGTCCCCCTCAAGTTTGTATTTTTCCTTTAATTAATAAAATTATGCAGGGTACCGTCCCTATTTCCTAAAAAAAAAAAAAGAAAGAAGATGTTGCCTGGCCAATGTGAATAGGAGCGGCAGAGGAGGTTGCTCCAGGAGACGAGGGTCGGAGGGGCTGTTGGAGAGGTGGAGTGATGGAGTCGGAAGAGGTTGAGTCCTGGGTTGGAATGGTGTTTTAAGAAGAGGAGATGGTTTGTGGTGGGGGAGGGGTTGGTGTAGAGTCTAACTCAATATCAGTATCAGAATTTTCACTAACAATTGAATGTGTGGGTAAGGGGTCGGTGGAGAACCAGAAGGAGGGGGCAGGATAAAAGAGGCTTTTGGGTTTGCGAAGGTTAGGTTGAGGTTGTGGTTGGTCAGGGGAGAATAGATCTACTACTGATGAAAGATCAAATAGGAATCTGGCAGCAGCAGAGTGTATTGGTTTGGTAGGAGGGAGTTGGGTTGGTTGGCAAGGTGTTGATGAAGCTGTTTGAGTAGGCTGAGGTGAGATAGGGGTAGATGGGTTAGGTGAGTAGTTGAAAGGTGAAGGAGGAGGAGGAATTGGGGTTTGGGTAGGCTCCTCCTGTCTGTGAGGCTCCTCCTGAGGGATAGACTCCTCCGGAGGGGGTGAATTCCTCTGAGTAGATGACTCAGGCGGAATAGGTTGGCTTGGAGTGGCAGTAGATGGTTGGTTATCGGTAGAGGGTTGGTTAACGGTAGATGGTTGGCTGTCGGTAGATGGTTGGCTGGCGGTAGAGGACTTGGTGCCGGTAGACCTCTTTTTCTTCCTTAGCAACTGAATTGGGGACTCAGCTGCTTCATCGGTAGAGGCGGGAATGTCTGTAGGTGGCTGGTCCTCAAAGGTTTTACGTAGTCTCCTACGTTTTGGTTTAGGTGAGGGTGTAGGTGAAGATTGGGATGGTCGTTTGTGTTTAGGAGAGGGCTGGGAAGAGGAGGTAGTTTGTTGAGTAGGTGCTGGTTGAGCTTGGGATGGTTGAGCTGGGAAAGGTGATGGAGGTGGTTGGGCTGAAGTCTTGTCCTTTTGGCCTTCCTTCATCTCCTTCCTAATCCATTTGGCCTGTTGCTCTTCAGTAGCTACCTCTTCTTCCGGCCTGGCCTTTTTGCCCTTGGCTTTCTGCTTGGCCCGTAAGAGCTGCTCTGCCTCATCAGCCAGATCTTTGGCTTGTTGATGGAGGGTCGTAGCAACTTGTTCATCAAACTTTGCAGAAGCCTTGTTGAAGGTTTTGCTAGCCGCTTCATAAGCTTCCATGTTGAAGCGAGTGACAATAATCGGTAGTGGCTTAGCAATCTTGTCGATGGAGACGGGCGGAAGACCTTTCTGCAGCCTTCGCTTGTTCTCGTATTCTTGATATTTGTTGAAGAATGAAGCGATTAGCTGCTTGTCCTTGGACACCAATATAAGCTCATCCTCTTTTAAGGAAGAGTTAACTTCCTCAGTGTCTCGTTGGAGAGCATTGATCAATCTGACGAATGGGCGTTTGCAGGTGGGGTTGTTCTTCACTCTTTCCACCCACTGCTTCAGTTCATTGAAGATGATGGCTCCGAAGTTGAGACGGGTTTGAATGAAGACGGCACATGTAAGGTTCAGCTGTTGTGCCGTGAACATATCATGAGCACCACTTTTGAACAGCAACCCCTTGTCCATTAAGTGGCTTATGCAGTAGACGTCCAACAGGAAGAGATTCCTCAGCATCTTCCCCTGTGGTTCGCTTGGGGTATCAACTCCCCTCATTGCTTCCCAGGTATGATCAGCCTCAGCAATGGTCGATTCAAGAGCGCCACCAAAATGCACACCAATAATGGTGGAGATGGTCTTGGCGGTGATAGAGATAGGACGGCCTCTAATCCATCCACGCAGAGCGTTCTTGTTCATGAGCTCCATCCTTTGGTAGAACTCTTCTGCCAAGAAAATGTTGTAGTCTTTGTCGTTGAGGCAGAAGAGTGGAAGAATTCCAGAGGCATTCATGTCATCGCATGCCTTGACTCTGGCGGCTATAGTGCAGATGGATTGAAGGTCAATGCACATACCGGGTATATAATGTTTTGGGTCCAGGGCAACGATGACATCATGAGCAGTGGGAAAGGTAGGGTATCCCGGAAGGTTGACATCCAAAATTGGAGGAATGTCCTTTTCTGGGTCTAGCACCTTCCTGTTGTCTCGCTTTGATTTTGATGATTTTGCCTGAAAGAAATGCAGCCAGAAATTAGGGCTTTTTACCACAAAAGATTTAAACAAACAGAGATTTCAAGTTTTTCTGAGATAATAGAAGATTTTGAAAAGACAAACTTGAAAACCTAGAATGTTTAGAGTAAGCAAACCAGAGAAATGTATAACAGAAGTTTTTTAAGAGAGTAAGCATTTCAACGTATATAAACGACTGTTAGGTTTTAGGTTTTGAAGAACAACAATGGCGAATACTGTTAGATGCTCGAAAGTATCTTTTCGTAAACCAGAACTATGAGGTTAAGAAATGAAATACGAAATAGTAAACGATAAATTGCGAGTAGGAGAGTAGGGAAGAACATACCATTGATGTCGATGAGAAGAAGAAACAAGAAGATTTTGGGAACAAAGAGAGCAGTTGCACAGAGAGAGAGTTTGAATAGAGAGAGAAATGTTTTGGACAAAGGGGTTTCGTAATGTTTTGGAAAGGGCGGTTCAAGGTCTATTTAAAGAAGAAAAATTTAGCGCAAAAGCGGGAACTTAAGATATTTTCTAAGTACCAATTTTTATCCTTGACCCCCTTTATTGCTTAGAAACCTCTTTAATAAAAATAGACTAAGGAAAGATACTAACCTTTAAGTCTTCCGCTAAAGGGAAAATAACGTCTTCCGGTCAGTCTAAAACTAAGTCTACCGGTATGAAAGAAAAATAATAAGACATTGAAATTAAGCAGTAGGATCAATCATACCAAGATTTCTCCTTAAATAAGCAAACCTGGTGGCATCCAGTGGTTTTGTGAGAATGCCAGCCAATTGATACTCAGTTGGAACATATTCCAGACTGATGTTACCTTTCTCCACATGATCTTTGAGGAAGTGATAACGGATATCAATGTGCTTTGTTTTTGAGTGCATCACTGGATTTTTGGAGACTGAAATTGCTGATGTGTTGTCACACATAATTGGACAATTTGCAGTCTTGATGTTGTAGTCCACTAGTTGTTGCTTCATCTATAGAAGTTGAGAGCAACAACTGCTGGCAGCAATTTATTCTGCCTCTGTAGTTGAGTTTGCAACCGATCCTTGTTTCTTGCATGACCATGAGACAAGTCTATTTCCAAGGAATTGACATGTCCCACTGGTGCTTCTTCTACTCACTTTGCAGGCTGCATAATCTGCATCTGAGTATCCAACTAGATCGAAATTGTTGTGTGTGGAATACCAGATACCTAGATTTGTTGTTGTTGAAACATATCTGATGATACGTTTGGCAACAAGCAAATGTGATTCCTTTGGATTTGCCTGAAAATCTTGCACAAACACAAACAACAAACATAATGTCGGTCTCTCGGCGCAAGTAAGGTAAAGAAGTGAACCTATGATTCCTCGGTACTTGGTCATGTTCTCTTGCTTTCCCTTTTCATCTTTGTCAAGATGGCAGTCGGTAGACATTGGAGTCTCAAATCCTTTAGCTGAATCAAGACCAAATTTCTTGATTAGTTCCTTTGCATATTTGGTTTGGCTGATGAAGATTCCGTCGAAAGTCTGTTGAATATGTAGTCATAGAAAGTAGGTAAGTTCACCCATCATACTCATCTCGAACTTGCTTTGCATCAGCTTCTCGAATCTCTTGCACAGGCTTTGGTTAGTTGATCCAAAGATGATGTCGTCCACATAGATTTGTACCAGAAGAGAATGACATTTGTGCTTGAGGATGAATAAAGTAGTGTCTATCCTTCCTCTCACGAATCCTTGTTCTATTAAGAACTTGGATAGAGTTTCATACCAAGCTCTGGGAGCTTGCTTTAGGCCATAGAGAGCTTTCTTGAGTCGGTAGACATGATCCAGTTTGTCTGGAATGACAAATCCTGGAGGCTGTTCAACGTATACCGTTTCTTGAAGATCACCATTCAGAAAGGCACTCTTCACATCCATCTGATACACTTTGAAGTCCATGAACGAGGCATAGGCTAGAAAGATTCTAATTGCCTCTAATCTAGCAACATGAGCAAATGTTTCACCGAAGTCAATTCCTTCTTCCTGTCGGTAGCCTTGAGCAACCAGTCTAGCTTTGTTTCTAGTAACATTTCCATCTTCATCTCTTTTGTTTCTGAAAACCCATTTGGTGCCGATAACTAGATGATCAGTCGGCCTTTGAACTAAGCTCCACACCTTTCATCTTTCAAACTGGTTCAGCTCTTCTTGCATAGCTTTAATCCAGTTATGATCTTCGATAACTTCATCAATCTTCTTTGGCTCGAGTTCAGATACGAATGCATATGCAAACATAGTCTCTTCTCGAACTCTATTCCTTGTACGAACTCTTGTGTTGAGATCACCAATGATTTGAGAAATAGGATGATCTCTTGTTTCAATAATGGTTGGAGGAAGATCACTTCTGGTGGGTTCTTCCCTTAAGAATTCTGAAGTAGGTTGAGAAGGAGATTCACCAAAATCTGGTTCAGAAGAGATAGGATCTTCAAAACCTTCATTTTCTGGTGAACAAGAAGGATGAGTGATCTGCAAAGGTGTTTGGGGTAGAACAGAAGAGATGGGTTCTGGGTCAACAGAAGAGTTGGAACCGGTATCGGCAAAGTTCAAGTCTGTCGGTGAAGGGTTAGCGGTACTGGAAGGGTCTACAGTTGCCGTTTTCTGATGAGGAGTGGAAGTAGATGTTGTGTTTGTACCTGTCTCATCATTATCAGAATCATTAGCAACATTCGGAGCCTTTCTAGGCTCTAACAAGTCATATTCATCAAAAGAAACATACACAGATTCTAAGATTTTTAAATGAGTTTTACTAAAAATGCGAAATGCTTTTGAATGTTTGGAATACCCCAGAAAAATTCTTTCGTCTGATTTTGCATCAAATTTTCCTCTATATTCTTTTCCATTATGAAGAACAAAACATTTACAATCGAAGGTTTTAAGAAATCCTATGTTTGGGGCTCTTCCTCTCCATATTTCATATGGAGTTGTGTTATGAAACTTGTTTACCAGGGATCTGTTCTGAGTAAAACATGCAGAGTTGACGGCTTCTGCCCAGAAGTACTTTGGAAGTTTTGCTTCTGTCAGCATTGTTCTTGCTGCTTCAATCAGTGTTTTGTTCTTCCATTCGGCTACACCATTTTGTTGACGAGTACCGACAGCAGAGAAATTGTGGCCGATCCCATGGTCATCACATTATCTTTCTACACCATTGTTCTTGAATTCAGTGCCATTGTCTGATCTTATGTCACTAATGTCTTCAAGCTTTTGAGTTTGAAGTCTTCTGAAAAGAGCGGTGACTAGATCATACGTCTCATCTTTTGAGGTCATTGTTTCAATCCAGGTGAACCTAGAGTAGTCGTCAACTACCACAAGAGTATACTTGTCTCCAGAAATACTGACTGTAGTGATTGGTCCAAAGAGATCCATATGCAAAAGTTGAAGAGGTCTGTTTGTTGACAAGACAGACTTTCTTTTGAAGGAAGACTTGGAAAGTTTTCCTAGTTGGCAAGCTTTACAACTTCTGTCATGGTCGACAGACACCGTAGGTAGACCTTTGACAAAAAGCATACTTTAGCCAAAAACCGCTTTTGAGACCGAAAGGGCGAGTTGGGTGCCTAGCACCTTCCCAACTCGTAACTTAGCCTCCGAACCCGTTTTATAATCTCTGGTTTTTCTTTTTTGGTTTTTTTTATTTTTGCCTTAAAATAAATATGGCGACTCTATAAAACATTTTGGATCCAGTGGGGCCTCGCAACACTCCTTTCTTGCACTTTTCTGTTTTCCGCTAAAAATGGGAGAATGAGAATGAAAGGGTGATGCATTCCCATATCCTGGTATCCCCTAAACAAGGGATAACTTGATGCCGGAAACCCAAAGCACCCATAGTGATCCGAAATAGGCCATAAGGCTATTTTCATAAAATCCATAGTGGGGGTATCGCATCATCCTTTTTTGCACTTTTTCGTTTTCCCCTAAAAAAGGGAGAATGGGAATGAAAGGATGATGCATTCCCATATCCTGATATCCCCTAAACAAAGGATAACTTGATGCGGCAAAACCCAAAGTTCCCATATTGGATAAAAAATCCACTAAAGTCAACCGAGGCGCATTCCAACGCGTTATTTTAGACAACACCCCCATCGCACTTTTAATTTCGTTTTCCCCTAAACAAGGGAGGATGGAATGAGAGTAGTGGTGTCCCGCATCCGCACGTACGCACACCCCTATCCAAGGGCGTGCGGGGCACGGGCGCAGTTCGGGTGATCCACAATATCTCCTTCATTTCTCCACCTTTTCTCGATTTTCTTTCGCCAAATCGTTTTTTTTTTTGCTTAATAGATGGCTTCTTCTCAAGATCTCGAAGGGAAAGGCACCGATGTATCCTAATTCGGGCGAGGAAAGAACGGAACTTCCTCCTTTGGTCCGAAATCACGTCAGATATCTCTTCTCAAAGAATGACTGGGGTAATATCCTTCGTGATCGGGAAACACATATGTCTAATCTTCTGATTCCCGTTGTAAGTCTCTTTTTTTTTCACAAACCTACTTGGTCGATTTTTCAAATCTGCTAAGTTTCTTTGCTATTTTGGACTTTTGGAGTAAACCTATTCTTGCTTATGATGCTTATACATGCAACTTATGTGCTAAAATGATGCAATTTGGTGGTTTATTCATAGCAAAAATATGAAATTCATGCTATTTATTTTTGCGTTGCATACTTGAACAATTGGCACTATTTGATTCTGCGATGCCTATCTCATGTATCTGGTTTTTTTTTATAATTATTATATGATGCATGTTTGAGCTTTATAATATTTTTCATGATGCGTGCCCATGCAATAGACTTTTCGGATACATGCATGCATTGTAGAGATATATTGTATGCCAAATGCAACATAAATATTTCCTCTTATATATATATATATATATATATATATATATATATATATGCATGATATATATCATTTATCACCTCACATTGATGCATTTTTTTATCACCTCTTTTTTTTTTTGTTGGAAATACAAATGCATGCATCATATGTGAGTATATATATATATATATATATATATATATATATATATATATATATATATATATATATATATATACATATATATATATGCAAGAAATGCGAAATAAAAATTTCAAATGTGGGAATGCAATATTTTCTTAGTCTTTTGGATGCAAAACATTTTTTTTGTTTTTTTGTTTTTTTTTTGAATGCAAAACATTTCATGATGATATATATATTTTTTGATATGCAAACATGCAACATATGTCTTCTTTTGACATGACTTAATTTAATAGCATGCATAAAAGTTTTATAAGCAATCTTACCTTCTTCCCTCCTTTTTTTTTTCCTGATACTGAGATATTGTTGTTTTCCTCCTCCTCTTTTTTTTTTAGATGCGCAGGACCTTGACCAGGATTCGGGCAAGTTGTGACAAAGTTTTAGACATTTATAACTTATATGCCTGAGCCAACACAAGTTTTGGTGGAGTCCTCTTGCTTTAGTGTATTTTTGCGGGCTTTCAGTCCCTTTCGCTGTTATCTGCCCATTTTTTATGTTTTGCGGGACTATTGGTGGGACACCACCCATACTTTTCATTTCAGCTGAGGGGAGGCTACCTTGACCCCATGTGATTTTGCTGCAATCACAAGCATCTACACCAGCATTGGCCAGACTTTGGAGCCGGATATACTCTCCGTCATCACCACGACGTGGTGGAAGATATCTTGGGCTTCGTACCTGAATTTAAATCCGCATATGAGATCTTCATTGCTAGTGTCAAGAGTTAGCTCTTAGCGAACGCCGGGCAAGTTGATAAGAATAATGGCGAGGCTGTAGCTTGCATTGCCAGGGCGTTCTTGTTTTTCTTTCTGGGGATGTCACTCTTCGCCAATTCATCCACCACTCTGAGAGTTTCCCTCCTGGGCTGTCTGCGGGACTTGGATCATGTTATTGATTATGACTGGGGGAAGGCTGGCCTGGCTGAGCTTTATGCCTCCATGGATCGGGCCAGCCGCAACGACTCGCCAACTCTTAATGGTTTTGCTCCAGCTTAGGAGGTATTCTTCCTTTTTTTTTTTGCCTTTGATTTTTTTTTCGTCAGCATTTTCTTTCTCCCCCCCCCCTTTTTGTCGTATTTCACTGTCTCTTCTTTTTCTTTTTGTTTTTTCTTTGCAGGTCTGGACTTAGTCGGTCATTCACTTTACTTTGGGCCTGTTGCGTCATCGTATTCACGAGCCACCTTTTTTGGCTAAATTTGTAAATGCCAACCGAGTGTGGAAGGATCGGGATGGTCACTCCTTAGATAAGGTGAGGATGTGGGAAAGGATAGTCAGCTCTAGCTCGGGTTCTGTGCATTTATTTCCCCGAAAGGGTTTGGTGGGGCCTTACATGATCACTCTTGAGATGAGCCGTTGTCGGATACTGATGGTATCCGTTATGGTTGATTCGTTGTATATGGGCGAACGGGTCAACCGCCAGCATTCTATGCTTCCGACATTTCCAGTGACACCCCCTACACCTCCTCCCTGGGTGATTGCTCCGGACTTCTTGCCGAAATTTCTTATGCCTCTGAGGGATTATCCAGTTCTAGCATATGAGGAGTTTCTGATGACAATGCTCCATCTTGCCCCTTCAGCGGCTAGGCTTGCATCTGACGTCTCTGATAGGCTGAGGTCTTCCTGTCCGGCTCCTGACGTGCAGTCTGACTTATTTGTGCCTGCCGAGGATTTCTCCACCTTCCAGTATTTTCGTGATTGAAGACTTGTGGAGGAAGTTTTGCTTGATGTCGACATTCCTGAGCGATATCAGGTCCCAGAGCGGGCCCGCGTGGTATACTCTATTTTTTTTTATCTGCCTCGTTTATTATCATTTCATCATTTTTTTAGGCTGACATATGTATATTTTTTTACACCTTTTCTCAGGTTGATGTGCCGTCGTACAAGAAGTTGTTGAGGGGCTTTTTCAGCATCAACAAACTATAGCAGCGGCTCTTGGATGAGTTTACTTGCCGAGGAAATGATGATGATGATGATGATGCCGGCGGGTCGAGTCGTGCTCGAGCGAGGGGACGAGAGTATAAAATTGGCGAGTCCGGCCCTCGAGTCATGGGTGGCAATTTTGGCAGGAGCAAATCTTCTCGCGGCCATTAGCTCCATTTACCTGCATTTATTAGCTTTCTCTTTTTTTTTCTTTTTTTTTTTCTTCCTGTATCAGACTCTATACATATTTCTAAATGTAATGCAATATTATTTTATGATATGATGCAAGAATTAAAGACACGGACTCAATTATTCTAAGAATAAAATAAATATAAACCATTATCTAGGGGTAACGGCACACTGTTACTCATGAATGGAATTTTAGAGGGATACACCTTCAAATTTAAAGCGGGCTTTTCTGGCACTCCGTGGGGATGAAGAGGCAGCCGCCTCTTCCTGTGTTTGATATTTCTCAAGTTGGCAGACGAGGCTACGGCCTAGCTTCTGCGCTTTCCTTCTTTTCTCATGATCAAACAGAGCTGACAGCGGGATGATCGGAGGTCAAAACTAGGATACCAGGCAGTATCGGAGAATAGTAGTGGGACTCCTAGCGCCACCCATAATGGAAGTGGGCACCGTGCCAGGAGTGGGCATGGGTAGCACCTAGGTTTTCTACTGTGCAATCCTGGCTAACGCCATTGTTCATGCACTGTGCGCAGAATTCGTCTACTTCTCTGATTTTCAGTATAAATGGAAGCGGAGGCAGTGTTCATTTCATCATTCACTTGTTCTTTTCCTTCTGTTCGACCTTTTTGAGTTCTCTTTTGCTCAATATGCCTTTCCTTCTGTCAGATATAATTTTGTTTTATCCAGAGATGGCCGCACCAGTTCATACGGCTTTGAAGATAGAGGTTTACGATAATGCCTTGGATTTTTGGGTACTTTCTCTGCGGGCAGATGAGCGAGAATGGTTTGACCATATCTACGGGTACCGGTGCCTGTTGTCATGGCGGACCCTGTATATTAAATGGGATATGCTGAGAGGAGCTTCCAGTTTTTTTTTTTTTTTTACGGAAACAGGGACGGCACCATGCTAGATTTTATTAATATAAAAAGAAATACAAACTTGAGGGGGACAACCAGCCTTGCCCTTATAAATAGGAGGACAGAAGAGCCTAACCTCGAAAGGGGAAATACAAAGCAAATCATTAAGAAATACGAACATAAGGGGTGTTGCTAGCATCTAAAAGAATAAGCCCTTTAATAGCACGGGGGATGTCTAAATCCGAGAGGAAACAGGAATCTGTCTGAGAATCACAAGCCAACTTAGCGAGACTATCTGCAACTTTATTAGCTTCCCTGAAACAATGCTTGAAGGAATAATGACCAAGGTTTTGAAGCCGAAAAATATCACGAAAAAGATAAGCATATTCCCAAGGGTACTTGTGATTCTTCGTGATGCAATCATGAATTACCTTGGAATCAATTTCAATAATGACGTCGTGAAAGCCTTGCTCATGAATCCAAAGAAGACTAGAATGAAGAGCGCATAGCTCAGCCATCATATTAGAACCATGGCCATAGAAATTAGAGAAAGCCATAGAAATTAGAGAAAGTGATCGATGTTTTATTTTATCTATTTCCTTGCAAGTGGACAAGACTATTATAGAATAGACTCGGAAGCAAGGGTCGAACCCACAGAGACAAGTGATCACGAACAGTGCGATTATAGATAGCAAATTATTAACCTAAAGGGGGGTTTTTATGTTTAATTCTACTCTAATCTATTAGTTATAGATGTTTAACTAATTAGGCAGTAATAACAGATATGAAGATCTTATGGTGAGTGGAAATCTAGGATTCTGGGTTTCACTTATATCTCCTTTATGTTCAATTCATAATAATGTCATTCAATGTCTTGGGTTTGTTCACTAAAAATAGATATAGTCTGTTGAACAATTGGTTCAGCCTCCATCCCCGCAAAATTCACCCATTCTATATCCTAAGCACAGGAACTATCAATCTAGCTGTCACCTAGATTTATGATCTATTTGTCACCTAGATCATATAAGAACCTGGTCCTAACTTATCACTCTCGTGCATCGATAGGTCCAATTTATTGTGTTGGTGAGCCAGTGTACGACATATGCACTCGGTCATGCAGTTATCCGCACCTCTAAGCCTTTATTATTTGCGATTACATTCATTTGTTCAAAGCAAAATAATATAGGGATTGATAAACAACACAATCAACAAGCATTGAATAGACATATATATATGAATCAAAACATAAATTCGATACAAGTTACCTCCCACCTCCTAGATTAGGGATGATTTAGTTCATCATAGACGATGAACAGCACATGGAGATGATGGAAGACATGATTTGATCTTCAATACTTGAAATTACAAAACCTAATTGTGTTATACAATCTAAAACTACCTAAAATCTATGTAAAGAGAGCTTCCAGCCGTCCTCCTCTCTTTAGGCTCAGCACCTGACTTCTATATATATTCGGGAGTTGTGATCGGATTGAATGACTGTGTGAAAATCCGAAAAGGTCGCATTCTGCCTACCTTGCGGTCGCAAGGTGCTGGATACCTTGCGTCCGCAAGGTCTCCAGTGTGGGTGGCTTTTGATTCTTTGATTGCTGACTTCGGGGGCCTATACTGCCTACCTTGCGGTCGCAAGGTCTGAGGCACCTTGCGTCCGCAAGGTGTCCAGTTTGTGCAGCTTCCTTGTTTCTTCAATTTTTCTCTTTTGCCTTTTCTTGTAATTTGCACTTAAAACCCTGGAGTTTCGCGTATTTTCACAATAATCCTGAAACTTACAAAACTCACCGAAAACATATATTAGTACTCAAAAGACTCGTGAAATAGCATAATTTAAGTCATAGAAGTATATAAAATCGACGTATAAAATACATCGATCAGAAAGCATAAATGCAGAGGCCTTGAGAGTTACGTAAGATGCCACCACCACCACAAAGGCCCGGATTGCCTCTACTAAGCCCATCCGTATTCAGTTTGAAGCAACCTATAGAGGGACTCTCCCAAGAAACTACTTGAATTCTTACTTTCTTACGCTGCCCATAAGAGATATTAGAACTACTCAAGAGATTCGAAATATAGAAGTTGGCAGCCTGAAAGATGTCCCTAAGATCTGAATCAATGCTGGAAATCAAGTATTGGACTGAATGCTTAACTCCTTCAAAAACTGCACAATTGCGAAACTTCCATATATGCCAAAGAATGAGAGCAGGAATCATAGTGAAAAGAAGAGACTTACGATGAAGCCACCAAGCAAAACAGCGTTGGGGAATGAATCCAAGATGCAACAGAACATCACACATAAAATGGAAGTGCCTCCAAATACTAGAAGCAGTAGAGCTGGAAATGAATACATGATCAAAGGTCTCTATGTTACCTGTGTAAGATCCCGATTCCCGGTTAGCTTGAATTGCGTGCAATGCTCGCATTTCTTCTTTGGATAATTGCTTGTTTGGTCCGTGAGAGAGTCTAGATGTGTATGAGAGACCACATTAAGACTAAAACACTTTTAAGAGATGTCTTATAGTTGTTGACTTGCTTAAGTCAAAGGTCGTAACCCGACGATAGTCGGAATGCGACGCGATTGAGAGTTTACTCGGGTTTTGTGTTCCTGACCTTGATTTGGTCCCAGATCTTTACATGATGATTAAATAACATGTTTAGATGTATTAGACTTCCAATTGGATGCATTCCATAAGTCTCGTGAAGTTTTGACGCCTCGAGAATAGCAACTCTCCTTATCGCGTAGTTTGAGATTGAGCCGGGCGATCGTCTCGTCTTTCGGGAACTTATTTCCCCTATCTGTTGTGCATTATCTGGGAGGCATTCAGGCCTATTTTGTAGCCCTAATATGTGTTTATAATCATGGGTTATTACCCGTCGGTTTGTGGTTTCATTCGACGTTTTGATAGCAAGTTGTTACGTCTTGCGTCGGTTTTGCCCCAGGTTGTTTCGGGTGTTGTGTATGGGAGTCTAGACGTACTTTAAAATTGGTTTGAGACTTGGATGGTTTAGTTTAATGTTTGAGGACTTTAAGGGTTCAATTGTGAGCCATTTTAAAGCTCTAAGGCTCGAGGATGCATGCGGGAACGACCGAAACCGAGCAAGGATTGAACAAAGGAGGAAATGATGTGCACTGGCTTGATGCGCTCGCATCAAAGAAGTGCCATGCGACCGCATGGGGTCCTGGGCAGAATTACGGATTTTTAATCCCTTTACTCACTGTCCGATTTTTTACCCCAATTAAACCCAATTTAAATTAAACCTAAACCTTCCTACTTAACTTAAAACTAGTCCTAATCATTATTAGAGGATTTGGAGGTGGATTAGTGGGTGATTAAGGGGAATTAATCCCCCATATAAAAGGAAAAACTCACGCCTTCTTTCATTTGTTCGGCCAAACGACCTCTTCTCTGCCCGTCTTCTGCGAACACTCACCAAAAACGTGAGGGAGCTGGGAGAGACGACTTCTAGGGCTCGTGAAGGGTGCGATCTTGGAGGCCAAGGTTAGGGTTCTCCTTCCCCTTTCTACCCGTGAGATTGAAGAGAAGGTTGAAGGAGACAACCTCATCTCTTGGAGTTCGGTTGAGCTTGAGGGGCTTTTGAGGTAAGTTTCTACCTCTCTTCCTTTGATTTTTGGGCTCCATTGACCCTAGGGAAACAATCATTTGTGCTATGTGAGGTCAATGGAAGCCATTGTTAGGGTTTGTAGAAGATGCCATGAACCCTAGGTTTTCAAATTGTTGATAGAGTTGATTGAACCTATGTGAGACCATGATTTATGTGAAATTCATGTTCTAAATGGTCTATTGATCTTGGTTATGTTGGTTATCCATGAGTATTGAAGTTGATTTGGTAGAGATACTTGGAGGGTGTTTTGCCCAAATTTGGTTTAGCTTGCAAAATTATTGATGTGAGCTTGATTACTATGTTTTATATGCTTAATAGAGTATATTACACCATATTGTATGATTTAATCATGAATTGGGAATTATGATTGGTAAGGTGACTTGAATGAATTTAGGCACAAGATGGCCCATTTGTTCTAAGTTGCATTGCGAAGTAATTTTGTGGGGTTTATGTGAGTAAACGAACATGGGAAGATGGCTATTGATGATGGTTATGAACATAGGGGACATTGAGACCCATGGCTTCTATGCCCTAAAATTTTAGAAAGGGTAGATTGGACTCAACTGAGTCATTATAAGTTCGATTAAATGCTAAATGAACTTGAGTTGAAATCCTACGACGATTGGATTTCGCTTTGATTAATGGAGTGAAAACATAACTTCCAAACTTTAAATGGTTGGTGATTGTGATGTGTTTGTGGATTTATAGTCTTGGGAATTAAGCCCGAATGACTATTGAGACTTGGTTGTAAACTTTAAGAAATTATTACGGTGTGAAATTATAAAACACATAAAGAATGAAATGTGTTAGTAAGACTCAACGGAGTCGTTATAAGGCCAATAAAATGATAAAGAGCCTTGGGTTGAAACCCTACAATGTTCGGGTTTGTTTGGGATATGTTTGTGCACACCGGGTTTTTGGTTGTGTCCTATGGCGACACTTATGTTATGGAGACTAACTAGAAATATATTTTAAGCATGCTTGTTAGAGCATGGGACAATGGAGACCCACATAAGGTCACGAGATTATTTAAGAGAAGATTAAGAGAGAATCCTCTTCTCAAGGATTTTTGTTGCGTGTATATGAAAACACTTAGAAGTGACTACGGAGTAGTCATGATGTTTTAAGTATGGTGTTGGTGTTATCGATCATGTATGACGATTAGGACTATGATTGAGTCCGGTGTACTTAAAAAAAGACTAAAATAATAAGTCTTGAATTGTGGATATTTTGAGACTAGCGTAGTAGTCTTTGGTTTGATTTGAGTTGAGGATTAAGGAAGACCTCACATTATATTTTATTAAGCTTGTAAGCTATACTTGAATGGGTTAATGACTTGAGGAATAATGAATACCTCAATAAAGTAGTTCTTGAACTAAACTTGTAAGTTAGTTGAACACAATGGTTATATGCAAATATATGCATTGTTCATGATGTTTGGTAGAGCATTATGTCCTACTTGATTTTATGCAATTATATGCATGGTTTATGAGATTTCGTAGAGCATTATGTCCTACGTGGTTATATGCAAATATGTGCATGGATTATGGGATTTTGTGGAGCATTATGCCCTACTTGTTTATATGCAATTATGTGCATGGTTTATGAGATTGTTGTAGAGCATTATGTCCTACATGGTTTAATGAGTCCGATAATTATGAACTTGGTCTCATTGGTTTATACAAGTAAATATCTACTTGATCATTTGGTTTAAAGTCCAATTTGGCGGGTTTTGGTTGTTGTGTCGGCAATGGGACGATTCATAGTCTTTGGGAACAATCGCTATGAATCGTTGCATTGGGTCCTTTTTCTCCTCACTATTTGGCCAATAGTGGGATGTGGTCTCGAGAGAGCCATCTAGCCTACTTTCGAAGCTCCCATTTCTCATCCGAGACGGATGAATGTAACGAGTACTCATTAAGGGAAACTGATGAGTTGAGATTATTTGGGGAGGAAACCCCAGGGTATGATTGATTGGGAATTGAGCCCGGATCATGGTTTGAGATTTGATCTCATGGTAAGTTGGTTGGGTTTTGAACCCGGATTTGATTGTAACGGTTCGATTACGCTATCGTTACACATGTTTATTTATGAGCATTTATATGAAAAATAATATGCTACTTGATTTATGTGAGTTTATGTGCTTTAAAAATTAAGTACATGTTTCATGATGGTATACTAGCATGATACCATGATTTTATGTGATTGTGCATTTATGCCATGCCATGTCATAATATGCCACATGTTGCATTTAGAAACTTATCGGGTCATTATGACTCACTCCGTGTGATTGTTTTCCCTAGTGTGTGCAGTGATCCCGTTAGTACGCGCAGCGGCTTCGGATAACGACTTTTAGCAGGTGGTCTTCCAAGTCAAAAGCTTGGAGTTATTTATTATTATGTTGTTATTTATTTGTGAGGCTCGAATGTAAAGTTATGTAGACTTTACTTGGGTAGATTGTAGTATTATATTATGGTTGTGTATTTGGGAGCCGGTTGTATTGCCGAGCCTTTGTATCCTTAGAATTTATTCCGTTGTCTTTCGAGCATGTGTGGCTCGCTTATTCTAGTTTTGGTATTATTGTTGTTCCTACCTCCGACGCTTTAGTCGTGAGTTTTGGTTGGTGGTTTAGCATTAATTATATTGTTATAGTTGAATTGTTCCTCCGGCATGTTATAGCCGCTGAGTGGTGTTTATCGTTGGGATTTTGTAGTTGCCGGCCTTGGTTGCCGATGGTTTGTTGTGCGTGTCTAATGTTGCGCACGCCCGAATTTTTGGGCCGAGAGATTTACCATCTCTTTGGTTGTTTATATTTAGGAGCTTGTTAGCTCGGGTTCCATTATGGTTTTGCTTCCGCAGTTTTAGTTTTTATTTTCCCTGTATTTGCCGTTATGGCTTTATCTTCCTGTCTTGAGCTTGTTGGCTCATCTTTTGACTCGCACCATTATGCTTAGCAGGTGCTTGTCTGTCTCTTAGTTTGTCCTGATGGCACGACCTTGGGATCTCGTATTGAGATCCGGCCGGGTCGTCACGCTTGGTATCGAGCTATTGGTTAGCTATTTCGCCAGATAGGTTCCTTGGCCTAGTTGGGTTGGGTTTATTGTTGAGATTTTTAACGCCGAGTGTTCCTTGTAGGTATATTATGTCGAGCTTGGCGTGGAGCTAGTTCTAGCGCACTGCTCGAGTACCGCTCGTGGTAATGAGAGAGGGAAAACGTTAATGATCCTCGTGTGACTCCTCAACAAATGTTTAGAGGGGAGAATGATTCCACTATACTTGGGAGATTCTTGAAGTTGGAACCTGAGGGCTTCGATGGAGGGCCCGATGCTTCTAAAGCCGAGCATTGGTTAGAAAGCATGGAAAAGATCTTTGAAGTTATGGGTTGTACGTCAAAAGAGATGGTGACCCTAGCAGTGTTTACATTGAGTGGTGCGGCTGACCATTGGTGGCATGTGTTACGAGATAATTGGAGACACTTTGGAGTGCCCCAAGTGTGGGAAAATTTCATACTGGAGTTTAGGGCACAGTTTATTCCGGCAGTAGTTCGGGAAAGAAGAGAAATGGAATTTATTGCGCTAGAACAAGGAGATATGACTGTGGCTCAGTATTCAGCGAAGTTCACAGAGTTGGCTCGTTACGTGGTTACTTAGTACCGATGAGGCTAAGAAGACCCACCGGTTTGTAAAAGGCCTAAAGATGAAGTATCGTAGGCGCTTATTCCTTTACACCACTGAGTACCGAGATCCGTGGATCGTGCTTATGCGATGGAGTTAGACTTCGAGGAGTATGCTCAAAAGAGAACCTCGAGAGCTATTAAGAGTGATGATAATATTGGGAGGCAAGTAGCACCTCAGAAAGTTAATCAAGGAATCACACGTACTGGTAGACAGAGTGATGTTCCTACCTCTAGTCGGAGACGACGAGGCGGTGAGTTGATATGTAATTTTTGTTTGAGGACAGGACATGCCGAGAACAGATGTTGGGGCAAGGCAGGAAAGTGCTTTGCTTGTGGCGGTGATCATGTTCGTAAAGATTGCCCGAAGATGAGGGTTAATCAGTTTGGGAGTACTAGTCGACAATCTGGTGGCTCCAAGAGAGATGGTGATGGTCGACCTAGAGTTTGAGGTCGTATGCGCGTGGCGGTTGGCCATTGCGGAGTTTTGAAACCTATCCGAATAGGAAGGTATGCCCTCGTATATATATATTATATTATATCGTTACTATTGTTGTTATTATGAGTACACGTCTTATCGGTAGCTCATGTGCATTCATACATACATTACATGGTGTATTGCATATTGTTGGTTTATTGTTTGATTGGGGATAAAGCCCCAATGTGATGCTGGTTTGTGGTATTGTTTGATTTGTGAATTACCGGTAGGTAATCACACATGGTTTGTGGATTCTTGTGTAGTCTATATATTTATAGGACTATACTATATATAAAGAGCATTGAGGATGAATTTGTGTTACGATGATAGTAACCAATGGTTTTATGGGGTTACGGTTTTGTCGGCCTATATTAAGAGCCGGGGTATGAATATTCGTATATATATGTATATATATATGAAGCATGAATTGTATGATGATACTTATTGATTTGATATGATACTTGTATATCCTATGGGGATATGTTTAAGGTGATGAATAATATACATCTATAATATTGTTTATGATTATTATGCGAGTAGGATACACTCGATAAGTGCGAAAGTTAAGTGTTGCGATCTATGGGTTGATTTTAGTGCGTGAACAAGTATGATGTTTCACCGCAATTTTGTTGAAGTTTTGGGTGTTTTGGGAACGTAAGAATATGTGTCGGTTGTAACCTTGGTCTAGAGCTTAAGAAAGGTTGGAATTGTGGAGTATAGACGTTACGACTACTAGTAGCCGAGTCGGTACGTGGTGACTTCTAGCGAGTTTTCATGGTTGTGTACTAGGTACACGAGTTTTGTGGTAAATATGATTGTTGTTTGCCAAGGTAATAGACCTTGTTACTTGACTTGATTTTATTCAGTTATGTGCATTAGTTGTAGGGAACACCTACTTGATGCATCTACATTGTAGTATCTTAAACTCTCATTTCATAATTGTTATCTCCTGCTCATTCATTTCCTTAGCATAGGAGACTATTAAAGGATGCTTAAAACCTTTTATCATGAACCTCGCATCCTTGTAACAAAAGTTTTTGAATATCCAATTTAGCCGGTACCTAAATTGGTGATCAAAAGTGGTTCGTTGTTGGACTAGGATTGGTATGAATTGTGGTAGAATTGACTATACCCATTACCAAATGGAATGGACATAAATGGAAAGAATTTTCAAAACATTTCATTGTTGTGCTCTTATGTGTTTTTACCCGCGATAGGAAGATCGCGAGTATTACTTGCGTGGCTTGCAATGTCAACTTGATTGCCTTTGATTTGGTTGAGAATTGCTCTATAGACAATTATTACTCCTTGTGACTTAAGGTCTGTTACGCGCGAATTTTATGATGTGCCCCGAGACAAATAGTTTCGGTAGTTGAATTTTATGGTACGCTTGAACTTGTTTTCATATTTAACTTTGGGGTTTGTGTACGGGATTTGCTTAGTGTTGTTCATACGTGGTTTCGCGACTCGAATACGAGTCATAATATTTTCAATCTAAAAGAGTTTTATGTGGTTGTGCCTATTGAGAGGTTTTGAAACCTGAGTTTGGGATCACGGTAGTTTGATCCTCATATACTTGGTTTGGTTATTGTGATGGTAGACTCGGAGACTGAGTCTAGGTTTATGGTTTTTGAACATCGAGTGTTTACTCGGGATTGTGAGACACCGTAGTGGTGTCTGGGTATTCCATGTTGAGGTGATAACCTAGCATTGGTTTGAGATACAGTTTAGAATTCGGGACGAATTCTTTTTAAGGGGGAGAGGATGTAAGATCCCGATTCCCGGTTAGCTTGAATTACGTGCAATGCTCGCATTTCTTCTTTGGATAATTGCTTGTTTGGTCCGTGAGAGATTCTAGATGTGTATGAGAGACCACATTAAGACTAAAACACTTTTAAGAGATGTCTTATAGTTGTTGACTTGCTTAAGTCAAAGGTCGTAAGCCGACGATAGTCGGAATGCGACGCGATTGAGAGTTTACTCGAGTTTTGTGTTCCTGACCTCGATTTGGTCCCAGATCTTTACATGATGATTAAATAACATGTTTAGATGTATTAGACTTCCAATTGGATGCATTCCATAAGTCTCGTGAAGTTTTGACGCCTCTAGAATAGCAATTCTCCTTATCGCGTAGTTTGAGATTGAGCCGGCGATCGCCTCGTCTTTCGGGAACTTATTTCCCCTATCTCTGTTGTGCATCATCTCGGGAGGCATTCAGGCCTATTTTTTAGCCCTAATATGTGTTTATAATCATGGGTTATTACCCGTCGGTTTGTGGTTTCATTCGACGTTTTGATAGCAAGTTGTTACATCTTGCGTCGGTTTTTCCCCAGGTTGTTTCGGGTGTTGTGTATGGGAGTCTAGACCTACTTTAAAATTGGTTTGAGACTTGGATGGTTTAGTTTAATGTTTGAGGACTTTAAGGGTTCAATTGTGAGCCATTTTAAAGCTCTAAGGCTCGAGGATGCATGCGGGAACGACCGAAACCGAGCAAGGATTGAACAAAGGAGGAAATGATGTGCACTGGCTTGATGCGCTCGCATCAAAGAAGTGCCATGCGACCGCATGGGGTCCTGGGCAGAATTACGGGATTTTTAATCCCTTTACTCACTGTCCGATTTTTTACCCCAATTAAACCCAATTTAAATTAAACCTAAACCTTCCTACTTAACTTAAAACTAGTCCTAATCATTATTAGAGGATTTGGAGGTGGATTAGTGGGTGATTAAGGGGAATTAATCCCCCATATAAAAGGAAAAACTCACGCCTTCTTTCATTTGTTCGGCCAACAGAGTGCGACCTCTTCTCTGCCCGTCTTCTGCGAACACTCACCAAAAACGTGAGGGAGCTGGGAGAGACGACTTCTAGGGCTCGTGAAGGGTGCGATCTTGGAGGCCAAGGTTAGGGTTCTCCTTCCCCTTTCTACCCGTGAGATTGAAGAGAAGGTTGAAGGAGACAACCTCATCTCTTGGAGTTCGGTTGACAGTTTGTGAGGGCTGTTTGAGGTAAGTTTCTACCTCTCTTCCTTTGATTTTTGGGCTCCATTGACCCTAGGGAAACAATAATTTGTGCTATGTGAGGTCAATGGAAGCCATTGTTAGGGTTTGTAGAAGATGCCATGAACCCTAGGTTTTCAAATTGTTGATAGAGTTGATTGAACCTATGTGAGACCATGATTTATGTGAAATTCATGTTCTAAATGGTCTATTGATCTTGGTTATGTTGGTTATCCATGAGTATTGAAGTTGATTTGGTAGAGATACTTGGAGGGTGTTTTGCCCAAATTTGGTTTAGCTTGCAAAATTATTGATGTGAGCTTGATTACTATGTTTTATATGCTTAATAGAGTATATTACACCATATTGTATGATTTAATCATGAATTGGGAATTATGATTGGTAAGGTGACTTGAATGAATTTAGGCACAAGATGGCCCATTTGTTCTAAGTTGCATTGCGAAGTAATTTTGTGGGGTTTATGTGAGTAAACGAACATGGGAAGATGGCTATTGATGATGGTTATGAACATAGGGGACATTGAGACCCATGGCTTCTATGCCCTAAAATTTTAGAAAGGGTAGATTGGACTCAACGGAGTCATTATAAGTTCGATTAAGTGCTAAATGAACTTGAGTTGAAATCCTACGACGATTGGATTTCGTTTGATTAATGGAGTGAAAAACATAACTTCCAAACTTTAAATGGTTGGTGATTGTGATGTGTTTGTGGATTTATAGTCTTGGGAATTAAGCCCGAATGACTATTGAGACTTGGTTGTAAACTTTAAGAAATTATTACGGTGTGAAATTATAAAACACATAAAGAATGAAATGTGTTAGTAAGACTCAACGGAGTCGTTATAAGGCCAATAAAATGATAAAGAGCCTTGGGTTGAAACCCTACAATGTTCGGGTTTGTTTGGGATATGTTTGTGCACACCGGGTTTTTGGTTGTGTCCTATGGCGACACTTATGTTCTGGAGACTAACTAGAAATATATTTTAAGCATGCTTGTTAGAGCATGGGACAATGGAGACCCACATAAGGTCACGAGATTATTTAAGAGAAGATTAAGAGAGAATCCTCTTCTCAAGGATTTTTGTTGCGTACATTTGAAAACACTTGTGCGAAGTGACTACGAAGTAGTCATGATGTTTTAAGTATGGTGTTGGTGTTATCGATCATGTATGACGATTAGGACTATGATTGAGTCCGGTGTACTTTAAAAAAAAGACTAAAATAATAAGTCTTGGATTGTGGAGATTTTAAGACTAGCGTAGTAGTCTTTGGTTTGATTTGAGTTGAGGATTAAGGAAGACCTCACATTATATTTTATTAAGCTTGTAAGCTATACTTGAATGGGTTAATGACTTGAGGAATAATGAATACCTCAATAAAGTAGTTCTTGAACTAAACTTGTAAGTTAGTTGAACACAATGGTTATATGCAAATATATGCATTGTTCATGATGTTTGGTAGAGCATTATGTCCTACTTGATTTTATGCAATTATATGCATGGTTTATGAGATTTCGTAGAGCATTATGTCCTACGTGGTTATATGCAAATATGTGCATGGATTACGGGATTTTGTGGAGCATTATGCCCTACTTGTTTATATGCAATTATGTGTATGGTTTATGAGATTGTTGTAGAGCATTATGTCCTACATGGTTTAATGAGTCCGATAATTATGAACTTGGTCTCATTGGTTTATACAAGTAAATATCTACTTGATCATTTGGTTTAAAGTCCAGCTGGCGGGTTTTGGTTGTTGTGTCGGCAATGGGACGATTCATAGTCTTTGGGAACAATCGCTATGAATCGTTGCATTGGGTCCTTTTTCTCCTCACTATTTGGCCAATAGTGGGATGTGGTCTCGAGAGAGAGCCATCTAGCCTACTTTCGAGCTCCCATTTCTCATCCGGAGACTGGATGAATGTAACGAGTACTCATTAAGGGAAACTGATGAGTTGAGATTATTTGGGGAGGAAACCCCAGGGTATGATTGATTGGGAATTGAGCCCGGATCATGGTTTGAGATTTGATCTCATGGTAAGTTGGTTGGGTTTTGAACCCGGATTTGATTGTAACGGTTCGATTACGTTTACTGTTACACATGTTATTTATGAGCATTTATATGAAAAATAAGATGCTACTTGATTTATGTGAGTTTATGTGCTTTAAAAATTAAGTACATGTTTCATGATGGTATACTAGCATGATACCATGATTTTATATGATTGTGCATTTATGCCATTCCATGTCATAATATGCCACATGTTGCATTTAGAAACTTACTGGGTCATTATGACTCACTCCGTGTGATTGTTTTCCCTAGTGTGTGCAGTGATCCCGTTAGTACGCGCAGCGACTTCGGATAACGACTTTTAGCAGGTGGTCTTCCAAGTCAAAAGCTTGGAGTTATTTATTATTATGTTGTTATTTATTTGTGAGGCTCGAATGTAAAGTTATGTAGACTTTACTTGGGTAGATTGCAGTATTATATCACGGTTGTGTATTTGGGAGCCGGTTGTATTGCCGAGCCTTTGTATCCTTAGAATTTATTCCCGTTGTCTTTCGAGCATGTGTGGCTCGTTTATTCTAGTTTTGGTATTATTGTTGTTCCTACCTCCGACAGTTTTAGTCGTGAGTTTTAGTTGGTGGTTTAACATTAATTATATTGCTATAGTTGAATTGTTCCTCCGGCATGTTATAGCCGTTGAGTGGTGTTTATCAGGTTGGGATTTTGTCTGTTGCCGGCCTTGGTTGCCGATGGTTTGTTGTGCGTGTCTAATGTTGCGTCACGCGCGTCGAATTTTTGGGTCGAGAGATTTACCATCTCTTTGGTTGTTTATATTTAGGAGCTTGTTAGCTCGAGTTCCATTACGGTTTTTGCTTCCGCAGGTTTTAGTTTTTATCACCATGTTTTGCCGTTATGGCTTTATCTTCCTGTCTTGAGCTTGTTGGCTCATCTTTTGACTCGCACCATGGTGCTTAGCAGGTGCTTGTCTGTCTCTTAGTTGTCCTGATGGCACGACCTTGGGATCTCGTATTGAGATCCGGGTCGGGTCGTCACAACCTGAGTCACAGCAACAGCAATTTGAAGCTAACAAAAAACCTTTACCCCAAAGGCCTTCATCTATGGGAAGACAACGAAGGAAAATTCACCAAAGAAGAACACTAACTTTCTTGGGCAAAGATTTATGCCAAATAAAGTCTGATGAGAGCAAGCGTTGATGACCAGATCGCACAACAGAAAGGGCTGAGCTTAAGGAGAAATTACCTTGAGAATTACTCATCCAACAAGCCCGATCCTCATCTTCATTGAGAGTGATAATCTGGGATTTTATACTATCAAAAGCTGGACTATTGCGAGAAATAGGACTGGACAGAAAATCCCGAACAGTAGATATACAGCAATCTGACGGTTTATCTAATTGGAGATCACGAATCCAATTATCAAACCAAGGAGAACAATTACCCTTGCCAATAACCCAAAAGATTTTCGGTTCAGCAATGTCTCTAGCCTTAAGCATTCTACCCCAGATGTGAGAACCTTTAGAAAGAACAGAACTCGGATGATGACGGGAACAATACCTGGCTGTAAGATAAGAAGACCAAAGATTGGAAACAGTTCGGAAACGCCACCATAACCTCAGGCCATAAGCTCAAATCAAATCAACCATAGCATAAACCCTTATGCCTCCTTCAGAAACAGGTCTGCAACAAGTAGACCAAGAAACCCAATGGCTTTTGTTTTTACCGTCCAATTGACCCCAGAAAAAGTTGGATAGAATCCTGTCTATCATTGCTACAACAGATGAAGGAGGATCAAGAGAAGCTATTTGATAACAAATAATAGAAAGGAGAACATGCTTGATAAGAATAATGTGACCCACTGCATCGAGGAAGGATCCCATCCAGGAACTAATCTTTCGCTGAAGATTGAGAAGCAAGGGATCAAAATACGCCTTTTTCTTACGACCACTATAAAGTGGACAGCCAAGATAAGTAATAGGGAGGCTACCCTTTTGGAAATCCAATACAGAATTAATGAGAGTACTTCGGTGAATATCCGTAGAGGGGGCAACAAAGAAAGAACTTTTCGATCGATTGACGAGCTGACCAGAAGCAGCTTCATAGTCTTTGATAAGAGACTTGTGCTGGGAAAGGGAGGCCTTACTTCCATTACAAAGATAATAATATCGTCTGCAAAAGCGAGATGGGAAATAATAGGACAACCACTAGCAGTCGAGAAGATAGAGGCTGGAGATTGATTATGAAGTCGATTGATACTTCTGCTAAAAACTTCAACCGTGATAATAAAGAGACTAGGAGAAAGGGGATCACCCTGACGAAGACCCCGAGAAGAAGAAAAGTAGCCCGCTGGATCACCATTAATAATAACAGAAAACCAGTTGTCAGAAATGAGATGCTAAACAAGGTCGATAAAGATCTCATGAAAGCCAAATTTTTGAAGAACATTGGTGAGGAAGACCCAAGAAAACCAATCAAAAGCTTTGGCCATATCAAGCTTTAGAACAATATTAGAACCGTTAACCTTTTTCCCCAGATGGCTCATCATTTCCTGAGCTAGAAGAATGGTATCCTGGATAGTACGCCCTTTAGTGAAAGCACTATGATTTTTAGAAATAATATGAGGCTGGATAGGAGCAATCCTAGAAGAGAGAATTTTTGAAATCACTTTAGAGCAGAAGTTGCACAAGCTTATAGGGCGAATATCTTTAAAAGAAACATGATAGTCTATCTTGGGGATCGTGGCAATGAGAGTGCTAGACCAAGAACGAGGGAGAGAAAATCCTGAGAAGAATTCCATAATAGCTTCATGAAAATCCACCCCAATGATATCCCAACAAGTGGAGTAAAATTTCCTTGTGAAACCATCGGGGCCAGCAGCACTATCTCAATTTAAATCCTTAATGGCAGCTCTGACTTCGGACATAGAGGGAGGAGAAATAAGAGAGTCATTCCAATCAGACGTAATGAGAGAGGGAATCATATCCAAAGTAGAAGAAGACCAACCCTCAGATTGGAGCTGAGAGCTAAAATACGATATAGCAGCCTACTTGATCTCCGATTTCGTGGTCAGAGTATTCCCCTCAGTATCCAAGATGGAGTGGATGTGAAGCCGGCGTTGAGCTTGCTTAACTGAAGCATGAAATAATTTAGTGTTACCCTGCCCTTTTTTCAACCATTTAATTTTAGCTTTCAGACGCCAAAACTCTTCATCCCGTAACAGAAACCTTCGAAGTTTAGCTTGGGCCATCATCAGGTTTTCCCGATTGGAGGGGGAGTTGTTGAGCTCATAAAAAAACTCCATCTCCAAAACTTCATCTTCAGCAGCCCAGATATTGTCAAAGATGTTACCAAAAACAGTCTTGTTCCAGATTTTTAATGCAGCCTTAACGTTGCGTAACTTACAAGAAAACTTCTACATTGGTCTACCTGTCACTGATTGATTCCAGGCTTGTAAAACAGTTTCCTTAAATGATTCATGACTCGTCCAAGTGTTAAGAAATTGAAATGCCACAGGACGATGAGAAGCATGCTTAACAATAGAGGTGAGCAACGGAGAATGATCCGAGCACGTCCTGTTGAGATGCTGAACCGAAGTAGCTTGAAAAACATTCAACCAAAACGTGTTACATAAAACACGATCTATACTTTCATGGATGGTGGCAGAACCCTCCCGCTTATTCCACCAAGTGTATGCACTGCCAGAAAACCCCAAGTCCGTTAAACCCGCTACGGTGAGACAGGCGTGGAAATCAAGAGCCCCGGCACGATCCCAACCTGATCCACCACTTTTTTCACTGGGATCAAGAATGATATTGAAGTTTCCTCCAAGCAGCCAAGGCATATGAGAATGGCTGGAACTTATACGAATCAAATCATCCCACAAATCTTACCGGTCACAAGAGTCACACCTCGCATAAATACAAGAAAAGAGAGCATCATCTGACCAAGAAAAATGTTTGAATTGAAGAGTAACATGTTGAGATGATTCCTGAATAAGGCTACAAGAGAAACTAGATTTAACAAAGACCCAAATAGAACTAGAAGAGTTTGAAAAAGAGAACCTGAAATTGAGACGCCGGGTGATTAGAGAAACTTTAGGAGAATCAAGCATAGGCTCAAAAATAGCTATAATATAAATATTGTAGAGCTTAACAAGCTGTTTGAGGCGGCAAACTGTTGGTTCATTACCAATGCCCCTAACATTCCAGAAGAGGGCCTTACAATCCATTAAATAAGGTTGGAGGAAACAGTAACCTGGGGCTTATTAGCCTGTGAACGAGTTTGTCTGGCCGAAGGAGGGATGGGAGGTTTAGGTTTGGGAGGAGGAGGGGGTATATGATGTTCTAAATTGAGAGCTTGCAGAGAGATATTATCAACATCCTCTTCATTGTCCAAAGTATTCAGAACTGCAAACCTGTTCGGAGAGATACAACCTTGCCGTCCAGAAGGCATTGATTCTGCAGCCTGCAAAGGAGGTTGAACATAATCCCTTACACTAGAAGGAGATGAATGTTGTGGGTCTTCTTGAGGGCCTGAAGATGCATCATGAGCAGTCAAAGTTTTATTGATCAAACGTGAGACATCTTTCCCAGACAAAGAGGTACCACTAACATGATTATTAGGGGACAGAAGGGGTTCAGAACTTTGAGCATTATCCTCAGTTGGAAGATGATGATTGGTTCCCTTATCTAGAGGATTAAAAAGAGGGTTGGCTGTCCTTACCTGTATGCTCTATAAATTCTTCTCTAGAGTCAGGAATAACACAGTCATGTTGTCCATTCACTGTGGCTTGGGGAACCTTTTTTGGAGTCCATCGTTGTCTAGAAGGATTAGAAATAGGGGTTGGATCGTCAGTACTAGGATGATTAGGGTTTTTAACTTTGCAAGAGAGTTCACTATGACCCTGCCTAAGACAATGATTGTAATAAAATGGCATGTTCTCAGCCTCAAGAGGCTGCTAGAAACTAGGGTAAATTGAGCCGTAATCCACCCAAACCCTTTTTAGGCAGGTTTTTAAAAGATCAACTTCGACGCAAATTCGAGCAATGCTAGGGCGGGAAAGATTTATGGTTGGTTGGTTGAGCATAAGAGGACAGCCAAACAATGAAGCAAGAGAGAACAAAGCGGATTTATTGAAAAGATGGATCGGGAGATCGGGAAGAGAAAACCAAACACATCTCATTCTAGTCCCCTTAGAGCCACCTTTTCAATTTTTGCATGAATGAGATGTGTCCCACCTTTAAAGAATTTTGTGCTATGGTGGGGATGTAGGCCACTAGACCTATCGTTGTGCCTTCTGTACGGAGGCGTCTTTATATGGCAATAAGAGAGTTGTTCGGCACAACCCGCAAGGCTACTCTGTGTTTCTATAACGGAGTCAATTTTAATCTGATTGTTCTTCCCGGTGCTTATACTGAGTACAAGGAAGATGACCCGATTTATCTTCGGCGCCGGCTGGCTGCTCTTTTTCTCTGTCTTATGGGACGGTACCTTCTGGTGGGCCGACACGAATATATAGATGTGCGGGTCGTGGACCTGGTCTTGCATGCTCGGGACCGTCGGGTAAATATCATCCCGGTGATTTTGGCTGAGACCTTATTTGGCATGGATGCGTTTGCGTCTGGTGATGAGGTGTTTCCTTCTAGTAGCCCTCTTTTGATTCATATGTGGTTAGAGGAGCATTTCAACTGGGTGATGGGCCCAGTGCCGATGGGAGCAATGTATGATCCTGGCAGTTATGGCTCTCGTGGTCATTATCACCAGACCAACTTTTCGAAGCAAGACTGGATTGAGTATTTCTTGCGCACTGGCTCCATGGAGATCATATGGGTCGTCAGCCACTGGTGGATTCATAGCTTCTTTTTGTTTACCGGGGTCTATGCCCAGGTTATTCTGCCAAGTCTTGAGCAGACCACCTTTTATCTGGCGTACAGGGTCCTTCGCCAGTTTGGCAGAGAGCAGGTCATCCCAGATGTGAGACGTCCTCTGACTGAGGAGCTGGAGATGAATAGGGATGTGGGCAACCTTATTCGTGACATTTGGCAGCTTGATTTTGATTCGCAGGAGGCAGCTTATGCCTTTTCTGAGTATATGCTCTTGTCCCATGAATATATGTCATGGGTGCTAATGGCTGCTGAGGGGCATTCCCGCGTCATTAGGCATGCACTAAGGCGGATGCTGGGCCGATGAGTGAGTAGTGGCGTAGATGCTCGCATGATGGAGATAGGCGAGGATCTAGAAAGCTCGGGGCTGGTAGTTCCTCAGGCTCTATAGGAGGACTTTTGGCGCGTGCATGGCCTTGGTGCCCGGATGGTTCCTGATCCAAATGAGGCAGGTCCCAGTAATGCGCGTCCTCGACTGAGCAATGTAAGTCGACGAAGCAACCCTCGGCGGGCAGATGAGGTTGATCCTCCTCAGGCTGGCAGACGAAGTACTGCCCATAGAGGCGATGGTGCTGGCCCAAGTCGCCCTGCTGTTCAAGACAACGGCAATGCTGATGATGAGGAAGATGAGGACACCTCTGGTGGTTCTCATGCTTGCGAGACTAGAGCCTCTTCTGTACCTCGCAGAAGTGTATGGTCACGACTAGGCGGACGTCGCAGACGTTGATGGACCGTTTCGTGGCTAAGCTGCAGTAAAAGGATAGTCGGGGGAATATGGGATATAGGTAGCAAGTAGTGTGTATATAAACAAATGTACATAGATAAATGCTAATCTGCATGTCTTAGACACCTATTCCTAGCTTGCACCTTATGGATTGTATTATATTATATTTTGATGTTTTATATGAGCTCTGTTGTGCTTTTTCTCTTTAGCCAGTCAAGACCACTTTCTCTGAATATGTTGAAGACTTTGGTAGGTCGGACGTCAAATGTTGAGGGCCTGGGAACTGCATTCCTTTCCTTTTCTCCTGTTTTTTTTTTATTTATGCTCTAATTTTTGCCTAGGCTGCCCTTTCGGGTTTTCAATCTAGCAAGCCCTTATTTCTCCTTTTGTTGTCTCTCTCCCTTTCTTTTATGCTCTAATTTTTGTCTAGGCAGCTGTTGGTCCCAAAATAGGCTCAATCTAGGCTAGAAGGGGGGGGGGTTGAATAGCCTAGTTATGTTTTTGTAAAACTTTTTCTGTTAAGAGCACTTCTTAAGGATTTATGAAAGGTTTGAATAGAAGTGCTTAGGCAGCGGAAACAAATCAGATTCTGAGATAATCAAGAGTGCTGTTAAGGCAGCGCAGAATCTGAAACAGTTAAACACAATCAATTAAAGTGAGAGATAAGAAGAGTATAAACTGCACACAGGAATTTGAAGTGGTTCGTACTGTGAATAGTACTACATCCACTACCAAAGTGGTTAGCTTTGGATTTTAAAAGTGCACTTGTTTATCCACTAGGTTTATGATTTAGATCTCTAATGGATCGTGTACAAAATTAGTTTTTAACCAAGTGTATAAAGGTGAGAGAGACAATCAATGAATAATTGTTCTCCACACGTGCAGAATTTAAGAACAGTTTAAAGACAAACAGAATGAAGCTGAGAAGGAATTTAAGATGGCAGATCTGCAGCTTCAGAAAGTTTGGTGAAGTGTTAGCCCTTGTCCTTTGATCTCTTGAATGCTTGAGTGATGAAGATGAAGCTTGAGAGTTTAATGCGCAAGAGTTATGTCTTCAGATCTTCAAAACTTGAATATATACCAGGAAGAGACCTTTTGACCGTTGGTTTAAAATCAGAGATAAATCAGTCCAACGTTCCTTTGCATTGAATGCAATTGGCGCTTTGGGAAGAAATGCCACGCCATCGAGATGCAGTGTGAGAAGACATTACTAAACGAGTAATGTTTCAGTGTGCTTTGCAGCCTTGGAAAGTCTTTAGCCAAAACGGGTAATGTCTTCGCCTTCGATTTTCAGATTCACCGACGTATGTCATCATGCGTAGTTGACTTCTTGAAAAATAATCGTGAAGACATAATGACTAGATATTTTCGAAAATATCTAAATAGATGTACACGTGTCATTGTTTCTTGATTTTGGCCAATTTTGATTTTTCAGATTTGAGCGACTTCAAAGTCCGCTCTTCTTCAAGGGCCGGCCAGAAGCTTGTCGTTTGGCGCCTAAGAACTAACACTTAGAAACTATTCTAAACAAAATGATTCTAAGACAGCTTGCCACACTAATCTAAGACGTTGCACCTTTTAGCCTATCAGCATAATAGAATCGAAGATGACTCAACCAAATCTAATCATAGGAATCAACAATCTCCTCCTATTTGGTTGATGTCATCATCTCGCCTACGAAAGCGTTTGAATCATGCACCGAGATAATAGTATGTCTTAAGGAAATTTTTATTAAGAGCACATACCTCTCAGAGCGTAAGTCTTAGTAGAGAGATAGCTAGACTAAGTACTTACGTAATAAAAACATAAAGACAAAGTACTTAAGAAGAGCAAGGTTTAAATCTATAAGTATGCATGCAGTGATATAAAGATTTAAACGTGAAGTTTAAATTGAGCGTATATATCGTAAAGAAGCAATTTAAACTTTGAAAGAAACTTGAGACATCTCGTGATTAAACAAGTCATTTAAACAGGTTTTGGTAAAACAAAGATGGTTTAACAACGTAAATATAGAATGTATACCAACAGTAATCAAAATAGATTGGGCCGAGTGCCGTTCGTTTCTAAGTAGTCTCCAACCCGCATTCGGATTCTCGTCATTCAGACGTTTCTGAGTCGGCCTCGTTTCTTCAATCGAGAGCTTGATTCAAGAAGTGAGTAGCTCTCTCCTCCTCGATGGCACCAACCCTACGCCGCTCCAAAGCAGCCAGCTAGCTCTTGCATTGGCTTCTTCGACGTGGTGCGTATTGGTGAAATCAAGAACCTCTCGCTCTGCTAAGAATTGCCCGAGCCATGGCGGTTTTGAGCTCATCGAAAAGACCACGAATGCCGATTTGTTGAGAGTGCAAAGATCCCGACAGCAGCCTTGTTGATCTTGAACTAGGAACCCGCGAGTTGTGAAGGCCCGAGCAAAGTTGTCGCTCACTAGTTGATCAACAATCTTCCCTATATCAAAGATAGTGGCATGAGTAGCATTGAGGTCGTAGTTGAGCACATCAATCCGCTGCGCATAGAAGAAACCGCCCCCTGCTGAAAGCCGAGCTAGCCGGTCGCTGTTTGCTGGTTCAAGAAGCCCGCACGGCGTGATCGCAGCCAGCAGTAGAGAAGGGTTAAGGTTGACTAAATATGGTCAAGTTCAAGGTTGAGGAGCGTGGTTTGGAGAAGAGGAAGATGAAGCAGTGGTTGGAGGAGAAGAGGGTTTGAATCGAACCTCAATGTCGCTGCTAAGCCGATGCAGGATGTGAGAAGTTGAGTAAGCGTAAGAAGAGGAAACTTCTAAGAGGGAAGAAGGGAAGGGATAGTGGGTAGAAGAATGAAGTTAGGAGAGGAAGGAGAAGGATAGAGAAGGTCTGATATGATATGGAGAAGTCAAAGAGAAAAGAGTGAGTGGCGAGGAGATGGTGGGAAAAGAGAATTTGGTATAGATCGAAGAGATGGAGACGGGGGTAAGATACCGAGAGATAGGGGGAAAGATTTCTCAGTGAAGGCGGCTTGATACGTAAGAGAGATATGTGAGGCAAGAGAAGAGAAATGGTCGCATAGAAGGAAGAAGAGGAGGTAGATGGAGCAGTAGTTTGAAGGAACGTATAATGGCTAAAGTGGTGTCTCAAGAATGGTGGAGATGGGTTCAGGAATGGGGTGGAGAAGGGATAGAGTCCTGGAGGTGGAGAGGGTGATGAGCCACGCACTTCTTACGGAAGTCCGGCTTTGGCTTGGGAGCCAGGAAGAATGCTCCTCCTCAACAACAAATAGGGTTGAAGAGGAATGGGGGGAAGGGTGTCGCAGTCCTCCCCAAAGCCAGCAGGGCCGTCAAGTTAAGTGAGTGGAGGGAGGAAGAGATACGGGAGAGGAAGGTGGAAGGGAATGAAAGGTTCAAGGCTCGGGCGCTTTTGACTTACGCGTGGCGAGGACTGAGAGGAGCAAAGATCGATCGCAGTCTTTCAGTACGTGAGCCGGAGCAGATCAACAGAGCGTACTTTTTCTTTGGCTCAAGCAGAGGTCCAAAGCAGATTGGCAAGCAGTTGTTCCAAGAAGAAGTTTTTCTTCTTGGAACCCGCCTCGCAGAGAAGAAATCCTTTTCTTCCGCTTGTGAGTCAGGAGGAGCGAGCGTAGTCTTGGAAGAGCAACCTTCGCCAGCCAGCCTTCCTTGGATAGCTTCTGGTTACCGCTTTGCCATGAAGGAGTCCACAAGAGTATCGTGATTGATTTTAATGATCTGAGTGGGAGGAGGCTTCAAGGCATGAACGATGATTGAGAGAAGTCCTCGCTGAAGCCTTTTCATCAAGGAGTTTGCGGAGTGCCGATAATGAAAGTGCGGTGAATTGATGGATAGCTTGATTTTCTTCATCTCAAAAGCGAAGAGGCAGTATGGAACCGAAAAGTGTCGGGCCCGAATTACGCTAAGACGAACAAAGGGTCGCTTATCGAGAAGACGAAGAACGACAAAGATCACAAAGCATGTCAAAAAAATTTGTGCCTGCTGAGTCTTTTGTTCAAGATGACAAAGGAGGTGTATTCCAAATGCTCGATGTCATGACGTCATGGGTGCCATTCTTGAAGATCATACTTTGTCAAACGATGGTCGAGAAAGTAGGCATCATCTTCAAACATCTCTTCAGCCTTGCCAGCCTTCCTCGGAGTCTTTCTCACCACGCATGGGACCATGCGAGCCTTTTCTCGCTGCCGAGAGAGAAGAGGTCCGTCAAATTCCACACCAATAATTTTGGCGATTCTCGAAGCAAAGTGATAAGTGACAAAGGATCAGGCGAACAATGGGGTGATGGAAGATTTGGAGTCATTGAGAACGGCCGAAAAATTCTTCCACCCGTAGTAGTCAAGTCAACATCACCTAGCATAAACAAATGCGTAATCCCGCATTGGTTTAGTCATCTACAATTTTAACCCCGGCCGCATAGGCACGAACATGTAAGGTTCGTCAATACACATCCCCTGATGATACATGGTCGGGGCAATTTTGGAATGTCGAGTCGACGCTCGAGGTTTGTGAAGGAACCGCAGGTCAAGAAGTACCTTAAGAAATCACGTAACGTAAAATTAGGGCAAGAACTTGAGATTTCAAAAGCGTTTAAGCCCTAAAAAATCTGACAGCTCATGGAATGCTATATATGGTCAAAATATAACTCGGAAATGTCAAATCGACAGCTCAATAACATTTATAAGAGGGTATTATCGTAAATGAACAAAGAAGAATTTGAAGATTTAACATTTATGCGCCTAACGCTACATGAACAATTAATAATGGCGTGAATAATAGATGAGATAGCATACTTAACTCGCATCGAGATTATGAAGTTAGGTTCGAAAT
>CM028377.1:3589773-3654001 GCA_013146195.2 Codonopsis lanceolata | reverse complement strand
AAAACAAAATTTTTGGCGGAAGAAAATTGAGAAAAGGAAAGAAAATGAAAGAAAATGAAAAAATGGCAGAAGACTCGTCGGCAATGGAGAAGCAAAAGAAAGAAAGAAGGAAATGAAATTCCTTCCTTCAGCTCGTAAGTGAAGAACAGAGGAAAAGTGAAATTTTCACTTTTCCCCCTCCAAGCAACTCAGCATCAACAATTAAGTCCTCAAAATTTCAGAGTTGCAAAGTGGTCCCTGAGACTTAACAGAAAGTTAACAAAAGCAATTTTGTTAACCACATTCAATGGCCTTTCATCCAAAAAGCAAGAAAAGCTCATATCCCCAGCAAGTCAGCCGCCAGACAAGCAGAAAACTCAGAAAATTCAGCGGCAAAAGGTAATTCCCATTTTCTTTTTTCAAAAAAAAAAAAAGAGAGAGAGAAAAGAAAAAAAAAAGAGAAGAAGAAAAAAAAAAGAGTCAGAGAAAAATAAAGTCATGAAAAAAAAGGGAAAAGAAGAAAAAAAATGCAAGAAGAAAAGAAAAGAAAAAAAAAGAAGAAGAAAGAAGGAAAGATCCCCAGCATGAAAAGTCAGAACGACAGAAATAGCCAAATCAGCTGAACCAACAGCAGCAGTCAAAAGCATGAACATGTAAGAAAGGTAAGATTTTCTTATTTTGCTTTCGTAAATAAAAAAAATCTTTTTTTTCAAAAGTCTTTGTTCAAAAAAAAAAAGAGGAATATTCAAAAAACAAAAAAAAAAGAGGAAAAAGAAAAGAAGGGTCTTTATCGTATCCAGCAGATTTTTGATCAGTTGGATACAGTTTTCGAAAAATTTGAAGAACGTTATTTGTCGTATTCGATGTCGGGTATTTATCGGTCGAATACAGTTTTCGAAAATCTGAAGGTCCTCTTATTGTGTTTGGAAACAAGGTATTTACCAGCCAGACACAATTTTGAAACTGCCTCTCAACATATTTCAGCGTCGGGTATTTATCGGTTGAAATATGGTTTTCGAAAAACACAAGAATCTTCATACTGTATTTGACAACGGTTTCGGACTGGAAGAATACGGCTTTTCGAAAAACTTAAAAATCTTTTCTTCATTGGTTGTTTGTTTCGGCTTAGGCCGAACTACGTTTGGTCTGATTCCTTTTATTAAGGGATACGTAGGCAGCCTACGTTAGTAGGTCCGACCATCAGAGCATTTAATTTGCATATCTGCTTAAAAATTGCGATAACCTGCTATAACTGACTAAAAATGTCTAGGATATGGAGGTTTGATAAATTGCTGCATTATAACTGCTACCTACTGCATCTTTCTCCTCGTTTTGTAATTGAACGAAATTGGAGAGTCTATTCTTATCAACGATGTTCATCTACTCAGTAAGCTGCGGGTTACCCATAGACTCCAGCGTTGAGGGGCTCTGTAGACACCCCAATTTCGTACCCCTGGCATGTTACATGACATAAAATATCAAGACCTATTAAAACATTAACAAATGTCAAGTTGCAGGGTCAAAAGTGCAAAAGGACAAAGCAGGATGCGCAAAAGGACGAATTGCAGGGACCAAAGTGCTCAAAATTGGCCAAGTTTGGAATTGGGCATGGCAACCCACAAAATTGGGCATGGCGCCCAAATTAGTGGGCTTGGCGCCCAAATCCCTTTCTTCTATGCACAGTACTCTCTCATTTGCCGTAAAACACAACTGACTCAGCGCAATGTACAATCGGTTGGAGCATGAAGAAGGAAATTTATTTCCTTCCGTGTCCTCACTTCGGCCTATAAATACAGAGGCCCGGCTTCTCATTTCAGAACAATTTCTTTCGACAAGCTTCTCCGCGTTAACGTTACGCTAGAGAAATAGAGAGCGGTGTGAGATAGTGAGTGATCACCTCAAAAAGCCTCGAAACCATGCCAAACCTCCGCCAAACACAAAACCAACCGGTAGAAGTGAACCTTAGCCCCCCAGCTAGGTATCCACCCTTTTTCCCGGTCCAAAAATCGTGGAAAGAGCATTTGCTCGCTCGATTTAAAGGCCAAATCAGCCGAAATAAGTCGTTATACTTCGATTTCAAGCCTACCTCAAGCCAACAAACAACCAAACACAAGCAGTTACTGCGCCCAAATCCCTAGCCAAAAGTAACTTTCGAGAAGCGATCATGCTTGCCCAAATTCACACAACACACAACACACAACAACAACAAAAAAAGACTCTCTCCCCGAGGGACAAAGCGAGCACACCCTAGGCTGTCTGTAAGTTTTATTTTAAAGTCTTTCATTTGTAAAAGTGTTATTTCCAATCCGGCCCAATATAGATATGTAAGCAGTTATGCTGCCCGGATTTAGTTAGGAAATAATACTAAATGTAGCCGTTATTATGGCCAAATATTTTCAAGTATATTTGTGATTGTTTGTAAAAGAGACTGTTGCAAGTCCGTAAATAATATAGATGTAATGGATGTATTTGTAGGCAGTTAATGCTTTATTTATCTGTTAAATAAATATAACAAAAAACATACTTTAGCCAAAAACCGTTTGAGACGAAGGGCGAGTTGGGTGCCTAGCACCTTCCCAACTCGTAACTTAGCCTCCGAACCCGTTTTCATTATCTCTGGTTTTCTTTTTTTGGTTTTGCTTTATTTGTTCCTTAAAATAAAGATGGCGACTCTAAAACATTTTGGATCTAGTGGGGCCTCGCAACATCTTTCTTTGCACTTTCATGTTCTCCCCTAAAAAAGGGAGAATGGGAATGGAAAGGCGATGTATTCCTATGTCCTGGTATCCCCTAAACAAGGGATAACTTGACATAGAAAACCCAAAGCACTCATAGTGATCCGAAATAGGCCATAAGGCTATTTTCATAAAATCCATAGTGGGGGCGCTGCAACATTCCTTCCTTGCACTTTCACGTTTTCCCCTAAAAAAGGGAAAATGGGAATAGAAGGTGATGCATTCCCATATCCTGATATCCCCTAAACAAGGGATAACTTGATGCGGGAAACCCAAAGCTCCCATATTGGATCAAAATCCACTAAAGGCAACCGAGGGCATTCCAACGTGCTATTCCGACAGCACTCCTCCCGCACTTTTGATTCCGTCCTCCCCTAAGCAAGGGAGGCTGGAACAGGAGCAGTGGATGTCACCGCATCCGCACGGACGCGCACCCCTATCCAAGAGCGCACGGGGCGCGGGAGGACGCATCCCGGGAACCCACACTATCATGATGCGATGAGCACTCGAAACATCAACAACAAGGCATGCAACGCATGGAAGACCATTACTCTATTATGACCTTAACCAACACAATGCAAGTAAGATATGCATGAAATGAAGTCTCTAATATGTCAAGACCTATTATAAACATGTTATAATGATGACAAACATGAAATGGGGTTTGGGTTCTCACATCCTCCCCCACTTAAAGGAATTTAGTCCCTAAATTCATACCAGAAATCTCGAACAAGTAAGGGTATTTCTCCCTCATCTCAAGCTCGGTCTCCCATGTGGCTTCCTCAGTATCGTGATTCTTCCACAAGACCTTCACTAAAGGAATACTCTTGGTCCTCAAGACTTGCTCCTTGGTATCAAGAATCCTCACCGGTTTCTCAACGTAAGAAAGATCGGGCTCAAAGGTAATCTCCTCATAAGTAAGGACATGTGACTCGTCCTTCAAGTACTTACGAAGCATGGAAACATGAAACACATCATGGACACCCGATATAGACGGTGGTAACGCAAGTCGATAAGCCAAAGAACCAATCCGCTCTAAGATCTCAAACGGACCAATAAACCTAGGAGAAAGCTTCCCTTTCTTCCCAAACCGCTTTGTACCGCGTCGGGGCGATACCTTCAGGAACACAAAGTCACCAACCTGAAACTCAAGATCACGTCTCCGGTTGTCTGCGTAGCTTTTCTGTCTACTCTGAGCTGTAAGCAATCTGTCTCTAATCAACTTCACACTCTCAGTTGACTGTTGCACCATCTCCGAACCCCATATCCTAGCCTCACCAACCTCATCCCAGCAAATCGGTGATCGACACTTACGCCCATACAATGCCTCGTACGGCGCCATCTCAATGCTTGACTGATAGCTGTTATTATACGCGAACTCAGCCAACAGTAGATGTGAATCCCAACTACCCTTGAAATCTATAGCACACGCACGTAACATATCCTCCAAAATCTGTATCAATCGCGACTGATCATCAGACTATGGATGAAACGCAGTACTGAAATTCAGCTTCGTACCCAAAGCCTCTTGCAAAGAATGCCAGAACCTCGAAGTAAATTTGGGGTCTCTATTTGACACAATGCTAACCGGTACACCATGTAGTCTCACAATCTCCAGAATATACAACGCTGCCAACTGACTCAAACTGTAAGAAATCGCAATAGGAATAAAATGAGAAGATTTAGTCAACCTATCAACGATAACCCAAACTGCATCAAAGCCTCTACGAGTACGTGGCAACCCTGTAACAAAATCCATGGTAATATGCTCCCACTTCCACTCCGGAATCTCAAGTGGCTGAAGCAAACCGGCAGGTCTCTGGTGCTCAGCCTTGACCTTTTGGCACGTCAAACATCTCGAAACATACTCACCTATCTCCCTCTTCATACCATTCCACCAAAACTGCCTCTTCAAGTCACGGTACATCTTAGTACTACTCGGATGTATCGTATACTTGGCCTTGTGAGCCTCATCAAGAACCATATGTTTCACTTCATCATAAGAAGGAACGCAAATCCTACTCCAGAACGTCAAGATCCCATCACTGTTTATCGCGAACTCGGGTGTATTATTCTCACCCAATCCATCGATAATCTTCATCAAATCTGGGTTAGTAGGTTGAGCTTCCTTGATCAACCCAAACAACACTGGTGTAGCACGAACACTAGCAAAGAGAACACTATGCTCACTCACAACAGGACTCCACTCACGGACATCCTCGAGCATCTTCCATTCCCTCATCATCAAACATGACATGTAGGATCTCCTACTCAACGCATCCGCAACAACGTTCGCTTTCCCCGGATGGTATAAGATAGTACAATCATGATCCTTAAGCTTTTCCATCCATCGCCTTTGCCTCATATTCAACTCCTTTTGTGAGAAAAGGTATTTCAGACACTTATGATCCGTATACACCTCAAACTTAGCTCCATAAAGATAGTGTTTCCACTTGTGAAGCGCAAAGATAATAGCTGCCAACTCAAGATCATGAGTTGGATAATTCTGCTCATACGGTGACAACTTCCTAGAAGCATAGGCAATAACCTTCCCGTTCTGCATAAGCACACAACCCAAGCCTTCCAAAGAAGCGTCACAATAAACCACGAAGTTCTCACAACCACTAGGCAAAGCTAAAACACGAGCGGTAGTCAACCTCCTCTTCAACTCCTGAAAACTAGCCTCACACTTGTCACTCCAAACAAAAGTAGACTTCTTCTGAGTAAGATTGGTCATAGGAGTAGCAATCTTAGAAAATCCCTCAATGCACCTACGGTAATAACCCGCCAAGCCAAAAAAACTACGGACTTCGGTCACCGTACTAGGAGTCTTCCACTTGGTAACAGCCTCAACCTTTGTTGGATCCACCGCGATACCATCACTAGACACAAAGTGCCCAAGAAAAGCAACTTGTTCTAGCCAAAATGCACATTTGCTAAACTTAGCAAAAAGCTGTTTCTTACGCTACACAGTAAGAACCTCTCTCAAATGATGCTCATGCTCCTCTCGTGACTTCGAGTACACAAGGATATCATCAATGAACACCACTACGAAACAGTCAAGGTATTCATGAAACACCCTATTCATCAAGTCCATGAAAACGGCAGGCGCGTTTGTCAACTCAAACGACATCACAACAAACTCATAATGGCCATAACGCGTACGAAAGGCTGTCTTCGGGACATCCTCCGCCCGAACCCTCAACTGGTGGTAGCCACTCCTCAAGTCTAACTTGGAATACACAACAGACCCCTGAAACTGATCAAAGAGGTCATCAATGCGAGGTAATGGATACTTATTCTTTATAGTAACTTGGTTCAACTGACGATAGTCAATGCACAACCGCAAACTACCAACCTTCTTCTTCACAAACAACACCGGTGCACCCCACGGAGACACACTCGGTTTAATAAACTCCATATCCAACAGTTCCTCCAACTGCTCCTTCAACTCTCTCAACTCAGCTGGAGCCATCCTATAAGGTGCTCTAGAGATAGGTGAAGTACCGGGCAAACCCTCAATGCAAAACTCTAGCTCTCGGTCGGGAGGTAAAGCATAATCAGTCGAAAAGACATCCGGAAATTCATTAACTACCGGTACATCTTCTATAATAACAGTAGACATGCTAGTATCAAGCACACAAGCAATATACCCCGTACACCCCTGAGATAGAAGTTTCCTAGCCCGCAAAGCCGAAATAACATGTATACCACTCATAGCATGATCACCAGTAAACACAAATTCCGGAATACCGGGCATGGCAAAAGTAACCCTCTTGCATTCCAAATAGTTTGATTTGAGACGCGAAATACGATATTTCTCTCTCTAAAAGTTTCTCTCTAGGGTTTTGCATTTTTCTTCCCGTTTGAGGGTGGGTTGGCCGTCGCCGGCATGGAGGCCCCCCCTCCACACGCCGGTATTGATCCTTCCGGTTCCCCAGAGTTAGGGCAAGCGGCTTCTTCATCTTTTGCTCATGCTAATACCGTAGCCCCTCCTCCCCCTCCAGTACGAACTTATGCTTCGGTTACTGGTTTGCCTCGCCAAACCATGGCCTCACAACATGGCACGGCCCCAGTTCTAAAGGAAATTCCTTTGGCCCCTCGCCAACCCGCTTCCTTGGATAATGAACCGGCTTGTTTCTTCACACCATTGGAGGTCGAGATGTCTGAGAGGTAGTTACATAATACTATGGTGTTGAAATTTTCAGCAGGAAGACCCTCGACTCATGCTATCCAAGAGGATATAGCAAAGAATTGGAATCTCACGGGTCCTTTTGTTGTTGGCCTGCTTGATCCGAGGCACGTTATGGTGCATCTTTCTTCGTCGGAAGACCTGATTCGTGGACTCTCTCGAGAGTCGCATATGATTCAGACCTCGATGTTTCGCTCCTTTCGTTGGACGCCCGATTTTTTGTTTAAAAAAGATTGTACTAGAGTGGCGGTTTGGGTTAAACTTTTTTGCCTTCCACTCAATTTCTTCAACCCTTCTTTCTTACAGAACATTGGGAATTCCTTTGGGCGTTTCCTAAGGGTGGATGAGAAGACTTTGGCTTTAACTAGGCCTATGTTCACAAGAATTTGTGTTGAGTTAGATGTAGCCGCAAATCTCCCTTCTCGAATCTGGATTGGCATTGGGAAGGATCAAGGGTTTTGGCAAACAACTTGAATTCGAGGGCAACATTAATTATTGTGTAGGCTGCCGGATCCTTGGACACACAAAACAATTTTGTCGTAAGAGTAGACGTGGTGGAGATAGCAATTCCCCAGCTCATAAAACTGATGATGGTTCAGCTAAGAAGCCAAAATGCTACTTCAGATAAAGACCAGGATGTTCAAACTGTGAAGCCGAATGATAATCATGATGTCGGTAAGGGGGTTCATCCAAAAGTAACGAACAATGATGGGCGCAAAATTCCTGAGCAAAAAGCTAGATGGCAACCGGTGTCTAAGCCGGGCGGGTTCAATAATGCCTCGACATCTAATGCCAAGGATGACAAAGGAACTCCTATAGAAGTCGAGGTAATTGATTTGGTAGAAAAGCTAGATACCGTGTGTCACAAGGAGCCTCAAGGGGAAGTGGATACCTCTCAGGTGGCAACCAAAAAGGAAGGAGGCGGGGTGATTATCTCCAATCCTTTCGATATTCTGTCCAACTTGTCCGAAGCTGATGAGGAGATGTCAGGTCAGATTGCAGGAGAGGTGGAGACAGAACCTAATGTTTCGTCAGGGAAGTTCAACAACAATAAGGTAGGCATTTGCTTTGCAAATCTGGATGATTCTAAGTCATTTTGGATGTTGGTTCAGCCTAGGAAGCATGGGAAAGCTCATTCCACAGGGGGTGATTATGACGATCATGCTGAGGACCTTCAACAAGCTTTTACAGATCTTGATATGGGGCATCAACAGATCAGACCGGCTTTTATTAATTTTTGCAAGAAGAAGGCATGTAAAGTTTGGAAGGCACAGTTCGTCAAACACAATGTGCGTAAAACTAGGGCTTCCTCCAAAGCCCATTAATTTTTCATCTCTTCCTTTTTTTATGTCGGTTTTAATTTGGAATGCTAGGGGGGTTTGTAACAAAGGGACTTTGGACTACCTTAGTCTCCTTAAAAAGCAACATAAACCTATAGTTTGTGCTATCCTTGAGCCTAAAGCTCCTCGGGAGAAAATCGGCAAGCTTTGTAGAAGACTCCATTTCTCTAAAGCTCTTCATGTTAATCCTGTTAACACTCATATTTGGGTTCTTTGGGATAATAACGTGGATATGCAGTTGGTAGGATGCTCAGATCAGTTTCTTTCCTTCAAAGTCACGGTTGGTGGTTCTTTTTCTGTGTATCTCTCGGTGGTTTATGCTAAATTCTATCGTATTCTTAGAAGGAATCTTTGGGCTGATCTTTCTAATTTTGCTGGCTCGCTTAATGATCCGTGGTTGGTTGGCGGGGATTTTAATGTTATTTCTCATTCTAGTGAGAAATTAGGAGGATCCTCTTGTGATTTTAATGCTATGGATGAGTTTAATCAGTTTATTTCCCAATCTGATCTTCAGGATGTTGGTTTTGAAGGTAGCAGGTTCACTTGGTGTAACAATCATGAAGGTACTCATCGCATTTGGAAAAGGTTGGATAGGGTTATGTGTAATGGGCAGTACATAGCGACAAACCCTAATTTAAGGGTGCAACATATAACGACCAATGCCTCGGATCATTCTCCTTTGGTGATTACTCTGTAGAATGTTATTAAACCCAAGAGTTGCTTTCGGTTCCAGCGCATGTGGCTTGATCATCCAGATTTTTTTATCTTTTGTTGAATCTCAATGGAGTCGTCCTATAGGGGGTCCTCCTTTAGAGGTTTTATTCAAGAAGTTGCAATTGCTTTGTAAACAATTAAAAGACTGGAATTGGAATGTGTTTGGGCATGTTAGACGGCGTTTAGAAAATCTTCTAGGATGAGGTTCTTCGGCTTGAAGTCTCTTTGCAGCAAGGTTGGAGTCAGGACATCTGCACTAGTCTGGGAGAGGCTCGGCAAAACCTGGCTCAATTAGTGGCTTGGGATGAAGAGCTTACTTGGCAGAATTCTAGACAGAAGTGGCTTGAACAAGGGGATAGGAACACAACCTTTTTTCATGCTCGTATTAAAGATAGGCATCGTCAAAATCAGGTTAAGATTCGTTTGCTGGATGGTTCTCTCAGCGCTGATCCTAAGGATATAGGTCCTTGGCAGTTGACTATTTCAGTGATTTATTTTCTTCCAAGGGTCACTCTATTATTGATGATTTGTTTGTTGGTTTCCCTGCTAAAGTATCGGTTTCTGATAATGATCTCCTTTGCCAAGTCCCTTCAGAAGAGGAGGTTTTCGCTGCCATCTCTGAGCTCAATCCTAACAGTTCTCCTGGTACGGATGGCTATACTAGCTGGTTTTTTAAGGGTTGCTGGTCTATTATTAAGGTAGATGTTATGGCTGCTATAGTTGATTATTTATTAGGGGCAACAGCTTCCTAGGGGTATGACGGCTACGACTTTGGTTTTGATCCCGAAGGTAGACCGTCCGGAGTCTCTGGGGGATTTACGCCCTATCAGCTTGTTCAATTTTATTTGCAAAATAATCTCCCGGATTTTGGCTTCCAGGCTAGTTGTTTTACTTCCTAACCTTATTTCTCCGGAGCAAGCGGCTTTTGTGAAGGATCGAAGCATTCATGAAAATATTTTATTGGCCAGTCATTTAGTTTACCGGTTAGATTCAAAGGTTAGAGGAGGCAATGTTGTCTTTAAATTTGATATGTCTAAAGCGTACGATCGCCTTGAATGGGACTTTATTAGCCGATCTTTACAAGCTTTTGGCTTCAGTGCAAGTGTCCAAGATTTATTCCTTCGGCTTCTTAATAATATTTGGTATTCGATTCGTATCAATGGGGAATTCTTTGGTTTTTTTCCATTCTACTAGAGGGGTTCGACAGGGAGATCCTTTATCGCCTTTGTTGTTTCTTCTAGCCCAAGAAATTTTATCTTATAATCTCAACAAAGGCTTGTTGGATGGTAAGTTCACGGCTTATAATCACGGGCGAGGAGGTATTCAGATATCGCACCTTCTTTACGCCGATGATATGTTGGTCTTTTGCAATGGGAGTAAATCATCTATTATGGGCCTTCGATCTATCTTTCAGCAATATGAGCAAAGTTCGGGTCAATTAATCAATCTTTCGAAAAGTGGAGTTTATGTTTCCAGGACTTGCTCTACTCGTCGAGGTGATTCTATTCAAAGATGGTCGGGTTGTTCTATTTGTGCTCTCCCTATGAAATATCTTGGAGTTCCTTTGTTTACATGTCGGGTGAAACGTCGGTATTTTGAGGATCTTGAAACGAAGATATCAAAGAAGATCAGTGGATGGCACTCTAAGCTTCTCTCTTTTGGCGCAAGGCTCACTCTAATCAAGGTTGTTCTTGGAAGCATTCCTCTTCACACTTTGTCGGTTCTTCCTGTTCCTCAGTCGGTGTTACTCAGATTAGAGAGGGCTATGGCTGAATTTCTTTGGAGCGTTCATGGAGATCATAGGGCTCATTGGGTGGCTTGGCACAAGATTTGTCGTCCTATCGCAGAAGGTGGTCTGGGCATCCGCTCCTTTAACCAAGTTATTATCACTGCTCACGCCAAATTGGCATGGAGCGTGTTGTCTGGTTCCAGCCTATGGGCTAGATTCTGTAATCAGAAGTATGGTGGTATTGACGGATTAAAATCTCCTTTGAAGTCTCCGGTGGTTTGGAAGTCTATTGCTTCTCATTTAGATTCGATCCGGGCCTGTAGTAGATGGATTATCGGGGAAGGCAACTTATCCTTTTGGAATGATAACTGGAGTGGTATCCGTCTTCAAGGCCCATTGCCCATGGACCTCGGCCTCACTATTAGCGAAGCTTTGTCCAGCTTTGATGAGATTAGTCATTTAATCCCAGCCGAGTTGCATGATCAGGTCAAAAGAGTTCGTTGTTTGGCAAACGTTCCTGATCGGCTGGCCTTTACGCTTACTACTTCTGGCTCTTTCCAATCTTCGGCTTTTTGGAACTTCATCAGGCCATCTCATCCTGTTATTCCGTGGGCAGTTAAAATATGGCTAGCTTGGATTCCTCCTTCGGTGAGCATTTTCATTTGGCGTCTCATGCAGGGGGCTTTACCATTGGATGTTTGTCTTCAAGGACGTTACATTCAATTGGTTTCCCGTTGTGTTTGTTGTTCGTCTCAGCCGGATTGCAAATCTTTGGAGCATCTTTTTCTATTCTCTGAAGTGGCCCAGGCCGTTTGGAAACGTCTGGCTCGTCCCTTCAATAAAACCCATCTTTATTGCAACCTTGATCATCTTTATCGATCTTGGTCGGGTCCTCCTTGCGTCAACAGATTGGTGCTTGTCAGTTAGGGGTGTTTATGTTTGGCTACTGGGAAATATGGAAAGCCAGATGTGCAGCCGTGTTTGGTAATTCTCATATGCTTCCAGATTTGATTTTTCGGAGAATCCTTCATCACCTTCATGATATGTTCAGAATTTATTCTCCCCGTTCAGGCAGTGGTTCCCGTGGGATTGTTGCTATTCACTCCCTGAACATTCCTATTCAGCCTACACCTGTCCGTACTGGTCGTTGGTTGAAGTGGTATCCTCCGAGTGGCTCTTCGGTCAAGCTTAACACCTACGGTTCTTGCTCTAAAGGCAACTGTTCGGGAGGTGGTGTTATAAGGAATTCCAAGGGAGATTTGATTCTAGCGTTCTCAAACTTCTACGGTAAAGGTTCTAATATGCTTGCCGAAATTTTTGCTCTCCTTGATGGTCTTCGTATATGCAAGGATTTGGCTTTAGACAGTGTTTTGGTGGAGTCAGATTCTTTAACAGCAGTTAATTTTATTGAGGGTAAAGTCTCTTCTCCTTGGCTCTATGAATATGAACTCCGGGAATGTCGTCAGCTCATTTCTTCGTATAGTCTGATCCATGTTTTTCGAGAACAAAATTTTGTTGCTGATCGCTTAGCTGCGGAAGCTCAAACTCATCATTCGAGACGAACCTTTTCCGATATTCGCGACTTGCCCAAAGATGTGCTATTTGCTTTCAAAAGTGATTTGTATGGTTTTATGTCTTTTCGTCATTAAGTCTGTATTTCCTTTGAGGTAAGGCTCCTTTGTCCTCCCGTTCATAAGGGCAAGGCTGGTTGTCCCCCTCTAGTTTGTATTTTTTCTTGTTTTCAATAAATTGTTGCAGGGTGTCGCCCCTGTTTCCCAAAAAAAAAAAAAAGCAACCCTCTTGCGATTGCAATCAACTAAAGCATGGTAAACACATAGCCAATCCATACCCAATATCACATCAAAATCCCGGATAGGGAATACTACCAAATCCGCATGCAAAACCCGATCACAAACAAGTACATCACAACCCCTATAGACCTCAGACGCCAACATGCAATCACCCAATGGTGTAGACACCTCAAGAACATAAGGCAACTGAGCAGGCAATACACATAAATGATCTATAAAAGGAGATGCGACATATGAATGAGTAGACCAGGATCTATAAGAACTTCGAGCTCTATGACCCGGCGCGAGTGTACCTCAATCACGAAGTAGACTGCAGGACACCACACTGATCCATTGCAAATACACGTGCCTGCGCCTTAGGACGCCCATCACTATCCCTCTTGTTCCCCGACTATGAAACAGAACCCACTTACTGACTAGCACCAGACTTAGGACAATCTCTCCTCAAATGTCATGTCTCACCACAACCGTGACACTTAGCAGTCTTAGTCCAACCTTTGCTCAGCTGCGCCCGTGCGGCGACAAAAAAACATACTACGAAGCGTTTCCCTGCTGCCCCGAGAAGATGGAGCGCGACTATCCCGACTCTCGAGCGGCTATCGCCATCCCCCAGACTGCTGTCTACCATGGCCACCATTGCGACGGTTGCCCCTACGATCAGACCGATAACCCGAATTCTGGCCTCTCCCATAATGCTATGAGGCCTCTGTGATGGCGTCTTTGCTTGTGAAAGCGCATGAGAAGGCTTACACTGTGCTCCTATATCTCTCTCTATCTCGTAGGCACGATCTACCGCGCCACGATAATCATCAGCTGCAATGATAAGAGCTGCCTCTAAACTTCGGTCTTGAGACACTTCACGAACTTGAGTACCCTGGGACTCATCCGGTACTAGATGTGCACAATAGCGAGACAACTCGGTAAACTTATCTCGAATCTTGAGCCTTTGTCATAGAACCTTGTTCTAGATCACGAAATTCCTTCTCCTTTTTCCTCCTTACTACCATAGGTACATAGGAAGCCTTGAACTCCCTCTCGAAATTTGACCAAATCCTTGGAACCCGATTAAGATTCCAGCTAGCTAGCAATACTCTCCAACAATGATTCGCGGCCCCTCTTAGCTTATACACCTAACACAACTTTCTCTTCCTCGGTGCGATCCAGAGCGCAAAGATTTTCTCAAGTCCTCTAGCCATAACTGCGCCTTACCAAAGATCCGACTCTCCCTCGGAAGATGGAGGTTTCATCTTCAAGAACCTCTCCAAAGTAGCATTGTTTCAAGCCCTATGTTCTGGTGGTACATCATTACGAGGTGGCGAAACTCTCGCCTCCGGTTCTGGTGGTGGTGGTGGGGGTGGTACACCTCCCCGACCTTCTGTGCCAACTCAGCCATGATCATCATCCTACGGAACAAGCCTTCCATACGAGCATTCTCATCCACGATTACGTGGTGGGGTATCTCAACCTGTTTCATCGGAACTCTAGCCTCCGGTTCCAGCAACAAACCCCCCAGGCTGCCTCTACCTCGGCCAACACCAGCGCCACCGCTACCAGCTCCTCGTCTAGCACCCACCATGATACAGCTATAAGAAATCACTCGATGTTAGAAATCACACAAAGAACCAACCCACCTAGGCCATGGAACCTATCCTGGCCGATAGCTAACCTATAAGCTCTGATACCAACTGTGACGACCCGACCCGGACCCCGAGGTGGAATCACAAGTCAAGTCGTCCAAATAGGACAACAATACATGCAAAGACTCAATTATAGAAAACGACATGACGCAACATTGTTGATGAAGCGCGACTCGGCACCAAAAGGCCAGAATAATTTAAAACTTTTTAAACCTGATATAGCAATTAAAGACAAGTATACCAATTTGTCGGCGACTTTACTACCAGAACCCAACACTACACAGTTCATGCAAATATACCTCGACGGCTACAACATGCCGGAGAACAACATAAATAAATAAGAGCTAAAGTAATGCCCAGCGGAAGATTTAAAACATGTGAACCATACTACGTCTATACAAGGCTCGGCGTACATGCGCCGACGCTCAAAATAAGATACAAGTATAGACATAAAAACAAATAAACAAAGTTCCCAAGCAAAATGTAAATGTCTTGTTAATCCCAACGTCCTTACAAAAGAGTTCAACAGAAGGACATCTATATACCACAACCTTGTCGCAAGTGATCACAGACAAGTATGAACCCTGCTATGCCTCAACGAGATGTACCTGGACGGCTCGGATCTAAAGCAGTAAAAGGGAAGGGGTAAGTCATAAAGACTTTGTGAGTTAACAATTATGCATGTCATGGCATTATACAACATACATAGCAAGATATCATCTTTAATATCAAGTCACTCAAAGCATTCATTTAATAAACACTTAAATCACATATCCATGGTAGCACATTGTTTCACATAAGTGCTATAAAGTAAATCACATATAAGGAGGATATGTTATGGAACCGGTGCCGCTACGTAGCTCCTGCAATACACAACGTTAATATTTCGTGCCAATGATACCCGTGATGAGTGTATCAAAGTACCGAGTTCTCTACTCGGGTACCAAGCTCTCTCCTTGGTACTTAGACTTGCCAATGTGCTCTCTTGGTTACAGCAAAGGGGCTACTTCCCCATTGTGGCCAACAGTGGAGGGGTGTGTGATAAAAACCCGGTATAACAACCCATCACTATCACGAGTCCCATAACTTGTGACGGCGATGCATTGTCACACCAACGACTCAACCAAATATGCCAGCTGGACTAATGCAATGCCAAGTAGATGTTTACTCGTCATATAATCTCAAATAAGGAACAAGTTCGACAAGAGCGAACTTATTCAACAAGTAGTTGTTTACTCATTAAGAAATCACATAGGAATTCGACAAGAGCGAATTCAACATGTCAAATAGATATATCATTCTACAACATGCTCTCAATCATGCATTTACTTCACACAATCATTTAAACCACATAAGAACTCAATCGACTCTTATAAGCATTCATAACAAACATGCCCTTCAATCCATCCCAAAGTCACGTAAGCTAATTCATTAGTCTAACACACTACAATCATCGTAGGGATTGAATGTGGAGTCGGTATTGTTCATAACTCCCTAATTTCAACTCCTGTGAGTTTTACTAAAATTCAACCAATTAGAGCATTGATACTATATGTATCACATTGTCCTTTTCTAAGTTCTCCGTTCATTTAGAACTTGATAACTAAGCCGTTCATGTTCTTAAACTAGCCTTAAACACATTCCCGAGTTTCAAACCCTAGATTCGGTGATTTTGTTAAACCTTGAATTGAAATATATTCTTTCACAAGAGTTGTTCCTAAGCTTAATATAAACAACATTCATGCTTTACAAAATGTCAAAATCACAACTTCATAGAGAATTCATAAAATCCTACACATGTTTCAAAAGTTGAATTGGAGGATTTGTCTTCACAAAAGATGTTCATAATCATCAATAGAGCAACTATAATGAAGGGGTCATGTTATTTTATTGAACATGAAAATCTCAGGGAATTGTCACTCACCTTAGCCCTAAGATTAATGGATGAATGGATGATCAAAGCAAGGATTGTTGTAGAGAAGATCAAGGCCTTCGATTTGGCGGTCTCGGATCGCCAATCAGACCATCGAAGCTCCGGGAAATGGCCTCTCAAGCTAGGGTTACCTCCATGGACGAAAATGGAGGATGAAGCTCTGAATCTCTGAAGTTTTTGATCACAAATGGTTGACTTAGGCTGAAAGAATGTTTATATACTTGCCAACAAAACCCCAATCCATGTGAAGAGGGTTATAAGCCTTCTAATTGGCTAAGGGATGCTAGCCTTTGATAAGGGATGATCTAAGGGCCAAGAGGGGTTGTAGGAGAGTCAACAATGAGGGCTTTGACTCACTTTGGTTGGCCAAGGGCAAGGGCACAAGGGTCTATAGCCAAAACACTCAAAAACTCACCAAATTCTGAAACCAGGATGATGCGGTCGCATCATAAATTGGCCATGCGAGTGCATGGTCTCTGCACACAAATTCTGAACATTTTCACTTGCTCTCAGCATCTGAATGCGAGCCACTGATCCAAGAGCCATGCGGCCGCGAGGTTCAACACTTAAACTTCATCTAAAATTGTCCTAAATGATCTCAAACTCATGGGTAACAATCCTAAGGTGTAACCCAACTCAAAACAAGTCGGAAACACACCCGAAGCACATCCGAGACATGTTAAAACATGGCTGGAACCACTCGACAATTGGCCAACGAATCAAACACGAATCAAACCCAAATTAAACTAGAATAACTTTAACATGTATTAGGCTTGTTTAGACATGTTTATGGCTTGGATACAAGGCCTAGAACTCAACCGAACTTCTCTCGAGACGAAATGAAGGCAATACAAGCAATGAAGAACAACCTCAAAACACAAACGAAGCAATGAAGCTTCTAAACTTTCAACCAAGCTTACAACAACTAAGATGAACATTCTAAGTCATAAATGAAAGGTACTAAGACTCTCATGAGACTTATTTAGGTGCTATCATGATGCGATGAGCACTCGAAACATCAACAACAAGGCATGCAACGCATGGAAGACCATTACTCTATTATGACCTTAACCAACACAATGCAATTAAGATATTCATGAAATGAAGTCTCTAATATGTCAAGACCTATTATAAACATGTTATAATGATGACAAACATGAAATGGGGTTTGGGTTCTCACAATGGTGTATGGCAAGGCTTGTCATTTGTCAGTTGAAATTGAACATAGAGCCTATTGGGCTGTCAAAGAACTTAACTTAGATTTAACCTTAGCTGGTGAGGAAAGACTGTTCCAATTGAACGAATTAGAAGAACATAGGCTAAATTTGTATGAGAATACTAAAACCTATAAAGAAAAGACCAAGAAATACCAAGATATGGGATTAGCCAACAAAATGTTTTGTCCAGGATTAAAAGTGCTTCTTTTCAATTCTAGATTCAGGTTATTCCCCGGAAAATTGAAATCAAAATGGTCTGGTCCTTTCATTATAGTTCAAATTTATCCTCATGGAGCAATTGATATTAAAAACCCAAGGACCAATGAAATATTTAAAGTTAATGGTCACCGACTCAAACCATACCTTGAACCCATGTCAGTACAGAGAATATTTGAACTTATTCGACTTGCTAACAATGAACCACCAGACGATTAGGTTTGTAGTTGGGTCGAGCCAAAGATGTTAAACAAGTGCGCTAGGTGGGAGGCAACCCACTATGATGAATTTTATTTGCTTTCGTAATACAATTTAAATATGCTATTCTCCATCTTATTTAATTTTGGACATTTAATTTAAAATTAAATATGCCAAAATTCAAGTTTGGGGGAGAAAAGCATCGTAGTGTTGTATTAATATGTTTCTAATATTTTAGTTTAGAGTTTGTGTAGAATTTTTAGAGTGCAAGAACGTAACGGAACATAACTAAAGAACCAAACAGCAAAACTGCAAAAAGGTTGGAAACAGAAAAGGCACCAAATGTTCTGGAGACCTTCCGGACGCAAGGCATAAAACACCTTGTGGCCGCAAGGCCCTATTCAATGCCCGATGTGTGACCGTCAGAAGTACAACCGAATCAGTGCCCACACGTGACTGTTGGCCTTGCAGACGCAAGGCATAAAGGACCTTGTGGCCGCAAGGTGCCCTTTTTAAGCAAATGTCGGGCAACAGCAGCAAAATCACTCCGAAAATTTCCTCTCTCTCTCAAGTGGCAGTAGCAAGATCTCTCTTTCCCTCTCAAACTCCGGTGAAAGCTATTCCATTCTGGCCAAGATTCCAGTCAAGGGTCTCCTCTCCTTCAACCTTCATCACCCCATTCACCCTCATCTCACTCCCTCAAGGTTTGAAGAAGGAAGTGAAATTCATTTTTTCCAGCGAAGGCTTCAAAATCCGCCAACCTCTTCATCTTCTTAAGCTTGCAATTCCAAGTATTTCCTCACCCTAGCATTTCAATTTTTGTCGTTCTAAAATATCTTCATGCTAGGGTGTTAGATATATTTTACGTAAAAAATTAATTTTTGCATGCTTTAGCTGTTAGGTTGTAATTTTAATTTCTTTATAAAAAAGTAGATTTTTGCATGTTAATTTTTCATGCTTAAAAATTTAATGGCCTCCAAGCGTAGAAATACCGGACCGTCCACTTCCCGCTCCCAAGAGGAGGAGCAAGATTATGATGTCCACCGCTTCATCTCTTTTGAGGCGTTGGAGAGCTACTCTAAGAAGCTCTCCAAGACCATAATCCCAGAAAGGGAATTTAAGGCTAAGGACTTTGGCCTCCACAACAACTTTAAAAACCATAGATGGGGTACTCTTATAGCTTCTCCGGGCACGACCATCGTGGCTATTGTCCGTGAATTCTATGCCAATGGCCAAATTGGCATAGACGGTAGTGTTTTAGAGACCGTTAGTGTTAGGGGTGTAGACATTAGTTTTTCGTCCCAAGACATTAATGGTTACGATGGCACCTCCAACTTTGCGAGTGGTGCCGACGACTACAGCCACAACCTTTCTGACCCTAATTCTCTCGAGGCGATTAATGTGACTATCGCAACGCCTGGTGTGGTTTAGACCCACAACCAAAACCCAACATTTGGTCCCCGTACTATGGAGGAGTCCTTTCTTACTAACACGGCCAAGGCCGTGTTCAAATTTATTAGTACCCGACTCATGCCTTCCAGTCACCAACACACGGTGACTTGGGGTAAGCCAGCTTTGATCTTCACCATCCTTACTAGTGGGTCCGTCGATGTTGGCCGCCTGATCAACGACCAAATTCGAACCCTTATTCGAGGTTACACAAATGCGGGATTCGCATTCCCAAATTTGATTACTGGACTGTGTGATCAGGCTGGAGTCAGGTGGGCTCCAGATTCGGAGAGAATTAGGAAGGTGCCCGCCATTACTAGGGCTTTGTTGTTTGAGCACGCTCGCCAGCCATGAGAGTGAGGCCCTCACGAGGAGGAGCCCGAGGAGGAGGAGGACCCGTTGGAGGCGATCTCCAATAGGCAGGAGGAGATTGTCCTCCAAAATGATGTGTTGGGTCAGCAGTTGGCCCAAATGCGTGCCGATCATACTGACCTTTTTGATTGGGTTAACCAGTTGGGGCAGAATGTCTCCACATTTTTTGGGATGCCACCTGGCACAATCCCCGAGTTTCGTCCTCGTTCGTTATTTCCTCCCGACTCACCGTAAGTCGAGGCCCAAGTTTCTTCCTCTTTCGTTAGGTGGGCCTGCGATGTCCTTTTGATATTTGTCCTTCCCCATCAATCCTCTCATATGTTCCTCAATTTTGGGGACAAAATAGAAATTAAGTTTGGGGAGGAGGAATTTTAAGCCCAGAGTCTTAGCAGGTCCTAGCCTAAGGAGGAGTGGAGTTGGGCTACGTTTTTAGGGTGGGAAAAATTTCTTTTCCCTCTATCGTGTCTTCTCCTCACCTGTCTTTCTTGCTTTTTAATTTTTCGTATTTTCGGAGATGTTGCCTTGACCAGAATACACTAATATTTAGTTCTTGCGGGTTCCCATTATGGGGACCCATCATCAATTGTGTCATCATCATCTCCAATTTTTTTATAAAAAAAATCAAAATCAAAATCAAAATCAAAAAAAATATTTTAATTCAAAAATTTTCATCCTCGAGTCTTTGTGTGGTCGTACTAGTCGATGAGGAGTTAATGCAATGAACCACATAACTTTTCCATAAATCCTTCTGGAATTCACTTGATCCTGTGAAATTCTTGATTTTCTCCAAATCTCTGTGCACCTACACCAGTCATAATTATGGATTGATTATAATAGTTTTATAAAGTTTATAGCACCCATTTCATTTCAACAAAATATGCACAAGAATATGATGAATAGTCGTCTTAACATAATTGTTGCATTGAATTGTAACTTAGGGTCAATTGCATGATAAGTTAGATCCCTTGGATTTTTCTCACTAATTTATCTCAAGCACACTTTCGAACCGTGTCTGTATGTTAGTCTCGATTGTCCCAACCATCTGTCTTAGCGAATGCTTATGTGAAATCTAGTGATGCTAAACATTCAACCCCACAGTTGATATGATATTTTATGTGTTTTACTTTCTTAAAAACTGCATGAGCATTTGGCATTAAGAAATGATTTAGGCCATCTTTGGATCGTTTGAGCCTAAATATTCCCTGACCTTTACTAAAAATATCCCTAGTGTCCCCTTTTGAGCCTAATTAAAAAGAATGGAGTGTGCTAAGCACAAATTAAACCCCCATTCGACATCGTTTCTATTACCCACATTAACTTAACCCTAAAAGCCTACACACTTTTAGCCTACCCTTTGAGAGAGTAGGATGTGGGTGGGGAATTAATTTTATGGGACCATTTTTCAGTCAAGCATGTTTTCTGAAGACTTCTTCTTCCCGTCAATGTTTAAAAAAATGAAAAATGAAACGGAAGAAGAAGAGTGCAAGAAGGTTCAAATGAAAGCATAGCTTTCAAGAGAAAATATATTAGAAAAATTCTGCTGAGAAAGATGATGAGATATTTTTAGCTTGATATATTGTACAAAACAAGTTTGGGGGGGGGGAATTAGAAAAAGAAAAAGAAAATACCCCCCACTTGTGGTCTTTGCAGGTCCTAGCCTAATTGGGAAAAAACATCCTTTTGTTTGGAAGTATTAGGGGTAAAGGGTAGTCTTGCTCTTTCACTTTGAATTCTAATCCCTTTCCATCAAATCCCCCAACACCATGGCCTTACATTACAAGCTATTAAAGACCTAATTATCTTTTTGCCAATGCTTGTGTTTGTTTTCTTTGATAAGTAAGGCATGTATAATTGATCTAACACTTCATAATCACATTATTCGCAAAGCTCACTGTGTTAGCATAATCTTAGCTATTACAAGTAATTGGGATATGAGAGCATTGTATGTCATACATAGAAGTGCATGGGATGGATGTATAAGTTTTTTTAAAATCCTTGGTGATCTATCTTTCTGTAATAGACTGGGTTTTGATGGTAGATCTCATATTTTATGATGCATTGGTTTTAATTAAAATCTGATTTTTATATGAATGTGGTGCTTAGCTTAATAAAACTGTTTTATTCAAGATATTCTTTAAGACTGATGATCACACACACACGGAGAAATATATTAAGACTAGTAGCAGTTTTGAGTATATGTCAGTTGGTTTTATGTGATTAGTCTGCGTATATGTGGTGAGCATCTGACTGAGACTACTTTGGTATGCCATGCTATTATGACTTGAGGTTGAATCCAAAAAGATTTGTTGTTTTATATTTTTAGTTTAATTTTTACCTTCTTTTGTTTTTATTAGTTTTTGTATTTATCTGCTTAGTTGAGTCACTCGTTAGAGTCTCCTTGAGTTTTTGGGTGTCTAGAGGAGTGTAAATAGTGTCACCCTCCAAAAAGATTTTCGTTATTTTTGTTTAATTGCTTTTGTATTTATAAGTATTGTTTACTCGTGGACGAGCAAAGTTTAAGTTTGGAGGTATTTGATCGATGTATTTTATATGTCGATTTTGGGTACTTTTATGACTTAAATTGATCGATTCCACGAGGCTTTTGGCTACTGATATGTGTTTTTCAGTTGTTTTATGAGTTTCAGGGTTTTAGGTGAAATTATATGAATTATAAGGTTTTTTGGTGAATATTCCAAGAAGGGGCCAAAGTTTAAATTGAAGAATAAACGGCAAAGGTGAAGTCTGGAGACCTTGCGGCCGCAAGGTATTTTTACCTTGCCTCCGCAAGGTATGCAGTTTGTTCAGACAGCAAGCCCCGAGAATTGAAGACCCTTGCGGACGCAAGGGGTAATGACCTTGCAGCCGCAAGGTGGTCAGAACCAACTTTCAGAGGTTTTCAAGCCAAACTGAAATTCCTAAACCCCCTACAACTCCATGGTATAAATAAAGGACGGTAGCCAGAGCTCAAGGATGGCCAAGAAGTAGTTTTTGATAGTTCTAGCATAGGATTTAGAGTGTATAACATAATTTAGTTATTGTAATTATAGTTTTGAAGATCGATCCATGTATTCAATCATCTCCATGTGCTGTTCATCGTCGAGGATGAACTAAACACCCATTAATCTAGGAGTTGGGAGGTAACTTGTATCGAATCTATGCTTTAATATATTTATATTCATTCAATTCTTGTTGATTGTGGTGATTATCAATCCCTCTATTATTTCACTTTGAACAAATGAATGTAATCGTGAATAATAAAGGCCTAGAGGTGCAGATAACTGCATGATCAATGTGCATATGTCGTACACTGGTTCACCACCATGATAAATTGAACCTATTGATGCACGAGAGTGATAAGTTAGGGTCAGGTTCTATATATGATCTAAGTGGCAGTTAGGATTATATGTTCTTGTGCCTAAGATATAGAATGGACGAATTATTTGGAGATGGAGACTGAACGGTAATTCGACAGGCTATATCTACATTTTGTGAACGAACCCAAAAAATTGAATGATACTTTATCAAAATAAGCTATAGAGGAGATGCAAGTGAAACCCTAATCCTAGATTTCCCTCCACCTCAAGATCTTCATAACCTGTGATTGCTGCTAAATTAGTTAACTTTAGAATAATAAGTAGTTTAGATTAAAATCATGGGAGGCTGTAAAAGGGCTTAATGCGGATAGTGCTCCTGGTCCTGACGGCTTCACAGCGCACTTTTTTCAGGCTTGTTGGAACATTATTAAGGCAGATGTTGTCGCAGCAGTTCAAGATTTCTTCCATGGTAATTGTGACGACCCGACCCGAGTCCCAATACGAGACCCCGAGGTCGTGCCGCCTAAAAAAGGCACTTAACAAAAAACAAGTAGCAAATAGTGGGTAAGGCCATAACGGCGGTACGCCAAAAACTTTAACACATGCGGAAGCGTATAATATTTAAACAGTGGCGCCCGAGCTAACAAGCTCAAACTAATACAACCTTAGAGATAATGAATCTCTTGGTCCAAAAATAAAATCATGTGACGCAACAATAGGCACATATAACAATTTATGGCAATTATATATCAAGTCATCGGCGACGCTACGGCCGGAACCCAATATTAAACTAAGTCTAGAACTCTAGTCTAGCATGCTTAACGGCTAAAAACATGCCGGATAATAAACATATTAAACAAACCAATACATGGTTAAAACAACAAAAGCATGATCAACATAAATACATAGGCACGACTAACATATGTCGGCTCTCAAAACAATAAGTACTAATTAAACATAAGTTCAAATATCACACAATCAAAGTCTTGCTACCCCACATAAAGTTTATATAACTTTATGTCCCGTCGTCCTTGCCAAAGAAAAGGTACTAAAATTAACAAGGTAGCAACCTCGTCAAAGCTTCACCAATCGCAACTTCACAATCACTTCGAACCACTTGCACGGCTCGGATCTAGGGAAAACAATCAAAACAAATAGGAGTAAGTCATAAAGACTTAGCAAGTTACTAACAATAACTTCCTGTCATGGCATCATGCTCAACAATAATAATTCATGCAATTGACATAATATGCATTTCATAAATAATCATGTCAAGGCATTCATACTTAACAATCTTGAATATCATGTTATCAACAAGTATAACATTTCATTAATTCCATCAACCATCATTTCATATCGTATCATATTCACGTAGCACATTATTCACATATAAGCACTCGTGAGTCAATTCATACAAAAGGGAGGTGATATCGTTACCCTTTTTCCGCGCATGTTGCTCCTGCAAAAACATGTGCCAAACTTATGTGTCCTCGATATCCCTTTCGTGGATATCGACGTCCCCGAGACATTTCCCCGCTCGAGTTCCGATAGTTATCAAAGTCATGTTTCCATACTACAACTAAGATCAACTACTTCCCTACCGTGGCCATCGATAGAGGGTGTGTGCAATCCGGCGGCGATCCATCAAAATCACGAATCTCACAATTCGTGAAGATCATGCATCGTCCCGCCCCAAAGACTCAACAAACCGACTCAAGCTGACTCAAACTTCAAGCACACGTAATTCATGTTCATATGCTCAAATAAGTAGGCAAGTACTCTACAATCATCTAGTCATGCTTTTAATTCACAACTAGCACATAATCACATTAGAGATAAATCAAGACTCTAATCATCAAGTGTTCTTCATACACTTTAAAATGCTTGGAGGCTTAACCTCCATTAATATTACCCCAAAATTGTGAGGACTTAGGCATATTACTCCTTAATGTCATACTAACCCAATGGTCAACTCCGTTGAGTTATAATCAATCTTTCAAAATTAAGGTATAGAAGCCATTGGCCTCAATACTCTCCTATGTCCATACTAACGTAATTAAATAGGTTACTAAGGTCATTAAACCCATAAAACCCCAATCAAACAATCAAGTATGAAACATAGAATCAAAGTCACAAACTAGGCATATACATTCTTGCCATTTCATCAAATATGCACCCAACACTTAAACAACAAGGTAGGGTGATTTAGCATACATTATCACACATAAATAACATTCTAAACATGGTTTACAACCTGTTTATAATCTGATCATACGACTTAAAATGTAGCATTTAGCATGTACGTGATCATAGCATCTCAACAAGTCTAACTACTTCATCAAACATGCTCCCAATGCTTAAACAACAAGGTAGGGTGATCTATCATACTTTATCACACATAAATAACATCTTAAACATGGTTTACAACCTGTTTCTAACATGTTTATAATCTGATCATACCATCAAAAATGTAACATCTAGCATATACGTGAACATAGCATGTCTACTAGCCTAACTATTTCACCAAACATGCTCCCAATGCTTAAACAACAAGATGGAATGATTTGGCATACTTTATCACACTTAAATAACATTAAAATCATGATTTACAACCTGATTATAATCTGTTTACACAACCCAAAATACATCATTTAGCACATACAAGATCATGGCATCTCTATAAGCCTAACTATCTCATCCAATATGCTCCCAATACTTAAACAACAAAGTAGAATGGTTTGTCATGCATTACCACACTTAAATGACATCAAAATCATGGTTTATAATAGGTCTATAATCTGTTCATACAACCCAAATTCATCACATAGCATAAACTAGAACATGGCATCTCTACAAAGTCCTATGTGCTCTCATTGACCTCATATAGCAAGATTGTTTTCCCTAGGGTCAATGAGGCTAAAAGAAATAAGAAGAGATGTTGTAACTTACCTTAAATAAGCCCTACAATATGTACAAAACGTCCATGCAAAGGTGGGTATGTGATCTCCTTGCCCTCCTCTTCTCTTCTATGGTTCGGTTTTGGAAATGGACTCCTCATGCTTTGGCCACCATTGTTGATCACTCAAGAACCTCCCAAGAACACTAAGAAAACTCTCCTTTCAGCTCTCAAAATGTTGTCCACGTTTTTGGAGAGAGATGGCAGAAAATGGAAGGCTTAGTGGAGGCATTTGGTCAATCTTTGGTTGAAGTGGGGTGGGAGAAGGTGTCCAATGCATGTTTGTGCATGTGGATGTTCTTTCCTTGCCAAGTGTCTTGCATGCACCCAAGGACTCTCAAAACTTGTTGAACATGCAATGGAGGATAGGTAGGACGAACTAGGGTAGTTTGGGTAGGGTTAGGTTGGCCAAATAGAAAGTCTAACACACAATGAGTGGTCAACTATAGTAGACCAGAATTTGGGTCATTTTACAAAATGTTTCTGTATCGAAATACACGTCCTAAAATTACACAAAAGGTATTTTTAGAAAGATCTATGAGTCTAGTTTCAAACACATCAAACGGATCCGAGTTCCGAGTTTCGTACACAAAGTTATGGCCAAAATACTACAGACCTATCGTGGCCTTCGGAAATACGCGAATTTCCGAAAATCAAACTCGAGCGTGTGCAAACATTTACACGACCACTCAAAAATAATTCTAAGTTAATTCCCTAAGGTCCCATAGTCATCTAGGGTCAAAATAATACCAACCGAAAAAGTCGTACAAAGAAGAAGAACGACAAGAAATAAGTAGCAATCAAACCGTCGATTCGACAAGCATTCAAACAAGATTTAAATCATGTTAAGGATGTTATGAATGATCTCTAATACTTACATATATGAATCCATATAGAAGTCTAACACATCTAAACACGTTATTTAATCATCATGTAAAGATCTAGGACCAAATCGAGGCCAGAAACACAAAAACCCGAGTAAACTCTCAATCGCGTCACATTTCGATTATCGTCGAGTTACGACATGTGACTTTAGCAAGTTAACAACTAAATGACATCTCTTAAAAGTATTTTGGTCTTAATATGATCTCTCATGCACATCTAAACTCTCTCAGAAATCAAATAAGCGATCAACAAAGGAAGAAGTGCGAGCATTGCACGCAATTCAAGCTAACCGGGAATCGGGGTCTTACAGTAATATTCTTCATCGCGACATTTCTTCCACTGTTTTGGTTCTTATCCCAAAAATTTCCAACCCTAGTACTTTCAGTGATCTCCGGCCTATTAGTCTTTGCAATTTCTCTTGCAAGATTATTTCAAAGATAATGGCTAGCAGGATGGTTGGAATTCTTCCAAAAATCATTTCTTTGGAACAATCTGGATTTGTCAAGGGTCGTACTATCCCGGAAAATATAGCCTTGGCTCATGAGCTCATTAACAAAATCAACAGTAGACTTTTCGGAGGGAATGTTGCTTTTAAATTAGACATGTCGAAGGCCTATGACAGAATGGAGTGGCCTTTTATTTTAAAAGCCCTCCAGATCTTTGGATTTAATTCACAGGTGTGCATTTTATTTAAATATCTTCTTAGTAATATATGGTATTCTGTGCGAATTAATGGCTCAAGTCACAAATTTTTCAATTCTTCGCGTGGTGTTCGTCAGGGGGATCCTTTGTCGCCTCTCTTATTTATCATAGCTCAAGATATTCTTTCGCGTGCTATTAAAAGAGGTTTTGAGACGGGGTTGATTGAGCCTTATAGACATGGCCGAGGGAATATGATCATCTCTCATCTTCTCTATGCCAACGACATGATTATTTTCAGTAATGCGGGGAAGAAGTCTATTCTTTCTCTTAAGAATATTCTTTCTCAATATGAAAGATCTTCAGGTCAGTTAGTTAATGTCCAAAAGAGTGGCTTCTACACCTCCTCTCATTGTTCCCGTCGTAAGGCGCAATGTATTGCTAATTGGACTGGTTGTGTGCATCGCTCATTCCCAATGACTTATCTTGGTCTTCCTCTTTTTCAAGGCCGTGTGAAACGTCATTATTTTGAGCATCTGGAAAATAGAATTAGACGGAAAATAGATGGTTACAAATCTCATCTTCTATCTTTTGGGAGGAAAATAGTGCTGATTAAATCGGTTCTTAGCAGTATTCCCGTTTATGCGCTTGCGGCTCTCAAAGTCTCTACGAGTGTCCTCCGTTTTATTGAGTCAGCCATGGCTAACTTCTCTCAAAATCTCTACGAGTGTCCTCTCGTTTTATTGAGTCAGCCATGGCTAATTTCTTATGGGGTCAAGGGGACAATCATCGTATTCATTGGGTTTCATGGACTGCATTGTGTAAGCCGCTGGATGAGGATGGTTTGGGCTTTCGTTCTTTGGTACAGATTCGTGACTCTCTACATGCTAAGTTGGCTTGGAGTGCTCTTCAAGGGCATAGCTTATGGGCTCAATTTACTACAGCTAAGTACAGGAGTGTTCATGGCTTTATGGCTCCTAAGACTGCGTCGTATGTCTAAAGGGCAGTTTATGCTCATATTGAGCCTCTTATGCAACATAGCAGATGGATCCTTGGTAGAGGAGATGTCTCCTTTTGGAACGACAATTGGGTTGGTGTTAGGTTGGAGGGCCCTCAACCTATTGATATTAATCTGACAGTGAAGCAGGCTCTAGCTAATTTGGAAACTTTCCTTCCCAACATTCCTATTCAGTACCAAGGCATTATTCAGCGAGTTCATTTGGCAGAAAATGAGAGAGATAGTCTGATGTTCTATGAGACCTCGTCTGGCCATTTTGACACAAAGGTTTATTGGAATCTTTTCCGTAATCCTTTTCCTACTCTTTATTGGGCTAGAAGGATTTGGCAACCATGGATTCCCACAAAAATGAGTGCATTCGGCTGGAAACTCATGCATGGTGCTATTCCTGTGGATTTGCACTTACACTCTCGGCAAGTTCCTATAGTCTCCCGCTGTGTTTGATGCCATAGTTCTCCAGACCGAGAGTCTATTGATCACCTCTTTGTGCATTTAGAGGTGGCTCGTGATTTATGGCGTCGTCTGGCTCAGCCTTTCCATAAGATTGATAGTTATTCTAATGTTGCTCATTTATTCAGAATTTGGATAGAAGGAGTTTCAGCTCGTAATCAAGGGGGGGCTGTTCAGATTGGTATTTTACTATACGGATGTTGGTTTTTATGGAAGGCCCGTTGTTGTGCTATCTTCGATTCTGTCCCTATGGCTGGAGATGTTATTTTCAAGCATGTTTTGAATGGTTTAAAGGATGTTCTTTGGCTTTTCCGTCCGAAATCTCCTATTTCGAGAACGGGCTTTCTTAGTTTGCAAGCATTCAATTTGCCTATTAAGAAAGTCAGTTTGTTTAATGGAACATGGATTCGTTGGCATCCTCCAGGGGCTACTTTTGTAAAGCTAAATACTGATGGCTCTTCGCTCACCGACATTGCTACTGGTGGGGGTGTTATTAAAGATTCGAATAGGTTCTTCATCTATGGTTTTTCTAGATATTATGGTTCAGGAACCAACACTGGAGCTGAATTTCATGCTCTTTGTGATGGTTTAGTTTTGTGTCGTGCTTTGAACTATGATCGGGTGGTGGTGGAAGTGGATTCCTTAGTGGTAGCCTCAGCTATTAAGGGTTCTCAAGGTTGTCCTTGGCAATTTACTTATGATCTTCGGAAATGTCTGGATCTTCTGGGTAACAACAGTCTCTATCACATATTCAGGGAAGGGAATTTTGTGGCGGATCGGCTTGCGGCTGCAACTCACAATATGCAATGTGATAAAGATTTTTCAGTGGTTTCTCAACTTCCGGGGGAGGTCCGTCGTGCTCTCCAGCAGGATGTTGTTGGTTTGTCTTCTTTTCACAGACTTTCGTTTTCTTTGTATTTCCTTTCTTTCGAGGTCAGGCCCCTTTGTCCCCCTCTAGTTTGTTTTTTTCCTTTTTTATCAATAAATTCCTGCAGGGTGTCGTTCCTGTTTCCCTAAAATATATATATATATATATATATATATATATATATAAACCCCCTTAGTTTAATAATATGTTACCGATAATCGTGCTATTTGTGATATTCTCACTACAACAATAATGAGTTTTCACAACATTTATTGCTCAACGTTTTTTGAGAAACGTTGTAATTGATCCATTTAACAAAACGTTCATCCAGAAAACGTTGTATATTACTTTTTTTACATTTTATTACAACGCTTTTAAAATAAACGTTGTATTATGCGTACAACATTTTTATAAAAAAAACGTTGTTAAATCCTTTCACAATACATGGCACAACGTTTTATAAATAATGTTGTAAATCCAACCCAAAAAAAAGGCGGCATTATTTCGCCGCACAATGCAATTTTTTCCCGGTCCCTAAAATAATGTCACTCTCTTTCCCCTTCGTTTCCCCTTCACTCAATTTCGTGGGACTAGAGAAACGGCATAATTCTCAAGCTCTTCAATATTTCACCTCTCTCAAGGCCTCTCTTCAATCTTTCCCATCAACAAGGTATGTAATAAGATTTCAATCCCAACTCTCATAAAAATAAGCTTGGTGATCTTCCTCAGTTTCTTTTCCCTTTCACGCAGATTTCGTGGGAAGAATTAGGGCTTAGGGCTTTGGGCTTGTTTTCCTCGAATTGTGGGTTCATCTGGTAAGTACCTCTCTCTTTCCTTATGTAATTTTGTGCCCTAAACCATGTAACTATGCCCTAATACATAACCTTTGTGGCTCTACCCTAAAATCCAATTTTTTTATGAATTAAATGGTTTTTTTCAATTATATTTACCTGAAGTTTTATTTTCCCCTCTCATTCCACTATTATGTGAGGATTAACAAATAATTTGGTTTATTGTGGATTGTAAAAGTTAAGGAACTACCTAGTTTAGAGTTTCACACATCCAAGTCAAATTATACTGCCTATTTATACTGCCTACAATGTGTTTGATGTTTGGCCTCTAAGAAAATTTAACAAATATTCATCCAGAATCTGTAGTCTTCTTCCTCAATGCTCATTCCAAAAATATTGTTGCCATGTTGCTGGTTACTAGTTAATCCTGCTTTCATTGCCTCCAATCTTTGAGACACAAGAAATCTAAAAATTGTGCAAATTATAGGTATGAGGATAGACACACCTTCGTTGCTAACCATATAATAGTTCTGATCAGTTTCTTTTATAAAAAAATTCCGCTCATCACTAAAGACTATGTTTACATACAGAGATGCATATCTCTCTCAATCCGAAAGTATTCTGATTTTTTTTTCATGTTGGATTGATTTTAATTCCAAAGTAAAGTTTGAATCTTGAAAACTTAATTACCAAATTTGGGTTACATATCATTGCTCTGCTTGAATTTTGTTATCATTGTTGTTCACGTATTCTGATTTGGGTTCAATTTTGTCAAGGGTTGTTAGCTTGAACTACTTAGAATATTGAGCCCTTGAGCCAGTGTATCGAGTCCAACCTATCATCGAGTACCAATCAGAACTATTTCCCACTTTCATTCTCTGATGAGCTACTCCTTTAATTAGTGGCTGATCTAATGGATCGAGAGCCTATTTCCATTCAGTGAATCTCTGTAGAATTTAGAAATGAGTTGCCTTGGTACGCTTCTTAACCCAACTTAATGCGTGAACTACCCAGACCTTTTCTTCCCAATAGGCCTCTGAGAACTTATTTGATACCCTGTGAAAAGCCTATATATATAAAGTCGCTCTTCTGCCTACTACTTAGCTGAGCTAATTGGCCTTATAAAGACGAGAGACCTAAAAAGAACCAAGGTTTTCTATCAGTCAAAATCTCTCCTTTCTTTCTGGATCTTTCTTGGTGCTTGCTTCCTTAGCTACCTAGCAATTTTGTTTTCTTCTTCCTCTCAAGTCCAGTCTACCAGTCCATTCTATAGCAATGATCTGGATAGTAGATATTTTGGGTCTCTCTTCTACTCTTCCGCTAATAGTCTTCCTTATACTTCCTTCGTCTTTTGACTAAAAGCTGCTAATAGGGCCTTCATAGAATTCATAGTCTTCCGCTTTTTGACTAAAAGTTGCTTATCGTACTTATACTCGAAACCTTTCTTATTAAGCTTCTTAGAACGCCAATGTGTGTAGTTATCGGTTGATTGATGATTATTCTCATCCCACTCGCCAAATCTCGGAACTTAAGCACCTCTATCCGGCTACATTACATTGGCAATTGTTAGTAAGGACTGTGGATGGATAGTTCAACTTTCATTTGAAAACTTTATAGAGTAAATGTCATGCACATTTAATAAAAAATTATATTTAAAAGTGCACTGCACGAGCTTCCTACGTACTATTTCACCATGGCTTGCCCTTTTTTTTTTTTTTTTTTAGGGAAGCAAGGTGGCACCTGCGGATATATTATTAAAATACCACAAGCTAAACAGGAGGGGGACAACCAGCCTTACCCAAAGAAGGGGGGACAAAGGAGCCTTACCTCTATAAAACAAACAAAGCCTAACACAATCTATTTTCGAAAAGAAAATAAACCTCTATCATCTAACATCAAGGCTTTGCGAACAATAGACGAAAGATCAGCCCTAGAATGATAAATGATACAACCCAAATGCAAAGAGCCACAATAAGCAAGACGATCTGCCACTCTATTTTGTTCTCTAAAAACATGAGAAAGAGCAAAACCACCAAGCAGGACTGACACTCACGAATTCCATATACATAATTCGACGGGATCTGATGAATACCTGAGATGCCATTAACAGCCACCAAAGAGTCAGATTCGACTAAAACATTATTCAGCCCCAAATTCTTACACAAACGAAGACCATCCCGAATAGCCATAATTTCGGCAAACATATTAGTGCCAACACCATAATTACTGGAGAAAGCCGCCACCAAAACCCCGTCATGACGGCGAATAACCCCACCTCCAGAACATCTGCCCTGAATAGCCGATCCATCTGTATTAAGCTTTAGAAAATCCAACCTGGGAGTCTCCCACCACAGCCATTGCCCACGAGGAGCTCGAACGTTTTTTATGCTCAAATGAAGGCCCTGAATAGCAAGACTATCGAAAAATGACATACTGGCTTTCGGATGAAACAAAAACAACATCTCTTCAATTCCTTCATAATCCGATCACGAATGCAGACAACCGACATATTGATATTGTCAAAAGAAGCCGAGCATCGAGCCTTCCAAATCTCCCAACACGTGAGGATACATATGCCAATTTTACACGCCCCAAACTGATTATGAATCGATGAATAAGAGATCCATGAGTCAACCAGGTGAACAATAGAAGAATATCGGCCTATCCTATTAAAAGCTGGGCAAAACGACTCCAAAGATTGGTAGCAATCTCGGAATGAAGAAGGAGATGTTCCAAGGATTCTTGCGCAGGTTGTTGACAACAACGGCATTTGGAAGCAAACTGAACTTTAAAACAGTGGAGAGCAAGATCCACTGGAAGAGCACGGTGCAAAACTTTCCATAGAAATCCACTCATGCGCATTGGAATCCAAGGCTGCCAGATTTTGCTAGCCCATGCAATCTTAGGCCACGGATGTTTAACAGATTTCCAATATAAAGAAGCCGAGAAATCACCTTTTTTAGACAGCATGAAGACCTGCTTATCTTCTCTATTGCCATCCAGCTGCACTTTACAAACCTCCGTATGAAGTCTCAACGGAATCAAAGGCAACAGATCCTGAATAATAGGAACAGCCTCCCGGACTGTTAACTGAAGGTCCATAGGTCGCGGGCGAATCAAAGTAGTGCCACACCAATTCGTATTCCAGAAGGAAATATCACCCCGACCTACGAGCCATCTGCTATTTTCCATCACCTTCGGCATATGCTCCATAACGGCCTTCCAGACATGAGAAGAAAAAGCTAGAACACTAAACCCATCTGCATTTCCGTATTTGGTGCGAACAAAACGAGCCCAAATACTTTTGCCTTGAAGTGCATTCCAAGCAAGCTTAGCATGTAGGGAACCCATAACTTGGTTAAGAGGACGGATACCAAGCCCTCCTTCCTTAATCGGCCGACAAACATGGTCCCAAGAAATCCAATGAGCACGATCTTCCCCAGCCGCACTCCATAGAAAATTAGCCATGTGTTTTCCAACCTTAGGATAAACTTTTTAGGGAGTTTGAAAGCAGCCAAAGCGTAAATCGGGATGCTACATAGAACCGATTTAAGCAACACAATTTTAGCACCAAAGGATAATAATCTAGCCTTCCAACCATTAATTCGAGAGAGAAACCTTTTTTCGACGTCCTCGAAATATTCTACTTCACCCTCCCTTTAAAAAGAGGCATCCCCAAATACTTAATCGGTAATCGATGTTGTTTGCAACCTGACCATTGCATAATATTTTGAATCTTCCTCTGAGTAAAATGACAAGAAGTTATAAACCCACTCTTCTCCAAATTGATAAGCTGACATGACGCTTGTTCATAGGCTCCAATCACATCCCTAAGAGCGCGAATCGACTTCTTACTGCCATTACAGAAAATGAGCATGTCATCTGCATACAGTAAATGAGAAATCAAAATATTACCAACACCATGACGATAAGGACCAATTTTCCTATCTGAAACCACCTTATTAATGTTATAACTGAGAATCTCCTGAGCCATAACAAATAAGATAGGGGACAGAGGATCACCCTGTCGAACACCCCTGGACGACTGAAAAAAACCAAAGGCCTCTCCATTACTACGCAAAGTGTACCAGATGTTGCTTATCAACCGATAAACCAGATCACAATTCTCTTCATCAAAACCAAAGGCTTTCAACGCACGCAACAGAAAACTCCATTCTAAGCGATCATACGCTTTAGACATATCGAGCTTGAACACCACATTCCCTCCATGCGACTTATGATCAATGCGTTGAATTAATTCATGAGCCAACACAATATTATCCTGAATATTCCTCCCCTTAACAAAGCCAAACTGTTCCAAAGAAATAATAGAAGGAAGAAGAGAAGCCATTCGCAAAGCCAAAATCCGAGATATGATCTTACAAGAGAAATTACATAAGATGATCGGACGGAGATCTCCCAAATTGGAAGGATTATCCACCTTCGGAATGAGAATGAGAGTAGTGGACGATATGCCTTTTGGAAGCACACCACCCTTGAAAAAATCATGAACAGCGGCTATAATATCATACTTAATGATGTCCCAACATCCTTGAAAAAACCAGCCTGTAAAGTTGTCAGAACCAGGGGCACTATCTGGGTTTAGACCTTTGACCGCATTCCAAATTTCCTCTTCATTAGGCAGACTTTTGAGAGAAGCATTATCCTGAACTCCAATCGAGCGAGGATACTAGGCAAACAAATTTGCATTATAACTGGGCCGAGAAGATGTAAAGAGCTCGGTGTAATATTGGATGGCTAACTCTCCAATTTTCCTATTATCATTGCACCAATTGCCATCATCCATCCTTATTTTAATATTGTTATGATGAATCTTGTCCTTAACACTAGCATGGAAAAAGGACGTATTCCGATCGCCAACAGCCAGCCATGTTGCTCTAGCCTTTTGTTGAGCCAATTCATCCGACCACGATATAACCCAACATAATTGTTTCTTAGCCCGCATAAGTTGACTCGCCACATTATCATCCCAAGAATTCTGCAAACTCATATCCAGGCGCAATCCATCATCTTGGAGACTATCTACCATACGATGAATATTTCCAAAAACCTCCCAATTCCATCGACGAAGCCCAACTCGCAAGTGGTGAAGTTTCTGATGAAGAATTTCCAGCGCTGATCTTGAATAAGACACATCCCATTGACTTTTAACAAAATTCAAAAATTCAGAATGATCGAGCCAAAACCGTTGAAAACAGAAACCACCACCATGCTTAGGCTTATTAACCATGTCCACCAACAACGGGGAATGATCTGAGAAAACCCTACTAAGGTGACGAACGGTAGGCTCAGGAAACATAGCTTTATAGTATCCATTAATCATAACTCTATCAATACGTTGCCATATGCGGGATAAACCATCTTGATTATTACACCATGTAAAAATACTTCCTTCAAATCCAGCATCATCTAAACCGGCCTGCTGCATAAAAAGATTAAAATCATTCATGCTGGGATAATCACAAAGGGCCCCTCCCAGCTTCTCATTTGAGTGAGAAATAACATTGAAATCACCCCAAACTATCTTAGGTTCTGAATAAGTAACAGCAATATCGATCAAATCTGCCCATAAAACTTGTCGATCACTTCTACTACATTTGGTATAAACGAAGGAGGAGATAACTGAATTACCATCTTCCAAAATCAGTCTAACCGTAACATGTTGATTTGACATAGCAATGTTACTAACCTGAATTTTATTATCCCAGAAGAGCCAGATATGGGAATTAATCGGATTCCCATGCAAACAGAAAGTTAACTTCAAACGTCTGGCTATTTTAATCATCCTACGGCCAGGCAACTTAGGCTCCAAAATACACACTAAATGAGGCTTATGTTGTTTGATCAGAGTCTTCAAATAACTAACAGTGTCAGAATTACCGACACCTCTAGCATTCCAAATAATAACAGCCATAAGAATTAAGCTGGGGGATTGCAGACCTGTTTAGAGGCCCTAGTGACACGCTTGTTTTGTTGAATATACTTCTTACTCTTAGACTTCTTATTAAGCTTCTGAATTTGTTTCCGGAATTCTTTTGTTTTCTCAAAAGGAGCTGGAAAGTCACGACAATCATCCATGGATGCTGATCTAGACAACTTAACCTTTTGCTTATTCTTATAACCCTCAGCAGATTTAGGAACATCAGCTTGACTATCCTCCTCGATCAGATCTTCAAGATCAGCCAAAGCCGCAAAAGAATTGCAGTATAAACCATCTGTATGCAAATCTAAATCTTGAGAAACATCAGCCTCCTTAAGATCACGATGGCTCCCATCTTGAACAGGCACCCCACTATCACCGGTCATTGTTTGTTTCTCATAATTATCATTGCCAATATTATGATCTACCAAACCATCTCCCGATCCATCCGAATTGTGGACAACCTGCTCATGCAACGTATGGTCTTCAACATTATCAGTCATAGTAGGTTCAACAACCTTATTAGTAATATCGACATTCACCACTAGCTGCCCTCCCTTCTTCTTTAATTGATCATCCGAAGCCATGTTGTGAGAACTAGGGCCCTCATTAATAATTCCCTTATTGGGATAGGTTCCATGAGGCTTAGAATGAATATTATGATCATTAGATTGTCCTTTAGGACTATCCACAATATCTACTGTTTCCACCTCCCGAGGAGCACCCTTATCATCCTTAGCATTTGATCCCGAGGCATAGTCGTTACCTTGAGATGCAACTGGTTGCCAAATTCGTTGAACAGATTTGATAGGTTTAACACCCGATATACCATTCACTTCATTAACTACAGTAGTCCCATTAGGTTTAGGAGGTAACCCATCCGAGCTCTTACCCTTATTGACATTAGCATTGTTAAATGTCCCATGTCGTTTCTTACGGCAAATATCTTCAACATGACCAAGCAGCCCATAGCACTCACAAAAGGCTATGTTGCCTTCAAAGTTTATCGATTGCCAGAAGCCATCGTCTTTAGACGTACCCAACCAAACCCTCTTGGGTAAAATCAATGAGACATCCACCTCGACGCAAATACGAGCATACATAGGATGAGACAAAGCCAAAGTACGATCATCTAGCTCGTAAAAAATTCCCAAAAGCATTCCCAATCCATTGTAGATAAGATGGCGTGAAAAACGGAAGGGGAAGATGGTACAGACGCACCCACAAAGCAACACACGGACTCTCTTTCTTAAAGACAAAATTCGGAGACCAACGGAATGACCGATACATGCAATTTTGTATCATGTGAGACTCCTTAGATAATGCGCGAACCATATCCTCACTGGATGATAGATGGACCATGACATGCCTTGGATCCAGAAGACCAACAACGAACTCCCCAGTGAGCCCCCAAGAATTAGCAATATGTGTCTGGATAACTTGTACCGATGGCCGACCAACTGAAAACTTAAGAATCACTGTATTCTGAAATTGATTAGCCGCCGCTTCTAGTTCAATGGGAGTAAACAAACAGCCTAGCTCGTTCTCAATAGAAACAGCAGCACGAGGAGGAAGAGGAAGATCCTTCAACGCACAGGACCGCTTAGGGTTTTAACACCTAACGGAAGCTTCCTTAGCCACTGCCGCCGCATAGGATTTACCGTCTCCCGTTGGCTTATTCAAGGATGGATTAGGGTCGGAAAAGGGAACATTATGAGGGGGAGGAGCCGCCTGGTTAGCACCAGGAGGGGCTGTGTCCGGCGGCATAGCCACCGAAACCCTAGCTGCCAAGAAGAAAAATTCTAGAGAGAAAAATTCTAGAGAGTTAGATTGGCTTGCCCCTTGAAATCAAGACTTGTGCATTATAAATTAATATATTGAAGCTAAGGGAGAAAGCTTACAGATTCTTCTCCTCGAATTGGTCTTATTCTCGATCTTTTGGAGTACCATGGCTACTATCATACGAGCTCTTTCCTTCCCAGGCAGGAGATCCACTGTCTCTACCGGTGACTGTGAGTTTTACTTGGTAATTCAGATGAAGTAGTGACTTTCTGTAGCTTAGTCAGATGTCGCACTTGACCTTGCATACCGACCAATAGGACCACCACGTTTGTAGGCCGAGCCACTGCCAGTTCTACGGCCCAAATTGTCAATATGTCCTGGAGATTCACTGAACTTAAGGTCACTATCTTCTTTGCTCGGTCGATGATCATGTGCTGGTTTAACTGCTCGCCTTGCAATCGGTTCCTCTGATTCATTGCGAGTCCTAGTCCTAGAGCGAGGAGCAGGAGCAGGAGCAACCGGAGCCTTATCAGGAAACATTGTTGTCATTATCCCAGTTACCAAACTTGGGTACACTCAGGCGCTACAACAACATTGAAAATATTATTACACATATTAATATTAACTGGGAACAGCTTTATAATATCTTACGAACAATACTTAACAGAATTATATCGACATAAAAGAAAGGAAAAGGAAAAAATGTACCTTCTGGGATTTGGATTGAGAAAAAAAGGGGAGCAATAACTGATAGTACTAGAATAATAAAAATCGTCCTTGACATTTTGAATGTGACCAATGACCTTATAACCTGCTACAAGAACATGAACGCTTATGGCTTTGGCCCAAACCCCATACTTCTCCGCTTTAGTCGCATCTAGACCTTAGACTATGTACTGGTCCTGCCCGAGATCCAATAGTGCAACCTAAAATCACAGTCAAGGGTTGCAACTCTGTCAACCGCCCAACCAAAATAATATTCCTTTTCTAGAATTAATTTTCAGGTCAGAAACTGCTTCAAAGAACATAATTGTTAAGCACAAAAAACAAATATTTTCCTCAGCATCACAAAAATTAATTGTGTCATCCGCGAACAAAAGGTGAGAGATAGAGACGGTTGTTTTCCCCTTGAGAGCCTACCCCAACCATCTAAAAGACCTGCACTCATTGCTTTTATCAGCAACTTACTCAAGGCTTTCATTGTTACTGGCAAAAAGAGATACCCAGTACATATCTAAATTTCATTGTTACTACTACTTCAAATGTTGTCAATCTTGCATTTTCTCTGTCAATGTGTAACATGTTATTTATATGCGCCGCCGGGGCAGTGAATCCACAAATTCTGGTTATATAGTTGGATTGTCTTAGATAGCTCGCTTTCTTATCAGGAAAAATAAAAAAAAGTTGTGGACATTTCACGAAAGTGTGGTTTGTTATGATTCACTTATCAATGTTTTTTGAGAATGTATTCTGGTTTATGAAGGAGAGATTGAAGGAAAGAGAGAGCTTTAGCGGAAAGAACGAGAAGAACAAGAAGTGGAAAGGGTCCGTTCGAAGCTCGCAGGAAGGAGGCCATTGAGTCGTATCAAGCTTTACTTGTTGAGACAATCAAAGATCCTCAGGTAGTGTTTTCTATGTTAGTTTTACTCTTCTTTCAGCTTATTTCTTTCTGATGGCTGCAGCACCAATCTTCACTTTATGCTGGCAAAGTTGAATGTTATTCTGTTTAATCAGCTCTCTTGAAGATTTAATTCCTACTCCTCTGCATTGGCTTGGCTTGTTTTTCTTGAATTGCTAGCCAAGTAGGCAGTTGGCTACCTTACTAACGGTTTAGTGATCATTCACTAAATTCCACTATTTTTTGTTTCTAGGATTATTAAGTAGACTGGTACGTACGTCTTAACCCCTTGAAGACCAATGCCTAGAAAAATTCTGATAGGCTGTTATGTTGTTAGGCTTTGAGATTAAAAAGCTTACTAATCTAAGCCTTAGAGATGTTGAAGTCTGGGCACAGGGTAGTTATGATCGTATCATCCCCGTTCCTGAATCTTTTGTATGCAATTGCTGTCAATTGTAGCTCATTTATGAATTGGTATCTCCTTTAAAAGAAAGGATGATATATGAGTCTGTATTGCTTATGAATTGCTGTCAATTTAGGAATTGATCCAAAGCCATACTTCTATATTTGGAGTCTCACACAATAATGAAAAATTCATTATGTCAACTAAACTCTTATTATGGCAGGGGTGTTGATGTTTGTTTTGGTTTCTTATGTGGGTTTAGTATATGTTTCTTTTGCTCTAGAGTATTATTACTTCTGAGGATTAATTGATCCCCTATGGTCCTGGTTTAAATCCTTTGGTATTAATTTTTAAAAACTTTTCACCAATCAAAATAAATTTATGAAAGTAACTGTAAAGGCTGGCTGGGAAAAAAGAAAATATACTAACATTTATCCTTCAACCTATAAAAAGTACAGACCTTCACATATTTCAGTGATTCAACCATTTAAACATGAATACATAAGTAAGATTTTCCTAGCAGTAGAAACATGAGAAAGGTCCTAATATCACAATATTTGAACAGTTGCTACTGAATCTGTGGGTGGAAAAGTAGACTTTTGTCTTTCGGAGCCAAGCTTGTTTTATTGAAGGCGGTTCTTTGTAGCATACCAGTTTTCTCTCTTGCTGCTATAAAAGTGCCCACGATTGTTTTGCATCGCATCGAATAAGCCATGGAAAATTTCTTATGGAGTGGTAATGGGGAGCACCGAAGCCACTGGGTCTCGTGGAGTAGTATCTGCCGGTCTTTCCCAAAGGGAGGCTTGGGTTTACGATCGATTAATTAGGTTATGGCAGCTTTGCATGCTAAATTGGCTTGGAGCGTGCTTCAAGGGAAGGGGTTGTGGACGCATTTTGCTGCTGCTAAGTATGGGTGCACTGGGGGTTTCTGTCTGCCATTGCATGCCTCCCATGCTTGGAGAGCTGTTATGCAACAAATGGATAAGGTCCAACATCATAGCAGACGGGTCATTGGTTTGGGTTCGGTCTCCTTTTGGAATTCGAACTGGTGTGGAACTGTTTTGGTTGGTCCTCAGCCCGTGGATGTTCAGCTCACAGTTTCGGAAGCTTTGCAAGGGATTGATGATTTTCTGCCTTTGATTCCTAGTGAGTTGCATGCTGCTATTCAGGATGTTCGTCTTCAACTTGTCTTTTTATGATAATCAAGAGAAGTATGAATCTTTAAAATTTGTCTTTTTAACAATGCTTTTATTTGTTGATTTATTTTATTTTCATTTTCCTTGTGTTTGTAATACCAAAGGGTTCCTTGGTTGTGATGGAACAAATTGTCAATGTTAATTTTGTCCTTCCAAATTTTTCTACTTTGTGGCCTTGTGGGTGTTTGTTTTTCTGCTCGTGTTTGTGGGAAGAGCTTTATGGGTTTTGGGGGGTTTTTTGTTGATTACTTGAAAGCAGGAGAAACAGAGTATTGAATGACAGTGTTTGTTGTCACTAGGACCGTGTAGCTTTGTTGAGCAAAATGTCATCTAAAAGCATATGCAATTACCGTATCATGGTTCCCTTTCTAGTCTCTCCCCAATCATAAGTTTCAATTCTTATTTATTTGATTAACTTGGAGTGCAATTATTGTAGGATTCTAGCAAATAGGCAATCTGCAGCACGTTCCAAGGAGAGGAAAATACGTTATACCAGCAAGTTGGAGAGGAAAGTTTAAACCCTTCAGACAGAAGCAACCACCCTCTCTGCACAAGTCACGATGCTGCAGGTATGAGCCTCTTTCTACTTTTAAAGCTATGTGAAGAATTTATGGAGGGGTACAAGCATATGTAACTTGTTTGTGTGCTGTGCAAACATTTGAATTTTGGGTTTTTGTGGTTTGTGATGGTTTTAGGAATTTACGAACCATCATGCAATCCAAATTAATTCATAGCAATCGTTCAGTTGTGAATGTTTTTGTTATTTGTAGAAGCAGATAGGTTAGGCCATTTAATGCCATCAAACATTAAAGGGTTGTCTCTACTAGTTGGGAGTATTGGTTAAACCTTCTACTTTTTTTCCCCTCTTAAAAAGAGGATCGATAGTGGTTCCCCAATTGCTTCTTGGACGATTCTATCCCACAACTTGTTAAGTGTAGCTGTGTAGGTGAAGCGTCTTAACGCCAAGTATAACGTCGTTGTTGTTAAAGCTTCTACATAGTTGGCGTAAATTCGGTAGATCCATATGTTCCTTCACTTTCTAACACACTAAGGTCAAACAGATTTGGCAGGCAGCCAACTTACATTATTCTGTTAATGAGCACTCCTGGATTTACCAGAGTATTGATGGTAATAATGATGACTATCTCTTTCCTTCTGGCAACACATTTATTCAAAAGGAATGTCATCAACTTTCCATCCGCAATTGAACTTGAGGGTGTTAAAAATTCTCTCTCTACGATTTTTTCTCTCTAGGTAACCCTACCTCCTTTGGGCTGCGCCGTCCTCTCCATGGCGGCTGCCATGGAGGCTCCGCCTCCTTCAGCTCCTCCGGAACCAATTTCGACCTCATCAATGCACCCTAAATCCTTTGCTGAAGCCCTATGTTCAACTTCTAATAACCCTTCTCTTCTATTCTCCATTCCAGCCGCCTCCTATAAAGGAGAACCCGCCATTAAAATTTGTCCTGGAAATCATAGATTCCCTTGCCGCTCCTTTCAAGTATGCCTTAATAGGTAAATTCTCACATGGTAGACCTTCTATGGAAGCCGCCCGAAAATATTTTAATACCATTGGCCTCAAAGCCGCTTTCACAATTGGGCATCTTGATCCAAAGCACATCCTTATTCGGGTTGAAAACAGTGAGGATTTCCAGCGATTATGGATAAAAGATCAATGGTTCTTAGGCCGGTATCCTATGCGGGTTTTTAAATGGTCTCCCAGTTTTCGCCCCGATATCGAAAGCTCCATTGTGCGGTTTGGTTCTCATTGCCGGTCTCCCTATTCACTTGTTTAACAAGTGCGCTTTTATTCTCCATTGCATCATTGTTCGGTAAGCCTCTTATGCTTGATCAACCAACCATAAACCTTTCGCCCTAGTGTTGCCGTATTTGCGTTGAAATAGACTTGCTTCAACTTTGCCCTAGCCGTATTTGGGTAGATTGTGGCTCAGCGTATCCAAGCTTTTGGCAGCCCATAGAGGCAGAAAATAAGCCATCTTATTGTACTCACTGCCTTCGTCAAGGGCACTCCGATCTTATTTGTAAAGTTAAAAATCCTCAAGTTTCCTCCCAGGACGACCCTTCATCAAACCCTAAGCCTCGTGCCAATCCAATTCCTAAGCGTTGGACCCCGAAAAAAAATCCCAGTTCTAACGTCCCTATGGCTGCTAACAAGCATGCAAGCCCCCATGTTGATGCTTCTTCGAGTGGTAAAGATACGAAATTCAAATAGAAGTTGCCCCGAAACCAAGTAATCCTATAATTATCGGCGACCATGCGGCCCTATCCACGCTCCAAAAGCGACCACAAAAATTCATCTACCACCACGGTTGCTAACCCTCTCCCAGATTCAAGAATCTCAGAGTGGTAAAGATTCGAAACTCAACCGGAAGCGTCGAAACCAAGTAATCCCTTTCCTACCGAAGACCATGCATCCCCTATTCCTACTCAAAAAGACCACAATATTTCTCCTACTACCACAGTTGCTAGCTCTTTAGCCCCCCTCTCGGGTCAAGTGCCCACTGCCAATAATCCCATTGCTCCATCATTGGATCATGTGACCCTTCTATCTAATGAAACCAACCATGATAATTCTTCAATTGTTAATGCAACGGCTAATGCTCTACCCAAGCCTTCTGAGCCTTCTCTACCCCCTAATCGATTTGCGGTTCTGGAAACTATTGATGAAGAGGGCAACTTATCGGACAATTCCAGTATTGAGGCTCTTAATCTGGCCCCATATAACAATTGTGTTCGGACAAATGGTACTTATTGAGCCCGATATTGATCTTTGTTGAAAGTCATTAATGATGTTATTTCTCCATCTCATAGTCATAAACATTTTTCTTCCAACCTGAGCCCCAACTCACTCCCTTTCAGTCCTTGTATAAATTCTCAAGCCACTATGCAGAACAATTCAGTCTCCCCTAATAAATTTGTCATTCTGGAAACTATCGAAGATGAAGATTCTGATAACGATCACGCCCAATTTGAAGCGCTTGATCTTGACCCTCCAAATCTCAGAAGGTCGAAGCGTCGTACGAAGAGTCGTTATCGTCATTATTAGTTTTCTTTCTTGGTTTATCTAGACTTAATTTTTTCTATTTTCTTTCTCCAAGGTAAGGCTCCTTTGTCCCCCCTTTTAAGGGTAAGGTTGGTTGTCCCCCTTTAGCTTGTTTTCCTTATTTCCCCTTTTATAAAAAAAAAACAGTTGGACGAAAAAAAAAGTGGAACAAAATTTAGCAAAAAAAAAAAAAAAAACTTTCCATCCGCGATACACCATTTAGCAGGGTTTAATTCCTTCTGGTATACCCATCATCTGCTGGTCATTGTCTATATCTTATTGATACTCCATGGCTACTTCTTGATCTTCACCAAAGAATGGTATAAGAAAACTGTATGTCTTATTACTTTGCAGACATGGATGTATATTGTTGTTCCAGTACTCGCCTATGCCACTGAAAGAATCTTTACATCTTCTGATCACAAACTTGCAGCGATATTGGAAGACAAAATCAACCAAAACTGAAAAGAACAAGGTAGGTAACTTATTCAATTTGTAGTTCAATGTAGGGGATTTTTTGTCACTTAAGATAACTTATTGCCTGTGATGTGGATCTGTGCTGACTGCATTTCCATTTTCTATTATTCTGATGCTAATTTAGAAGAAAAAAAATGTTCCTTGTGTGTAATACAACCTGTTATGAGGGCAAGCAGTGAATAACATTTACAGTTCAATTGCATTCCCATGTGTGTGTGTTGCGTGGGGTTTGATAGTTATGGTCATGGTCTATGCAGTTGGACATATATCCGGTGCTCACTTTAATCCTGCTATTACTGTCACCTGCACCATCTTTCGACAGTAAGATTTAAGCTTTTGTTCTGATTATTGTTTTGCAGATTGGAGAATTGGAAGGAATTTCCATAGGAATGACAATACATAGAGAATATTTGCGTGCAAATACTGAAGTTCAAGCTTGACTTGGTGATAACAGAAAAGGGGCATAGTTATCTGGCTTGCCATTACTTTAGTAAAGCTGGAGTCAGTGCAATCAGAAGATTAAGGAAAACAGACAACAATAGGATTGCGAAGGCAGTTGGAGCTGTCATTGTGAATAGGCCAGATGAACTTCAAGAATTAGATGTGGGAACTGGGGCTGGACTTTTTGAGGTCAAAAAAATTAGGGATGAGTTCTTTTCCTTCTTTGTCGACCGTAAGGATCCGAAAGCATGTACTGTTCTTTTGCGAGGTGCCAGTAAGGATATTCTTAATGAAATGGAGTAAAACCTACAGGTTCTTGTCAATGTAATATTATGGCTTTTTTATTATAAATTTGAATATTACGTCTTAGAGGGTCAGATGAATTTTTTGATGTTGACGGGACGCAATGTCTATGGAGAAGAACATCATAAAGAATCCAAAACTTGTTCCTGGTGGTGGTGCTACTGAGTTGACCGTGTCTGAGAGTTCATCTATCGAAGGCATTGAAAAGGTTAAAATGACTCCTCGAATCAGATTTTGTTTATCTTGTCATTTATGATTAATAGTTTTGGCAACACAAGGACAATGGGTAAGTTCTTAATGTTAAATTCTTGATCTGGTTGAGACAGTGGCCCTATGAAGCCACAGCATTTGAAGCTATACCACGGGCGCTGGCACAAAATTGTGGAGTCAATGTCATTAGAACTATGACTGCTCTTCAGGGCAAGGCAAGCAAGTTTTCATTTGGAAAGAATTGCCACAGGACACTGTACCTTATGTTTTGCTATCTAACATGTACTTCAACTGGTAAATGGGAAGAGGCTGCAAGAATTAGAAGGTTGATGAAATTGAGGGGTGTTTCTAAAGAGCCAGGCTGTAGTTGGTTTGAGGTAAATAGCAAAGTTCACACCCTTATGTCTGGTGTTGGCAATTTCTTTGTCAAGGTTACTGATCAAAGTCTGATTTTGGTACAGTAGCATGTATAAAGAATTTGAGGAAGTGTATCATTCTGTGTATTTGTATTATATGAACTCCTTGTTATATATAATTTATAAAATTTATAGACTTCAGGTTTCTTGCACCTCATCATTATGAGGGTTTATTATTTTTGTTCATCGTTCCATATTCATTTCCTATAGGGTGTATGAGCAAAGTAGGTGTTGGGTCAGTGCTACAATGCGATTGGCTAGTGTACTAGATTTATTGAACCATGATTAATTTTTTTTTTTAAAAAGTAACATTCACAACGTTCTTCAAAAATGTTGTTATATATCAATCACAACGTTTCTATAAAACGTTGTCAATTATATATTACAACGTTTTTGGGAAATGTTGTCTACACTTTTATGCAACGCTTTTTACCAATCATTTTAATATCACTTTTTGCAACATTTTCAGAAAATGTTGTGCTTACTTTTTACAACGTTTTTAAAATGTTGTCTACACTTTTATGCAACGTTTTTTTACCAATCGTTGTAATATCACTTTTTGCAACGTTTTTTCAGAAAACGTTGTGCTATACTTTTTACAACGTTTTTAAAATGGTGTCTAAAAGTATTTGAGAGATTGGGGAGGACAAAAACAATGTTTTTTGCAACGTTTTTTAAAACGTTGTGAAAGAAAATGACCTATTACAACATTGGATATAACAACGTTTTAAGAAACGTTGCGAATACTCTTTTACAACGTTTTAAAAACGTTATAAAAGCCCTTTTTTGTTATAGTGTCTTGTCTTTGTGGTTCGACCCTTGCTTCCCAAAACTATTCTACAATAGTCTTGTCCACTTGCAAGGAAATAATTAAAATAAGACATCGATCATTTATATATGCAGAGTGTCACTTTTTACTATTAACAGTGTCACTTTATGGTATAAAATGTGTCACTTTTGGCCTTAGAAGTGTCACTTTGTATTTTTAATGAAAATTATAATTTTTCCCTAACAAAATGTTATTTTTTGGACTTAAATATGTCACTGTTAGTCTTAAATGTGTTACTTTCAATTTGAAAAGTGTTTCATTTTTTTATAAATAAAAATGGTAAAATACTTATTTGGGCAACTGTACTTTTCCAAAAATTGCAATTAGGTCACTAAGACGTCAAAATTTTCGGTACTGCCACTGTACCAGACTTATCTTGCATGTTAACCTAATTTTTGGATGGACGTTACTTTTAACCGTTATGTTATGTTAAATACCTATTGTGCCCTCTTCTTCTTCATCTTCAGCTCCTAAATTCAAAAAAATCCCGAGCTCTTGACCCACCAAAGACAATGGTATTGTAGGTTTGAAACAGGGCTTTCATGATAATCATCAACCCATGACCATTGACATCTTCATGTTCAAGTGTTCAACCATAACAAAGTTTCCAACCCAGATTTGAAATTACAGTGATATTTTTTAAAAAATTCTTGTTTATGGGTGAGGTGGGTAATGGATTTTTGGATTTTTTATTTTCCACCCACCAGGAAGAATCTCAAAACTTGATTCCTCTTTTTCTTTTCCACTTCAAATAAATAGACAGACAACACACAACCCCACACATTGCCTTCTCTCAACCCCCATTGATATACCCACCAAACAAACGCAACAATTTCATTCCCGACTGTAAAAACGACAATAAACCCACACCAACACAAAATCATCTTACCTCCAAAATTATCACTTGCAAATTAATGAAGAACATTAGATTTAGCTTCATTACTCATTTGCCTCCATGGATTATGTCTTCCTCTTCTGCCATGGCTGCCCCTCTCCATCTCTCTCTCTCTCTCTCTCCAAAACTTTTCTCAAATCTGGATTAATGGGTAGATCGAGAACAGATGGAGGGAGATCTAGGTTTCAGATATGGGTTTCAGAGATGGAATTTGAAGGGCTGATGGAACGAAGGTAGAGAGAGCATGACAGGGCTGGAGCTAGAACGACTCTGTTTAGAGATGGAGGGAGAGATGCCTGACTGGAGATAGATTGGAGATAATGATACTGGTTGGAGAAGATTGAATCGAAGTAGAATCTGGTGAGGAGAGGGCTGGAGAGAAATACTGTGAATGCGATAAGAGATGAGGGGGCGATTTTGGCAGGAGATGGAGCAGGAAAGAGGTCGACGATGGGGAAAGAGAGCTCGGAGAATGAGGAGGCTAGCTAGCTATTTTTGGAATCTGAGATTTTTTTCCTTAATTGATCGCAGAGGGTGATGATGAAGAATACGAGGGCAAAATAGGTATTTAACATAACTTAATCGTTAAACTTAACGTCCATCCAAAAATAGGGTTAACATGCAAGATAAGTCTGGTACAGTGGCCGCACCGAAAATTTTGACGTCTTAGTGGCCTAATTGCAATATTTGGAAAAGTACAGTGGCCCAAATATAAGTTTTACCAATAAAAATCATTACATTTGACATTAAAGTGTTACTTTATAACATTAAAAATGTCACTGTTTAGCATTAAATATGCTACTTTTGACCGTACAAGTGTCATTTTGCCTTATAAATAAAAATCGTCGTTATTGACCTTAAAAGTGTCACTTTTTAGCATTGAAAATGTCACATTTTAGTATTAAATGTGTCACTTTTTGCAGTCAACGTTAGTTTTGAAGTGACACTTTTTTAGTATTAAATGTGTCACTTTTTATTATTAATTGCGTCACTTTTTAGTATTGTATGTGTCATTTTTTAGTATTAAGAGTGTCACTTTGTATTTTCATGAGAATTATAATAAATTTTCCTTTATAGTGTCACTTTCAACCTTTAAATGTGTCACTTTTGTCTTTTCAACGTGTTACGGCTTTAAATGTGTCATTTAACATTTCGTTAAAGTCCATTAGCGTCTGTCAAGTATTCCAAGGCAATTGATGCTAACGGAGCCGATAAAAGATTAAACTGTAAGGTGTAGGTGTAGACACCCCAATTTCGTACCCCTGGTATGTGACATGACATAAAATATCAAGACCTGTAAAAACATTAACAAATGTCAAGTTACAGGGTCAAAAGTGCAAAAGGACAAAGTAGGATGCGGAAAAGAATGAAATGCAGGGTTCAAAGTGCAAAATTTGAAACTATGAAAAAGTAATGGCGGCACCCACATGGAATCTTGGCATGGCGCCAAGAGTGTGGTTCCTAGCGCCCCAAATGGGCTTCCCAGCTCCCAGATTTTGCAACAGTTGCCGTAATGTGCAAATTTGTTCGCGACTGGTACAACTAATCAATGTACGAAGAGTAAAATTAAATTCCCTCAGTGTCCTCACTCCAGCCTATAAATAGAGGCTTTGGGGTCCGCCTTCAGTACACCATTTCATCGATAAAAATTCTCCGCGTTCTCGTTACGCTGAAGAAATAAATAGTGAGCGATCACCTCAAAAGCCTCGAAACCCTGGCAAACCTCCTCCAAACACAAAACCAACCGGTAGAAGTGAGCCTTAGCCCCCCAGCCAGGTATCCACCCTATTTCCCCGGTCCAAAAATCGTGGAAAGAGCAGTTGCTCTGCCCGATTTAAAAGGCCAAATCAGCCAGAAATAAGCCGTTATTCTGCCCGATTTCATCCTACCTCAAGCAAACACAACAACCAAAATAAACATTTACTCTGCCCAAATCCCGAGGCTGAAAGTAACTTTCAGAAGCAGTCACTCTGCCCGAATGCACACAACACACAACAACAACAACAACAACAACAACAACAACAACAAAAAAGACTCCCTCTCTCTGAGGACAGAGCGAGCACACCCTAGGCCATTAGTAGGTAAGTTTTAAAGTTTTATTTGTAAAAGTGTTATTTCCTATCCGGCCCAATATAGATATATAAGCAGTTGGGCTGTCCGGATTTAGTTAGGAAATAGCACTAAAAAGAGCCATTATTATGGCCAAATTATTTTCAAGTATATTTGTAATTATTTGTAAAGAGACAGTTGTAAGTCTGTAAATAATGTAGACAAATGGATGTATTTGTAGGCAGTTAATGCTTTGTTTATCTGTTAAATAAATATAACAAAAAGCATACTTTAGCCAAAAACCGTTTTGAGACCGAAAGGGCGAGTTGGGTGCCTAGCACCTTCCCAACTCGTAACTTAGCCTCCGGACCCGCTTTCTATTATCTCTGGTTTTCTTTTTGGTTTTGCTTTATTTATTCCTCAAAATAAAGATGGCGACTCTAAAACATTTTGGATCCAGCGGGGCCTCGCAACATCTTTCCTTGCACTTTTCTGTTTTCCCCTAAAAAATAGAAAATGTGAATGGAAAGGTGATGTATTCCTATGTCCTGGTATCCCCTAAACAACGGATAACTTGACGTAGAAAACCCAAAGCACCCATAGTGATCCGAAATAGGCCATAAGGCTATTTTCATAAAATCCATAGTGGGGGCGCCGCAACATTCCTTCCTTGCACTTTCCCGCTTTCCCCTAAAAAAGGGAAAATGGGAATAGAAGGGTGATGCATTCCTATATCCTGGTATCCCCTAAAAAAGGGATAAATTGACATAGAAAACCCAAAGCTCCCATATTGGATCAAAAACCCACTAAAGGCAACCGAGATGCATTCCAACGCGCTATTCCGGCAGCACTCCTCTCGCACTTTTGATTTCGTCTTACCCTAGACAAGGGAGGGTGGAACGAGAGCAATGGATGTCACCACATCCGCACGTCCGCGCACCCCTATCCAAGGGCGCGCGTGGCACGGGAGCACGTTTCCCAAGAACCCACGGTAGGAAATATAAGAATTTCAGCGACAAACTTTAAAAGTGCAGGGGCACCGAAGCAAAATGACACATCTTGCCAATAAAACTTAAAAACAACACTGAGGAGTTTTGAACCTATGACCAACGCACCAATTTTAAAATCTAAATTTTAAAATCTAAAGTGTTTCAATGGAAACCATCTCAACTAATCCTTTCTTTTTTAATTTTTTGTAACATATTATTTATTTATTATGACCCGTGAATTTCTAAATGGGACTCCGTCTTCCGTAAGATCGTCCTACACAAGTCTTTGCCAATATGGTTGAGGTGGTCTCCTGTAAGACGGCCTTATCCGTAAGTCGGATCTATTCAGGTTAAATCGGGCAAAATTCAAAAATCTCAATGCAACCCCTTAGTTTTTGAAATTACAATGCTACCCCTCATGTTTATATATGCAGAGTATCACTTTTTACTGTTAACAATGTCACTTTATAGTATAAAATGTGTCATTTTTGGTCTTAGAAGTGCCACTTTGTATTTGTAACGAAAATTATAATTTTTCTCTAAAAAAGTGTTACTTTTTGGGCTTAAATGTGTCACTTTTAGTCTTAAATATTTTACTTTCACTTTGAAAAGTGTCTCTTTTTTATAAATAAAAATCATTACGTTTGACGCTAAAGTGTTACTTTATAGCATTGAAAGTGTTACTTTTTAGCATTAAATGTGTTAGTTTTGACCATACACGCGCCATTTTACATTATAAATAAAAATTGTCGTTATTGACCTTAAAAGTCACTTTTTAACATTAAAAATGTCACGTTTTAGTATTAAATGTGTCATTTTCAGCAGTCAACGTTAGTTTTAAAGTGACATTTTTAGTATTAAATATGTCACTTTTTAGTATTAAGAGTGTCACTTTTTAGTATGTTTGGCTTTAAACGTGTCATTTACCATTTCGTTAAAGTCCATTAAGGTTCATCAAGTATCTCAAGGCAATTGATGATAACGGATGGCTAACAGAGCTAACAAATGATTAAACTGTAAGGCGTAGGAAACATAAGAATTTCGACAGCAAACCTTGAAAGTGCAGGGGCACCTGAGCAAAATAGCACATCTCCCCAATAAAACTTAATAACAACACTAATGGGTTTCGAACAGCTGTAAAACATCTCAACAGATTAATTTTTATGGATTTTGTAACGTATTATTTATTTATTATGACCCGAGAATTTCTAAATGGGACTCCATCTTACGGATTTAGGATCCGTAAGACCGTCCTACACAAGACTTTGTCTATATTGTTTCATTTAAAACCTTTGTGTATATGATCATAATTAAAAGAGGAAAAAAATAATGATAAAGTGGTAAAAGTATTTTTCTAAAAAAGAAAATTTGAAAACAAGTCATTTAAAAAAAATTACTATAGCACAATTATTTCGGAACGGAAGGAGTAGTTTACGCAAAAACATGGGTAAAACGGTCTTAAGGATATTTTTTATAAAACATATCATCTTTAACCGATCCACCGTGTGTTAGTGGATTGAACTGTGAGAGAGTAGAGCTCCGTCATACGAATAATGATTCATAAGACGGTCTTATAAGAGATTTACCCATTTTGTATCACATCTCTCGCTAATTGACTGTCCATTTTTAAGAAAAAGTTTGCCAAAAAATAAGTGTTTATTTTTGTATGAAATTACTAAATTGGCGATTGTTATCTATTGTGTCCCCTAGTGACAATAATACTATTACTCCCTCCGTTTTCAAAATATTGTCTACTTTGATCTAGCATATTGTTTAAGAAAAAATAATTGATTGTATTATAAATATTTGTCTTTGAGTATGTGGCCATAATTAAATTAGGTAGAAAAAGTAAGGGTAAAATTGTAAAATTATTTTTTCTTAAAAGGAAAAGTTTTGAAAAAGGACAATTATTTAAGAACGGACGAAAAAGAAAAGGTGGACGATAATTTGAAAACGGAGGGAGTATTATTTTTGGTAGAAAACATTGTTACAGTATTATGACATGAAGATTCAGGTATTCATACAGTATCAGTTTAGAACAAGGGTGTAGTATACAACTTTTCAAATTATGTGAATCCTTGAATTAGATGATGGTAAAATTTTTAGAAAAAACAGTTTTAGAGGTATTTTATGTAAAACCGATCATTTTATCTTGACTCACCGTATGTTGGCAATAGGGCTGGCGATTGGGTGGGTTGGGTTGGATCGAAATGGATAACGAGTCGAAATGGATCATGACCTGTTATAACCCAAAATTAAACTGGACGAAATGAGTTGATTCGAAACGGGTCTGGTCGACCCATTTCAACCCACATATTTCTATTAAAAACCTTATATTTATATAGCAAAAAAACCGGTCGCAATGGGTAATGGGTTCGACCCACTTTAACCCGACCCAAATCGACACGTTATTTTTTTGGGTCGAAAGGGGTTACCCATTTCAACCCAAAAAATAATAATAACGGGTCAGGATGGGTAAGGTAATTTTCAAGTCGGGTTGAATGGATTAACGGGTTTTGAGTTGTAATTACCAGCCCTAGTTGGTAGCTTGAGTTATGAAATAATTTCTCTTTTCTACAAATTAAGATTAGTAAAACCGGCTCGCAAGAGACTTATTTTTAGATGATATTGTATGTGACTTGTTATAGAAACGGAAAGTAGTAAGTGTTAGTAACTTGTAAAACCTTAAAGAAAGGGATATTTAAGGATAGTTATGGCGATGTTAACTCTTAAATTTCTCACAATTCAACCAACTATATGGCCTATAGAAAAAGAGAGGCGCTATTGCATCCCCTAATACTCTAAATACGTCCCTTTTTTTATTACAAAACTGTCACGTTGTTGCCCATTGTCCTTCTAAGTACACCATCTAACATACACCTGCTTTCATCCTCCTACTTTATTGCTTCTTCTTCCCACTTGATTTCACGTTTTGTTTCTCCAAACCCTATACCTAAACCTAAAGCTTCCTACATCTACATTGTTGCAAAAATCAAATATGGAGCCCAATGAAGTGAAAGGAACATTGAATACAAGTATCTCCTCATTTAATGCATAAATTTGGACTAACTATCGGGGGTTTTGTAAAATTGTAATGTTGCGTCGCATAATGTTCCGTCAAGACTGGGTGAACAATTGAGTAATTAAGTAATACTCAATTGTTCACCCAGTCATAGGGAACTTCAACTTAATTGTTCACTCAGTCTTGATAGAACATTACTCAATTGTGAACCTGGTGAAAGAGTATAGTTCATTCCAACAACAAAAAAATTGTTCAATCTAAATTTTATAACTAGCCGTCATACATTTAAACAGAACCAAAACACAAACTACTCGAGATAAACAATCACAATAAAGTGTTACTAAACCCAAGGCTGACCAAATTGAAAAAAAAAATTGTGTTGGAAAAGCTCGCTCAGCACGGGTAGAACAGACTGTTAGTACCCCAATTTTTAACCCAAATCTGCGCCACTGAAAGGCGGGGTGGTTTCAACACCTTTTAAAAGCGTATGGAATACGATCAGCCTTAATTGTGGACTCAAAATATAAATAACAGAGTCGTTATCTTTATTTTAAGGATAAACAAAGAAAATCCAAGTATACCATATTTACAAGGGTTCGAAGGCTAAGTTACGAGTTGGAAAGGGTTAGGCACCCAACTCGTCCTTTCGAACTCAAAATAGATTTTTGGCTGAATTTTATAAATTTATCAACGTGAATAAAGCATTTAAATATATATATATATATATATATATATATGTATATATGTGTGTGTGTGTGTGTGTGTGTGTGTGTGTGTGTGTGTGACAAAAGAAATAAAGAAAATTACAGCAACCTCACTTTAGAGTTGCAGATAATGCATATTAAATTTAGGCTATAATATATGATGACTTATTTTTATATCTATTTACTATAGAAATTTGAGCAACATAACAATTTATTTCATGATATATTACTATTTTAATAGCACTATTAAAAAGACAAAATAATAAATACTTTAAGGTACCTACCTCTTGAAACATGGGGGTTTTATCCCAGACCAACTTCTCTTTTGGGTAGGTTTTATGATGTGCTCGCTCTGTCCATAAGGGAGAGGGAGTCTTTTTTTGTTGTTGTTGTTGTCGGATTTTGGGCAGCGTGATTGCTACTTTTGGTTGCTTTTCGTCTCGGGATTCGGGTGGCACAACTACTTGCTTTTGCTTGTTTTTGTTGTTGTCGAGTCTGAAATCGGGCAAAGCAACTGCATGTTTTTGCTGAATTTGATGTCTGGATTCGGGCAAGGCAACAACTCTTTTGGGGATTTTGGAACCGATGAAGTAGGGCGAAAAATTAGCAGGGTAACTAGGTTTCACTTTACCCGAAGAGTTTATGTGTTTAGGGGAGATTTTGGCAGCCTAATGGAGCTTCGAGGTTGGATATGAAAACTCACAACCTAACTGTTCGTAACTTTTCTCTCCGTAAATTTATTCGTTGTTTGGGCACCTTTAGGCCGACCCTAAGGATCATCGGAGTTAGGTTTCGTTATCTTCGTGCTTTCGTGCTTTAAATGCTTGTACCATGCGCTGAAGGAATTACACCAAAAGCAAACTACAGCAGTGAAATAGGGAAAGTTGGGCGCTGCCTATAGGCATTATGGGAGCCGCCTGTGGCTGTTGTGGGCGCAGCGCCCAAGTTGGCTTATGGCTGCTTCCACTTTTGTTTTCTTTTCTGTTTTTGGCACTTTCACCCCCTGCAATTCACTGCTTGTTAATTCTTTCGTCCTTTTGTACTTTTAACACTGTAACTTGACATCTGTTAGTCCTTTTGACATGTCTTGATATTTTATGGCATGTCATAAACAGGAATATGAAATTGGGGTGTCTATAGATCCCCTCAACGATGGAGTTTATGGGTAAACCGAAATTTACTAGTAAACAAACATCGTTCATAAGAAATAGACTCCCTAATTTCGAGGAAATTATAACATGGAAGAATGTAACATGCAACAGTTTACGATGCAAAATTTATACTCTCATGCTCTTATGCTGCAATGGACTAATGGGAATAAGGTTGATATGATGCAAATAAAAGTGCTTTGATGGTCATGCCTACTGCCTACGTATCATTTTCAGGAATCAAACAAAACGTAGTTCAGCTCATGCCAACAACTTAACAACAAACTCTGGGTGGGATATCGTGCTTCCAGGGCGAACCCTCGCAAAGGCATAATGGTGGGACACATGATAAAAAAAAACATCGTATTTCCAGGGCAAACCCTCGCAAAACACGATTGTGAGACACGTGATAATAAACATCATATTCCAGGGTGAACCCTCGCAAAACACGATGGTGGGACACATGAAAATAAACATCGTATTCCAAGGCGACCCCTCACAAAACACGATGGTGGGACACATGATAATAAACATCATATTCCAGGCAAACCCTCGCAAAACACGATGGTGGGATACATGATAATAAACATCATATTCCAGGCAAACCCTCGCAAAACACGATGGTGGGACACATGATAATAAACATCGTATTTCCAAGGCGAACCCTCGCAAAACACGATTGTGGGACACATGATAATAAACATCGTATTCCAGGGCAAACCCTCGCAAAACACGATGGTGGGACACATGATAATAAACATCGTAATCCTAGGGTGAACCCTCGCAAAACACGATGGTGTGACACATGATAATAAACCTCGTTCATCCCTAAAAAACTCGGGGTTCACACCCCTTGTTGGAAGGACTCACAACACAAATGATATAGCATGGCATAAAATGCATGTGACAGATAAAGTAAAATACATATACTCTTCTTTCGCTTGCAGGTTAGAAAATGGTCTAACGTCCTGGTCTAACACCCGTTAGAAAATGGTCTCGCTTGTAACTAGACTAAAGTTGGATGGCCAAAATAGATATTTCAAACTTTCAGTGGCCGAATTGCAAAAAGTGAGAAAGTTGGGTCGCTCATTTGTGTGTTTTGCCTTTTATAAAATTATTGGACTTACAAAAATGGCTTTCCGTTAATGTTTCAGTTAACTAGACTTAACCGCAGTTAAATATGCAAAATAGACAAAACAGACAAAACAAACCTGAAGGGCTATAAATGAAACTTCAATTGGCCTGATGTAGCCGCTCCATGCCATGAGGAGGTGCTCCCCATGTGTTGTTGCCACTCCCTCAGCCTCATCCTCCAAAGCAGTCCAAACGGCATCATTTTCCTTTGTCGCCTCGTGCGTCTTTTGCTATTGTGTGCCCAAGGTGACAGTTGGCGTGCCATGCACTGATAATTTTGTACGCCGTCGTTTAACCCACCTCTTTTCGCCTATAAATAGAGGCCTTCGGGCACTCTCATTCTCACTATCAACCACCATCAATCATCCTCCCTCGCACCCTCCAACAGCAACACACACAACAACACTCACACAACTCGCAGCACCACAATCCGCAACAATATATCCCGCAGCAGCATTTCGCGGCATCGCAGCAATATAAAAAAGACTTCCTTTTTCGAAAGGACAGAGGAAACACAATCAGAATCTTCGAGCGCCTAGTGTGCTAAGCCTAGGCATATATACCGGGTTAGACATTTGCGCTACAAGAAGTAAGTACCAATTTATCATCTTTCCCGCTAATGTAAAATATTATAATATGCATGCTATGTAAATAAAATAACGATGCATTTTGTTAAATACATAATATATACAAGCATGCTATATATATATATATATACACACACACACACACACACATTAATTAATAATATATATTTAATACTCCAACGATCCCTAAATTATCATCCTAGTTGACCTGGCACACGAATTTAAAAAAAACAATTGACTTGATTATTTATATTGGTCTAATGTTTAGTTTCCTTTAAAGCTCATGAGTATGTGGTCCATAATTAAAGTATGGTGAAAAAGTAAGGGTAAAGTGGTAAAAGTGATGTTCTAAAAAGGTAAGTTTATGTAAGGGTAAAATAGGCAAGGCCTATTTTATCTTGTTTTCACCTTTCTTTGTCAAAATAGGTTTTTAAATTTGTTAATATCTTTTTAGGACTTAGAATTTTATGTTAGATTTAGTTTAGTTTACTTTTGGTAGCAAAATCTCTTTGTAGATTTCAGCTACACTTTTTTAGTAACTAAATCTTGGCATATATCTTAGACTCTTGACTTTTATCATATTTGGTAAGAAAATCTTTCATGTTTGGAAAGTGGCTGATTTTACCTTTAAAGTTCTAATCCCTTTCCTTGTAGGAGTGTGTCTTTTTTGCCGTGTGTTTGTAGGGTTTGTTGTATATATATCGAAGGCTGGAATACGGGTGGATGCAGAGCTTGAGAGAGAAGAACAAAAGGCATAAGTTGAGAGCAGTATCACGAAGTTCGGCGTAGCTTCTTCCTTTCGAACAGCAGTCGATTGTAGCTTCTGATGTTATAACATCGGCAGCTACATTGAATTCTGAAAAACTGATTTCTGTGCTTCCTGTTTCATGTGTTAGGAAGCTGTGTGTTTGTTTATTCCCACGTTTTGTTTAGTTGTTTATGTGGGATTTTATTCTCCAAGATACATTGTCTTGTGAGAATTTTTGCTAGTGATTTCACTAAGTTTTTCATCGTAAGACATTATTATTTTTAGTGAAATTTGTGTGGCCTTGAGGCTTGGTCTACAAGTATTAAACTTGTAGATTGATTTTGGTTAAAACCTGTTTACAAACCTTTTGTTTGAAGCTGTGTTATTAAACAATCTTCCGCTGCTACTGTTTTGTCATTATTTACTATCTCATTGTGTTTGCCATTGTTGCTACAATCACAGCAACATTGGTAATCACATTGACATCTATTGAGAATCTGTACTTTCACGATCTTTCAATTGGTATCAAAGCTTAGTGATATCAATGCATGAGTCTGAGGATATTATGACATATTATGGTAGACTTCTTGATTTATCAAATTCTGCACTTGCTTTAGGAGATCCTATTACTAATGAGCGTCTTGTTAGCAAGATGATGAGAACTTTGCCTGAAAGGTTCAATGTCAAGATATGTGCAATTGAAGAAGCACATGATATTGACAAGATGAGTTTTGAAAGACTGGCTGGAATTCTTCAAAACTTTGAACTGAACCTAAACGATCAAATAAAACAAAAAGGCAAAGGAGCTTCATCATCTTCTACACCCATTGTGAAAAATATATCTATGCCTGCTCCTATGGATCTCTCATGTGATTTGCTTGAAATTCAAAAGGATATTGATGAGTCTGATTTTGGAGAAGAAACTATTGCTCTATTAACAACCAAATTCAAAAAAAATTTGAAAAATAAGAGTCAAAATAGAACTCCATCATCAAGCTTGAAAAACAATTTCAAACCTGATTCTGGAAAATTTATTCCCAAAGAAAATTCTTTCCAAACTCCAGAAAAACCCTTCACAAACCCCTTTGCATCAAAATCATCCTACAATGGTAAGAACATTGATTCTATTCAATGTAGAGAATGTCAAGGTTTTGGTCACTACACTAACCAATGTGCAAACACTTTAAGAAAAAAGGGCTTGAATTTTTCAGCAACCTTGAGTGATAGTGATGGAGAAGATCCAGGTGATCTTATCACTCTTAATGCTGTTTATGACTCTGAATCTAAAAGTGCAGATTTTTCAGCCAATGTGACAACCAATGCAGCTACATCCGGAGTCACATTGGCAGATACAGTGAACAGAAACAGGGACGAATTCTTCTGCCTTAACTCCATAATTCTAGAAAATGGTGGAGACACAGTCAGACTTGCTGGAAGGGTACAAGGAGTTGTACAAGGATTGGGAGAAAAGAGCTCACCAAGTTACACTACTTGGTAAGGCAAATGAGCTGTTAAAAAAGGCAAATGAGGATAAAAAAGAATGCATAGTAAGGTTGGAAAGTTTGCTAGCGAGCGTAAAGGATGTTGAGATTGAACAGTTGAAGGAGCGGCAAATTTGCTCAAGCAAAGAAACCATTACCAAATGGAATTCAAGCAAACAAAAAGTGGATGAAATGTCAATTCAGCAAAGACATCCAGTCGTATTGGTTTTGTTCCTAAGGTATTTGTGAGAGAAGGAGAAGGAACGTCTGGAACTAAACAAACTAATGAAAGTTTTCATGAAACTGTTTTCTTCGAAAAGCCGAGAATAAGAAAGAAAAATTTTGTTTGTCACTTCTGTCATAAGCCTGGTCACATACAACCCTTTTGTTTTCTGAAAAAGGCTATGTATGAGGACAAAATAAGACAAGTTTTTTCTGAAAAAATTCAGATGCGTAATCGAAGCACCAAGTGTCGCCCAATGCAAAGAACATTGGCAGTCACATTGGAAGTCTCATCCGAAGGCACATCAGAAAAAAAAAATTCAAAACCACCAACCCAAAACTGTTAAACAAATGTGGGTTCCCAAAACTTATGATGATAAGTGTAAAGCCAAATATTGTGAGCCGTTTGATATATGTCCTGGTGCTATAATGTCACATGATGAAGTGTGCAATGTTACTTTCACTTCATTAAAATATCATATTGCTGGATCTTGGTATTTTGACAGTGGGTGTTCTAGACATATGACGTTCGGCTGAGAATTTGAAAGAATATGTGAGTATCAATGGTGGGTCGTGACTATGGTGGTGGTGCCAAAGGGAAAATAGTTGGGAAAGGAACATTGAATGTTGAAGGCCTTCCAAATCTCACAATGTTTACCATGTGGAAGGACTTAAGACAAACTTGATCAAGATAAGTCAGCTTGTGTGATGATGATCTTCGTAAGGTTTGACAAGAATTCTTGTGAAGTTTTTGATCATACTAACAAATGTCTTCCTCGATGTACAAGATCATCCGATAATTGTTACATGTTCAACAATAACCAATCATGTAAAAAGCAAGTCTTGATGTAATGCATCTTTGGCATCGAAACTTGGTCACATGAGTTTTCGAAGCTCCATGAGCTTGTGAAACATGATGCCGTTAAAGGTTTACCAAATTTGGAAAAGAATTATTCAAAGGTATGTGGCCCCTGCCAAAAAGGTAAACAAACCGCTTCACATCTTCCCATAACACAATGCACCACATCTAGATGCCTAGAGATGATTCACACCGACCTTATGGGTCCCATTGAGGTAGAGAGCCTAGGTAGAAAAAAATATACCTTTGTTTGTGTGGATGACTTCTCTAGATACACTTGGGTGATATTTTAAGAGAGAAGTCCAAACTTTGAGGCATTCAAAATTTGGTCTGTGATGAACTTGTATGATCTAAAGCTTATTAGAATTAGATCGATCATGGCACGGAATATGAAAACTCATCCTTTTCTAATTATTGTGCCTCCAATGGTATCTCACATGAATTTCTCTGCCCCAAAACTCCACAACAAAATGGAGTGGCGTAAAGAAAGAATGGACATTACAAGAGATGGCTAGGTGATGTTAACCTCAAAAAATTTGGCTAAACGCTTTTGGGCCAAGCCTTAAATATCGCTGTCACATTGGAAATAGGGTCTTCTTAAGACCAAGTAGCACAATGACTCCTTTAAATTTTTCTTGGAAAGAAACCAATCTTGAAATACTTTCATGTTTTTGGTTGTGTATGCTACCTTCTCAATGATAGAGACCAATTTCCAAGTTTGATTCTAAGAGTGATAAGTGTGTTTTCATGGATATTCTACAAATAGCTCATGAGTTTTTAATCTACTTAACTAAGACTATTATGGAATCCATGAACATTGTTTTTGATGATCTAACCGATCTTGGTCAAAACTCCTCAAGAAGATGTTTCAGTGGATCCTAGATTTTGGAGAATTTGAACTAGAAATGTATAAGTTGAATCTAGCAATCTAAAGAAGTAATCAAATAGGTACGCAATTCTCGGCAGCTTCAGTGAAGAGATTCAGATGTGTCACTCAATGTGCTCCGAATGCGCCTACATCTAAGACACATTGAACATGTAAGAAAAGTGGTGAGATGAAACTGTTGTAAATGTATTCAAATCAGAAAATACCCAGTTGGATCGAACAGAAATTGATATTCCATGCAAGATCCGAAGAACCATCCTCACTCAAATCATAGGTAATGTACGTGATGGTGTGTCAACAAGAAAAAGGTAAAGTGGATTACAAGAAACTTGCATGCATGTCCTCACACTTGAATTTGATGAAATACATGCTTGTTTTTTTGTTTCCACTATGAACCTAAAAATATGCAAGAGGCTCTCAAGGATGAAAGATGGATAAATGCCATGCAAGAGGAACTAGATCAATTCACAAAAAATGATGTTTGGTATCTAGTTCCTGCACCTACTTCAATAAATGTTATTGACAAAATGGATTTTCAAAAACAAAACAAATGAATTGGGAGAAATAATAAGAAATAAAGCTAGACTTGTGGCTCAAGGGTATACACAAAGTTGAGGGGGTGGACTTTGATGAAACCTTTGCCCTCAGAGTCTCGTGATTGAGTCCATTCGCTTGCTTCTTTCCATTGCTTGTTTTCTTGACATAACTTTTCAACAAATGGATGTGAAGAGTGCATTCTTAAATGTCATTCTGAAGAAGAAGTTTTCGTTGAACAACCAAAAGGGTTTGAGGACCCCAAACCCAATCATGTATTTAAATTGAAAAAGGCCAGATGCCTCAAACAAGCTCCTAGAGCTTGGTATGGCGGCTTAGCATCACCTTTTACAAAGTGGGTTTAGAAGGGAGAGGTGGATAAAACAATCGTTTATTCAAAACCAAGACAAACACATTTTGATTGCTCAAATCTATGTTGATGATATTGTGTTTGGATCCACCTCCAAGTCCTTGGAAAAAGAGTTTGTTAATTGCATGACTCCACATTTGAGATGAGTATGGTAGGGAGTTGACCTACTTTTTAGGAATTCAGATTAAACAATCACATGAAGGGATGTTCATATCTCAAGCCAAGTATGCTCTTAACTTAGTGAAGAAATTCAATCTTGAGAATGGAAAACATAAGAAAACCCCTACGGTACATCTAATAAACTTAATAAAGATGAAAAATCTGAAATGTCAATTCTACCTTATATAGAAGTATGATTGGAAGTCTGTCAGATTTAACTCCCACCCGTCCGAATATTATGTACAAAGGTGTGTTTTGTGCTAGGTATCAAGCAAACCCAAAAGTCTCACCAGCAAGAAAAAGAATAATTTGATATGTTGGTGACTTATGGCATGGGTTTGTGGTATACTAAACACTAACACTAATCTTGCTGGGTTTAGTGATGCCGACGGGCCGGCAAAGTGTTGATGACATGAGAAGTACATCCGTGGATGTTTTTATCTAGGAAATAACTGATTTCATGGTTTAGTAAGAAACAAAATTGTGTAGCCCTATCAACAATTCTAATCGAGTATATAGTCACCGGTAGTGGATGTACACAATTTTGTGGATGAAACAAATGATCAAAGATTATGGTTTACACAAAGAATATCTTAACCATGTATTGTGACAACACAAGTGCGATAAGCATAGCCAAAAATCTGTTCAACACTCAAGAACAAAGCACATAGATATAAGACAACATTTTCATTAGAGACTTAGTTGAACAAGGCATTGTTTGCATTGAACATGTGAACAAAACCAATTGGTGATATTTTCACTAAGAGTCTAGATTTTGAGATTCATAAATCTTAGAAATCTCTCGGTATGTGTGCCATGTAATCCCTCACTTATAAAAAAATTTAGGCATATTGCATTGTTTTTAGGGGCACACTAGTTTCAACTGTATGTTTTAGTACCTTGTTTGATAGTCTTGGTTATACATTCAATATGTATTGTGATCTTGTTGCTCAAATTCTTCTCACCATCTCCCTAAGAAGTTGTATTGAAATTGAAAAATTTTTAAAACCACGCGAAAGAGCTACCTTTTGAAATTTTAGGGATGCCGTAATTTGTCAATGTACTATGGAGTTTAGACTTTCATAGGTTGATCTTGACTAAATTGACTCTTTAATTGACAAAGTGTGAAAGCTACCTAACGGAAAAGCTACCTATGGACAAGGTTGTGGCATCTTTCTTTGGAACTGTGAATCGGATTTCATGGGTTGATCAATAAGTTGTTGCCACCCTTGGTAAATAGTGTGAAAGGTTCCTAGTGGTGTATGCCGAATTAGCTTGAAATAAAGTAAAGTTATTCTCATAGGGAAATAAAGTACCTA
>CM028377.1:3531933-3589673 GCA_013146195.2 Codonopsis lanceolata | reverse complement strand
AAGTGTGCAGACTTAGTCAACTATCGACTATAACCCAAACTGCATTAAACCCTCTCCGCGTGCGCGGTAACCCTGTCACAAAGTCCATGGTAACGAACTCCCATTTCCACTCAGGAATCTCCAATGGTTGTAGAAATCCCGCAGGTCTCTGATGCTCAGCCTTAACCTGCTGACAAGTCAAACACTTAGACACGTACTCTGCAATCTCTCTCTTCATACCTTTCCACCAGAACTGTCTTTTCAAATCCAAGTACATCTTCGTGCTCCCCGGGTGAATGGTATACTTCGTCTTATGTGCCCTTAATTAAAATAAAAAGGTGTAGCACGAACGTTTGCAAAAATCACACCTCTATCAACGACACTAGGACTCCAATCTCGTAAATCCTCCAACATTTTCCATTCCTTCACCATCATGCACGACATATAAACTTTCCTACTCAAGGCATCCGCTACCACATTTGCCTTCCCCGGATGATACAAGATAGTACAATCATGGTCCTTTAACTTTTCCATCCATCTACGCTGCCTCATATTCAATTCCTTTTGAGAGAACAAGTATTTCAAGCTCTTATGGTCGGTGAAGATCTCAAACTTAGACCCATACAAGTAGTGTTTCCACTTATGCAATGCGAAAATAATCGCAGCCAACTCCATATCGTGCTCGGTAATTACGCTCATGAATAGATAGTTTCCTCGATGCATAGGCGATCACCCTCCCTCTGCATCAAACACAACCCAAACCTTCCTTAGAGGCATCACTATAGATCACAAAATTTTCTCCTCCACTAGGCAAAGCCAAAATAGGTGCCGATGTCAACCGATTCTTAAGCTCTTGGAAACTAGACTCACATTGCTCCACACAAGCGACGTTCTTCCTCGTGTCAACTTCGTCATAGGAGTCACAATCCTAGAGAAACCCTCAATAAACCTCCGGTAATAACCCGCTAACCCCAAGAAACTCCGAACCTCGGTAACCGAACTAGGCCTCTTCCAATTGCCACCGCTCAATCTTAGAAGGATCAACTGGCTATCCCGGGCCGAAACTATGTGCCCCAAGAAAGATACTTCCTCAAGCCAAAAGGCACATTTGCTAAACTTGGCAAAGTCGCTTCTCTCTCGAAGAATAGACAACACGATCCTCAAATGTTTTCATGCTCCTCCCGAGACTTGAATATACTAAAATATCATCAATGAAGACTACAACGAAGCAATCAAGATAAGCGTGGAAAACACGGTTCATCAAATCCATAAACACTGGCGCATTCGTCAACCCAAACGGCATCACCACAAACTCAAAATGCCCATACCTAGTGCGAAAAGCCGTCTTCTAACGCCTTTCTCTAACCTTCAACTGGTAGTAACCCCATCTCAAATCAAGCTTAGAGTAGACAATGGACCCTTGCAACTGGTCAAAAAGGTCATCGATGTGGGGTAGAGGATACTTATTCTTAATAGTAACCTTATTCAATTCTCGGTAGTCTATACACAACCGCAAACTCCCATCTTTCTTCCTCACAAACAAGACCGTGCGCCTCTGCGACACACTTGGTTTAACAAAACCACTCTAGAAGTTCTTGCAACTGGGTTTTCAACTCCCTAAGTTCCGCTGGTGCCATCCTATATGGTGCCTTAGAAATCGGTGAAGTCCCCTAATAAGTTCAATGCAAAACTCTAGTTCTCTATCGGGTGGCATAGCATGGTGAGAACACGTCGGAAATTCACACACACCACGGACCTTCTTAAGTTAGGCGAAGACTTCCTCTTATCAACTACGCATGCAAGATAACCCTACACCCTTGAGAGATAAGAATTTTCTAGCCCTCAATGCAGAAATAAAGTGCACGTCACTAAGCATGATCACCCACAAAAGTAAACTCGTGCACACCCGGCATATAAAAGGTAACTCTTTCTATGGCACCAACTATAGCATGATAAGCACATAACCAGTCCATGCCAAGAATAACATCAAAGTCACGTGATAGGAAGAACTACCAAATCATGCAAAGTGTGGTCACCCACCAAAACATCACAAGACTTAAACACTTCGACGCGAGCATATATTCCCGAAAGTAGACACTTGCAAATATGGCAAAGGTTGAGGCAAAACGCAGGTTCTCAATAAAGTGTGAAGCAAATACATGAATGTGAAGACCCGGATCTATGAGAACTCGAGCCTTATGATCGAATATAGAAAGAGTACTCCATCACGGCCGTAGACCCCGAACCTCGCACATCAAGCGCAAATACCCGCTTTGACTTTAGGTTTACTGTCCCCATCTCTTAGCCTGCATCGTTGCCCGCTACCCGATGACTAGCCTTAAACTTCTGGACACCCTTCATATGAGTTCCATCTCCGCAATAGAAACACTTTCCATTCTTTCCCCAAAGACCTATCACTCGTGTGCCCGCACTCTGCTAACGCACAAACCATAGCCACTACTGCGACCTTTGCCGCCCCTTAGATGCGAAGTACTATTACCTTGTTTCCGACGTGGCCTACCCCGGCCTCCACTTCTCCGATCACCTTCCTTGATAACCCCTTCTATTACCCGAATTGTTCCCCGACATCGTCTCGAGTAGTCCGTGCATTACTAGCATTATTCTTAACCCCGTGCTCATCAATGTCTTGCTCCACCTCATACGCTCTATCAACTCGGTCCGATAATCAGTGAGCTTAAGCTAAAATCGCTTCCTAAACTCGGTTCTTAACCCCTTCACAAACTTCTTGTGCTTCTCTCGCCTCCGTGGGAATCGATACGCACAATATCGGCCAACTCTCAGAACTTTGCGAATACTCCGCCACAAATATACTACCTTGCTCAAGATCATAAAACTCCTTTTCTCTCTGATTACGAACCACATCCGGCACATACTCATTCTTAAATTCTCTTTGGAAATTAGCCCATGTGATGGGAATTTGTTGCATCTCCCAACTCTCCTTTAACACAGTCCACCAATGCTCGGCGGCTCCCTTAAACATAAAGGTTGCTAAATATCTAACCCCTTCATCACCCCATCATGGACAATATCTTAATCATTTCCTCCATCCACAACTCGGCCTCTCTCGGCTTTGGTTCTCCAAGAAACGAACTAGGCTTTAGCTTAAGAAACCTCTCTAAAAGGGTAGTATCAGTCCTTGGTCTCGGTGGTGGAGGTGGTGGTGGTGCTTGCTCCTCTGCACTGGCTCTCCCTCGGCTGCCCGGCGAGAGAAAAAGCTAACGATGCGATGTAGCTCGGCCATATCAGGAACTACCGGATCCTCTCGGCGGCGGTACCTGCTTCGGGTTCAACCGCCGAACTCTCACAGGTCTACCTCTCCTGGATTAACCATCGGACTCCTACAAGAATTCACTCGGCGTTAGAATCATCACACAAATAACCAACCCACTAGGCCATGGAACCTATCTGGCGAGCGACTACTAACCTATAGCTACGATACCAAGCGTGCTAACCCGACGGACCGACCGGACCCAATCGAGATCGAGTGTGTGAAAGTCCAAATCATCAATTAAACAAGCATGCATAGTAGGATCATAAAATTCATGTGGCGCAACATCGCATACATACAACAACTCGGCTACACACTTGGCTGGGAAAAATAACCTAATTTAAACAAGTCATCGGCGGCGTTACGCATGTAGGAACCCGACAACTACTCTACAATTATTAACACATGCTTATAATAAACTCAGCGGCCACAACATGCCGGAGACAACAACAACAACAATAAATAACGAGCTTTAGCGGAAGAAAACCGTAGTGAACCATACACATATAAACAGGCTCGACATGTAAGTCGGCTTACCAAAAGATTACAAGTATTAAGTAGTTAAGTTACAACATCATTTAAAACAACATAAACCCCAAGCCAAGTCTACTTGACTTGCTTCCCAACGTCCTTACCAAAATAAAAGGCTAACAACAAGTCCAAAAGGTCAACCTTTAGAATACAATAACCAAACAGGAATAAGGCGAGTCTATCCCGGACCGTCTCCTCGGCTCGGATCTAAGGAAAGACAAAGCAAACAAATAGGGTAAGTCGAAAGACTTAGTAAGTTACAAAAATGCATGTTCATGTTATAGCATGACATCTATCTCATTTATCATACATGATCATCATATAGCACTTAGCACATATTTCACGTAAGTGCGGAAAGTAAATCATACAAGTAGGATATGATAGTCACGGCCGCCACCGCATGATAAAACTTTATTATACTTTATCGTGCAACATTGATGCTCTGTGAATGCATCAACTTTTATCAAAGTACCACTCGATCTAGATAGCAAGCCAATGCGGCACTTAGCGATACTGGCAAAGGGCTACTTCCCCATTGCGGCCAACAATGGAGGTGTGTGTGAAGTCCTAGGTGCGGCGATCCATAGCGACACGAATCCCATAATTCGTGAAGGCGTGCATCGTCCACCTTGACCCGATAAACAAATCCAAATAATGCCAGCTGGACTCAATGTGATGCACAAGTAGATATTTACTTGACCAAACCAATCAAAGACCGAATTCGACAAGAGCGAACTCGACCAACCAAGTAGGGTATCAATCTCTACTATAAAATCATATCAAGGCAAATTAAATTGCACAACCAACCTTTCATAAAACTTGCATAAATCATCAAACCAATCTCATACTTGAGTAAATCAAATCAAACGGTGTTCGAACTTCGTAGGGATTGAAACTAGGGTTCAACACGTTCAATTATTCCCTAAAGTCGACTCCGTTGAGTCTTTGCTCTAAATTCCCAAATTTGGAGAAATTGAAGCTACATGCTTCATAACCCAACCTAGGTCATTTCTAGGTTCAACAAGGTATTAAATTCACCAAGGCAATGCAAAGTGATTCATGTTCAACATATAGTTCATTTCATAGGATAGAACACATACAACATAACAACACATAATGTAGGCTCCATTTAGGGCATTCTCATATGAACAAACTTCCAACAACAAATAATATACATGTCTCTAACATGCTTAAAATCTTAAATAGACAAGATGGAATAATAGTATAGGCTTTCACAAGCAAGAATGCAACCTATACATGCTCCTATCAAAGCCAAAATCCCAATATACAAGAATATAGCATATGAAGCATACAAGTGCCCTCATTGACCTCAACCAACATAGACTTTGCTTCCTTAGGGTCAATGAGAACTAATAGAAGAAGAAGATTAAGAAGGTAACTTACTTGATACACACCAAAGAAAGAACTAGAAGAAACTATTCGGATGGAAATGCTCCCCTTGATGAGCTCTTCAACTTTAATGAATGAGTCTTGGGCAATGGATGAATGGATGAAGGTAGATGATGATGAAGACCTTAAGAAACCATGGGAGAACCTTGGAGAAGAAGAGAATTCGTTTTTGTAAAAGAGCTCAGCCAAATGAAGAAGAGAAGAGCTGATTGTGGCTTATATTTGGTCAAATGGTGAGTGGGACAAGTGTCAAACACTTGTGGTCCCTTTTCAAATCAGATTTGGGGGTTAATGATCAACTAATGGACCCTTAATCTAACTTAAAAATATAGTTAGGGATGTTAGGACTTAAGTAGGAAGGGTTAGGGAGGTTTAGGATAGGTTTAAGTAGGGGTTTGAAATGTCCAATTCGTCAAATTCCGAAACAGGAAGAAATCTGCCCGTAGCAGCAGAACAAGTGAGGCGGGCGCCTCACTAAGGCCCATGCGGCCGCCTCATGTACTGAGGCCTTCCCAAAGTTCAGACCATTCAGCAAATACTCTCAGCAGTTGAGGCGGGCGCCTCACCAGCTCCCATGCGGCCGCCTCGGCTCCAGAACCTCTAAAACTTGGTCTAAACTTGGTCTAAATGGTCCCAAACTTTTGGGCAACCATTCTAAGGTCTAACCCTACTCAAAACACATCGGAAACGCACCCGAACAACCCCCGGAACAAGCTAGGACAAGGCGTGAACCACGCGACGAATGAACAACGGATTAAACTCAAATCAAACGCCAATCAAACTAGGATGTCTTGGGCATGAAATAGGTTTGTTTCAACATGAATAAGACTTGAATATAAAGTCAAGAACTCAACGAACACTTCGTACGTCGAAATAGAAGCAAATACGAGCAACGAGAGGAATCGCTAAGACCAATTTCAACGCGATTAAACCGGCGATTCTACAAACAAGTTTACATGATTCTAAACATGTTATGAACTTCTAAAATGATCTATGAATGATTATAAAACATTTATATAACAAGTAATCATGCTCACAATCAACCAAGAAAGTAAGAAGACAAGCATACAATGCACATGCAAGAATACGGGGCGTTACACAGTAACCGCCTATATGGGAATTTCACCTTGATTGAATCTTTCCTTTCCCTCAAACACCCTGGTATATATATAAGACGCATAGCCACAAGTCGAGGACGGTTCAGAAACATTTTTAGACAGCTTTAGATGGTTTCTACACTGATTATTAGTTTGTAATACATAATTTAGTGTTTGTATTATAGTTTGAAGATCGATTCATATATTCTTTAATTTCGCTGATCGGTTCATCTTCAAGGATGAACTAACCGTTCATTAATCTAGGGATTGGGAGGTACCTTGTGTCGAATCTATTGCTCAATATATTTTTATTCAATTAATTCTTGTTGATCATGATGTTTATCAACCCCTTTACTTTCTAACTTTGACCAAATGAATGGAATCGCAAGTAGTAAAGGCCTAGAGGTGCGGATAGCTGCACGACCAAATGCATATGTCATACACTGACTCACCATTGTGATGAATTGACCTTATCAATGCGACGAGTGATAAGTTAGGTCAGTTCATATATATGACCTAAGTGAAAGATAGGATTTCTATGTTTTTGTTCTTAGGATATAGATTGGATGAATTATGTAGGATGGAGAATGAATTATAATTTGACAATCCATATCAATCTTTTGTGAACGAGCCCAAGAGATTAATTGATACTTTACTTAAAAGAGCAATAGGGTAGATACAAATGAATCCACATTCCTAGATTTCCCTCCTCCATAAGATCTTCATAACTTTGATTACTGCTTTAGTTTATTAATTAGATTTATTGTTTTAGTAGAATAAATTAGATTAAAATAAATTAAAACCCCCTTAGTTTAATTGCTACCGGTTACTTGCTATTTGATTACTTCTATCAACATGCATCTCTTTCTGATGATATGAAGCAAATTATAGCTTTTCAAACAGAACCAGGAGAAACATTCCATGAAGCATGTGATAGATTTAAAAATTTACTTATCATGTGTTCCCATCATAATTTATCTCAAATGTGTCATTTGGTAGCCATGATTAAGAGTAGATATGATTAATAAGCCGAGTTTCCTGATGTTTGGTACGCAATAGGTGGTCGGGACTAATAGCACGAATTATCCGAATAAAGTCATTATCCCCTCACTATTAATACCAAGGGGAGGGTGGTATTATTAGCGCCCTCACTAAAAAAAATTGGGATTAACATTTTTTATCTCAAAACTACCCCCGATATACAAGTGAGGATTAAAAGCGAGGCACTAATAGTATTGGGATTAATAATACTGTTTATCCTTATCCGAGTACCAAACAAGCCCAGCTGAGTTGGAAACTATTAATAATACTATTAGTAGAATGACACCAGCTGAGTTGGAAACTTTATTTGAGATGTTAAGTGCAAATTTTCAATAGAAAAGTATAAGAGGTAAGAGTAGAGGTTTGTTTCAAGTTCAAGATAGTTCAAATACTCAAGCTCAAATAGAACAATTGAAAGCTCAAATTGAATTTTTACAAAAAATAGATCTCAAATTCAAGAAGTTTGTGCTATTTGTGGATTAAATTCTCATGCTACTAACTATTGTCCATCTAGTGCTTTGTATCCTAAACAGGTGAATGCTATGAATACGTACCCTCCAAGACAAATGAATGATCCCTATTCCAACACATATAATCCAGGTTGGAGGAATCACCCTAACTTTTCATGGGGAGGAAATACGCCCTTGCAGCCTCAACAAGTTCCTAAGCAAGGACAATTACAGATTGAAGAAGCTCCAAAATTTGAAGGATTTGAAAGTAGACAAATTGCTCTTAACAAACATTTATTGGAAACCCTTGAAGGTTTTAGGAAAGACCTTGCTAAAGTTTCACAAGGTAGAGAAGAAGGGAAGTTCCCTAGTCAAACAGAACAAGTAAAATCTATCACTACTTTGCGTAGTAGAAGAGTCATTGGAGAAGAGGTAAGTGATCCTACTCATTTTGTTGATATTCCTGATAATGTGGATAATTAGGTGAAGAAATTAAAGAAAAAGAGAATGATAAAGAGGTAGAAAAAGAAGTTGAAATTAAAGAAATAGAAAAAGATAAGAAGCAAAACCTATTGAGGAACCATATGTTGCTCCTCCACCATATGTTCCACCAATACCATTCCCTGGTAGATTAATGAAAAACAAGATTGACAAACAATTTACGGAAAATTATAACATGTTGTCAAAAGTTAATATAAATCTTCCTTTGCTTAATGTTATTAAAAATAATCCGTCATATGCCAAGTTTTTCAAAGATCTCCAATCTAGGAAACACAAATTTGTAAAGAACGAGAAAATAATTGTTTTTGAAAACATTAGTGCAGTATTACAACCTGAACTCCCTCCTAAATTGAAAGATCTAGGTAGTTTTAATATCCAATTCTCCTTGGGTAGTTCTAAAATGATGAAAGCTATGCTTGATTTAGGAGCGGGTATCAATCTAATGCCTTTTGCTGTTTATAAACAATTAGGATTGGGAGAACTAAAACCCACTACTATGTCCTTACAGTTAGCCGACTGTTCGGTGAAACTTCCCTTAGGAATAGTAGAGGATATTTTAGTTCAAGTAGATAATTTGATCATACCAGTGGACTTTGTGATTCTAGAGATGGAAAGAACAATATGCACTAATAATGAAGTTCCTATTTTGTTAGGAAGATCTTTTATGGCCACGGCCAACACCATGATTAATGTGAAGAATGGTAAGCTATCGATGTCAGTAATGGGAGAAATTGTATAGATTTCAGTCATTGATGCTTTAGACAGACTGAGTGAGACAGACTGAGTGACATGGATGCATGTTTTTCAATTGATGAAATTGATAATCTTACAGCCCAAAGCTTTGAAGCAAATTTAAATGATGATGAGTTAAAGAAAGATATGTTTGGAGAAGACAATATTCATAGAGACTTCCCTGAATTTGTCACAGATATAGAAGAATTAGAAAGAGAACTTCATGAGGAGGATGCCAGAAAAGTGAAGGAGAAATTAGAAGATCCTAAAGATGAAAGTGAAAATAAAGAGAAATTAGAAAGTCCTAAAATTGATGAAAGTAAAGAAGAAATAGAAAGTTCTGAAATAGAAATTACTAAAAATTTAGAAGAAGAAATTCCTAAGGAGGAAGAATAAGAAAAAGTTAAACTCGAAATTCCTAAGTTTATCATATCCATTAATTCTCCTCCTGAAGTAGAATTAAAGTCATTACCATCCTACTTGAAATATACGTTTATTGGGGAGGATAAAACTTTACCCGTTATAATTGCTGCAAATTTAACAGAAGAACAAAAGGCAAGCTTGTTAAAAGTATTATGGACACATAGAGAAGGTATAGGTTGGTCCTTGGCAGACTTGAAAGGTATTAGTCCTTCTATGTGTATGCATAGAATTCATTTGGAAGAAGGTACCAAACCTTCTAGAGAATGACAAAGAAAATTTAACCCCCATATGGAAGAAGCAGTTAGGAAAGAAGTGCTTAAGCTTCTTGATACGAGTATAATTTACCTGACTTCTGATAGTAAATAGGTTAGCCCAGTTCAAGTAGTTCCTAAGAAATCAGGAATTACCGTTGTTAAAAATGAAAAAAGATGAGTTAGTCCCTACAAGAACTATTACTGGAAATAGAATGTGCATTGATTTGAGGAAACTAAATGCAGCTACAAAGAAAGATCACTTTCCTTTGCCCTTTATTGACCAAATCCTTGAAAGATTAGTTGGCCATGACTACTATTGTTTTCTTGATGGTTTTTCTAGTTATAATCAGATTCCACTTTCACCAGAAGATCAAGAGAAGACCACATTTACATGCCCCTTTGGCACTTTTGCGTTTAGAAGAATGCCCTTTGGATTATGTAATGCACCTGCCACTTTTCAAATATGCATGATTTCTATATTTTCGAATTTAGTTGAAAGATGTGTAGAAGTATTTATGGACTATTTTTCAGTATTCAGAAAATCTTTTGATAATTGTCTAGAAAATTTAATATCCGTTCTGAAAAGATGTTGCGAAACAAATTTGACCCTAAGTTGGGAGAAAAGCCATTTCATGGTTATACATGGAATAGTTTTAGGACATATTGTGTTTAATAAAGGAATTGAGGTCGACAAAGCCAAAATTGAAGCGATATCACAATTACCTCCCCCAACTACAGTAAAGGGTGTTAGGAGTTTTCTAGGTCATGCAGGTTTTTACAGAAGATTTATAAAAGACTTTTCAAAAATCTATAAACCTCTATGCAATCTTTTAGCAAAAGATACTGAATTTATTTTTGATCAAGAATGTTTAAATGCATTTAATATGTTAAAAGAACAATTAACGACAGTTCCTATTTTAACCAGCCCTGATTGGTCTCTCCCTTTCGAGATCATGTGTGATACATCTGATTTTGTTGTCGGAGCTGTGTTAGGACAAAGGGTAGATACGAAGCCCCATGTGATTCATTATGCGAGTAGGACATTGAATGATGCACAACTTAATTATACAACCATAGAAAAAGAATTTTTAGCTGTTGTGTTTGCATTAGAAAAATTTCGACCCTACATGTTAGGTTCAAAAGTGATTATATTTTCTGACCATGCAACCCTAAAATATCTATTGAGTAAGAAAGAGGCCAAGCCTATGCTCATTAGATGGATGTTACTATTACAAGAATTTGACATTACTATTAAAGATAAAAGGGAACAAAAAACATTGTTGCCGACCATTTATCTAGGTTGGAATTTTTATCTTTACTTGAACGTCAACTTCTTGATAATAAAATTCCTATGAATGAAGACTTTCCCGATGAACAATTGCTAGTAGTGAAAAATTTCGAACCATGGTATGCTGACTTTGTCCATTATCATATTGCGTATATTATAAATCCGATTTTGATTTTTATCAAAGAAAGAAATTTTGACCGATGCTAAAAGTATTTTTGGGAAGAACCTCATTTATTCAAAATATGTTCAGACTCTATAATTAGAAGATATATTCCAGAACAAGAACAACAAAGTATTCTGGCATTTTGTCATGAATACTTTTGTGGTGGTCATTTTAGTGATAGTAAACCGCTAGGAAAATCATGGAATCGGGTTATATTGGCCTACCATTTTTAAAGATTCTGAAATATTTTGCAAAACATGCGATAAATGTCAAAGGACTGCGGAATTAGTAAAAGGAATGAGATGCCCTTGCATAACAATTTAGTTGTTGAAATCTTTGATGTTTGGGGAGTTGACTTTATGGGTCCTTTTCCAGTCTCGAATGGTTGTGAATATCTTTTAGTTGTTGTTGATTACGTGTCAAAATGGATAGAAGGCATTGCTACTAGAAACAATGATGGTCAAATAGTTGTCAAGTTTTTGGATGATATATTTTCTCGGCATGGAGTACCAAAAGCAATAATTAGTGATCAAGGAACGCACTTCACCAATCGGTTGTTAAATGCATGCCTTAAGAAACATGGTGTGACTCACAAGTCGGCTACACCATATCATCCACACACTTCGGCCAAGAAGAAGTTAGTAATAGATAGATAAAGGCAGTCCTTGAAAGGACTGTTAGGCCAAACCGAAAAGATTGGGAATCAAAACTTAAGGATTCTCTTTGGGCTTACCGAACTGCTTATAAGACCCCAAAAGGTATGAGTCCTTATAGAATGGTGTATGGCAAAGCATGTCAATTTCCAGTAGCAATTGAACACAAGGCATATTGGGCAATTAAAACCCTTAACTTTGACTTAGCCTTGGCCGGTGAAGAAAGGTTGTATCAACTAAATGAGTTAGAAGAACACATGTTAAATTTGTATTAGAATGCGAAAATTTATAAAGAAAAGACCAAAAGATACCATGATATGGGAATCTCTAAGAAAGTATACGTCCAGGCTTAAAAAAGCTGCTTTTTAATTCTGGACTCAGATTATTCCCGTGTAAATTAAAATCAAAATGGCCTTGTCCTTTCATTAAAGTACAATTTATCCGCATGGAGCAGTGGATATTAAAAATCCGAAGACCAATGAAATTTTTAAAGTAAATGGTCACCGACTCAAACCGTATTCTAAACCCATGTCAGTAGAGAGGACAATTGAACTAATTCGTCTCTCTGACACTGACCCCCAAAAGATTAGGCTTGTAGTTAGGTCAAGCCAAAGATATTAAACAAGTGCGCTACGTGGGAGGCAACCCACTTTGATGAAATTTTATTTACTTTTGTAGTCTAATTTAAATATGTTGTTCTCCATCTTATTTAATTATGAGCATTTAAATTAAATGTTTTCTAGTTTTGGCATAATTCAAGTATGTGGGAGAAAAGCATCTTAGTGTTGTATTTATATGTTATTTAATATTGTAGTGTAGTAGTTTTGTTGAATTTTCAGAGTGCAGGAAAGAAACGACTCTAATGGAACGTAACGGGAGGACTAAAACGAAGACTACTCAAAACTGTGAAAAATCTTCCCAAAGGCACACACAATCTGTGACCCTTGCGGACGCAAGGTCTTAATACCTTGCGGTCGCAAAGCCCTATTAATGGCGTATCACGCAGTGACCCCGCGGCGGCAAGCCAATAGACCTCGCCTCGCAAACCCCGTGATCATTTTTCGTGCATGTTGATTGTGAACCTTGGAGACGCAAGGTATACACACCTTGCGGCCGCAAGGCCCCCTTTATAAGCCAAATCAAGGTAGTCACCAAAAATCACAGAATTTCAAAGGCTTCACCTTCCCCAAACCTCCGGCAATCAATCTCTCTCTCTCAAAATCCCGGCGAAGCTCCATTATTCTGGCCAAAATTCAAGCTCCAGCCGTCTCTTCTTCAAGCTTCCATCTCATCTCTACCCCCCATTACACTCCATTCAAAAGCTGAAGAAGTGCAGCCACCATTATTACCGACGTAGAAGCTTCGAAATTCCTGCAACCCTCCACTACTATCAAAGTCTAAGCACAATCCACGTATCTTCTATTCCCTCTCTACTTAAATTTTGATCCGTCAAATTTTTACATGTTAGGGTGATAGAAATATTCTTAAGTCGTTTACGTGCATGCTTTAATTGTTTTAGTTGGTTTATTTGAATTTTAATATTTAGAGAGAGTAGATTAATTATTTTTAGTTCCCTTGAATGGCCCCAAAGCGTAGAAACCTTGGACCTTCTTCGTCCTGAGCCCAAAAGGAAGAGCAAAATTATGACCCAACTAGGTTCATATCCTTTGAGGCTTTGGATAGCTACACTAGGAAGCTCTCTAAGAGCATAATCCCTGAGAGGGGATTTAAGGTATACGACTTTGCTCTCCCTTCCCACTTTGCCCAGCGACGATGGGCAGCTCTTTGTGCGACCCCGGGCATGGTCATCGTGGCTATTGTCCGTGAACTCTATGCCAACAGGCATATTTCCATTTCTGGCGAGGTGCTTGACACCAGTTCTGTTAGGGGTAGGGATGTCGATTTTTTGCCCTATTGTATTAACCATTATTTTGGCATCACTAGTTTCGCGAGAGGTACTGACTAGTATAGTATCCACCTCGCAAATTCTGTCCCTCTTGAGGTGATTAATGCGACTATCGCATCACCTGACACGGTTTGGACCTTTCATCAAGGTCCACCGTTTGGCCACCGCACGATGGACGAGTCCCATTTGTCTAACACAGCCAAGGCCGTGTTCAAATTTATCTGTGCACGCCTTATGCCATCGAGCCACCAACACACTGTTTCTTGACATAAGGCCGTTTTGATCTACACCCTCCTGACCAGTGGGTCGGTTGATGCTGGGCGTCTGATCAATGCCCAGATTCAGACCCTCATTAGAGGTAGGACAAACTCGGGATTTGGTTTCCCGAGTTTGATTACAGGATTGTGTGGTGGGGCTGGAGACATTTGGGCTCCAGAGTCTGAGATAGTTCGGGCGGTCCCCGATATTTCTGCGGTGCTTCTTTTAGATCACCTGCGCCAGTTACGTGAGGAGCCTCAAGGGGAGGCTCATATTAAGGAGGAGGTGGATCCCTTGGAGGGTATCTCCAATAGGCAAGAGGAGATCTCATTAGAAAACCAAATGATTTATCAACAGTTAACGTAAATGCGCGCCGATCAAACTAACTTTTTTGAGTGGGTCAACCAGGTGGAGAATAATGTCTCCATATAATTGGAATGCCACCTGGTACGATCTCCGAGTTTTGTCCTCCTTCGTTATTTCCTCCTGACTCACCATGAGTCGAAGCCCAAGTTTCTTCCTCTTTCGTTAGGCGGGCCAAATATGTCCTTTTGATATTTCTCCTCCATCAACCCTCTTATAGGATAATCCTCAATTTTGAGGACAAAATAAAATTTATGTTTGGGGGGGAGGGCGAATACTAAACTCAGGGCCTTTGCAGGTCCCAGCCTAAAGAAGAGTGGAGTTGGGCCCCGTTTTTTAGGGTGAGGAACATTTTTTTCTCCTTTATCGTCTCTTCTCCTCACTCTATTTTCTTACTTTTTATGTTTTCTTATTTTGGAAGATGTTGCCTTGACCAGAATACACTAATATTTGGTTCCTTCAGGTACCCATTAAAAGAGTCATCGTCATCGTCATTGCCCATCTCCATCTCCATCTCCATTTTCTTTTTTTTTTCTTTTTAGTTTTTTTAAATTTTCATTCTCGTGTCCTCTTGTGGTCACTTCAGTCAATGATGATTTAGTGCAATGAACCACATAGCTTAGCCATAGATCATTCTGGAATTTACTTGATTTTGCAAAATTCTTGATTTTCTTCAAATCTTTGTGCACTTATATCGATCATGATTATGAATTGATTTGAATATTTTTATTAAGTCTATAGCACACATTTCATTATAAGAAATAAGTTAAGATATGCACAAGAATATGATGAATAGCCATCCTGACATGATTGTTGCATTAAATTGTAACTTAGGGTCAATTACATGATAGTTGGTTTCCTTGGATTTTTCTTGCTAATATATCTCAAGCACACTTTTGAACCGTGTCTACATGTTAGTCTTGATTGCCCCTACCTCTTTTCTAGCGAATGCTTATGTGAAATCCATTGATGCTAAATCTTTAATTCCATAAATTTCATGATGGATATGAAATTTTATGTGTTTTACTTTCTTAAAAATTGGCATGAGTATTTTGACATTAAGATATGATATAGGTCATCTTTGGATCGTTTAAGCCTAAATATTTCCTGACCTTACTAAAAATATCCCTAGTGTCCCCCTTGAGCTTTATTAAAAATAATGGAGTGTGCTAAGCACACATTGAACCCCCATTTGACTTCGTTTCTTTAACCCACATTAACTTAACCCTTAAAGCCTATACACTTTAGCCTACCCTTTGAGAGAGTAGGATTGAGTGGGACACTGATCTTAAAAGGGACCATTATCAGTTAGAAAAATTTTCGAAGATTTCTTCTTCCTCGTCGCAATCTAAAATAAAATTAAAAATTGATTCAACGAAAAATAAATAAGAAGAAGAAGGGTGCAAGAAGATTCAAATGAAAGCATAGCTTTCATTAGAAAAATATGTTAGAAAAGTTCTGCAGAAAAATGGAACACTAATTATTTTTAGCTTGATATATTGTACAAAACAAGTTTGGGGGAAAAGTCCTCACTTGTGGTCTTTGCAGGTCCTAGCCTAATTGGGAAAAACTTCCTTTTGTTTGAAAGTATTTGGGGAAAAAGGTAGTCTTGCTCTCTCACTTTGTATTCTATTCCCTTTCCATCATATCCCCAACACCTTGGCCTTACATTACAATCTTAATAAAGACCTATTGATCTTCTTGCCAATGCTTGTGTTGGTTGAATCAATTGTAATACATGTAAATTGATCCCCACTTCATATATTCATATTATTCGCAAGCTCACTGTGTTAGCATAATCTTAGCTATTGCAAGTAATTGGGGTAAGAAAGCATTGTATGTCATACATAGGAAGTGCATGGGATGGATGTATACATTGTTGAAATCCTTGGTGTTTTTTCTTTCTGTGATAGACCGGGTTTGGATTGTAGATCGCATACTTTGTGTTGCATTTCTTTTGAAAATCCTGATTTTTAGAATGAGTGTTGGGCTTAGCTAAATAAAACTGTTTAAAATAAAAAAAATTCTATGACTGGTTAGCACACACACACAGAGAAGTTAAGACTAGTAGCAGTTTGAGTATAAGTCAGTTTGTTTTGTTAATAAGTCCGCACATATGTGGTGAGCATTTTTCTAAGACAAATATGACATGCCATGCTATTGTGACTTGAGAATGAAACCAAAAAAAATTTATTCTTTATTTTGTATTTATTGTTTTTAGAATAATCCTTTACCTGCTTTTGTATTTATTCGTTTTTGTATTTATCTGCATAGTCGAGTCGCTTGTTAGAGTCTCTTTGAGTTTGTGGGTTTCTAGAGGAGTGTAAATAGTGTCACCTTCCAAAAAGATTTTCTTAATTTTTGTAATTTTTAATTGCTTTTGTATTTATTTGTATTGTTTACTCGTGAATGAGAAAAGTTAAAGTTTGGGGGTATTTGATAGATGTGTTTTATACGTATCCATTGGGTACTTTTATAGCTTAGAAATAGCAATTCCACGAGGCTTTTGGCTACTAATATGTGTTTTTGAGTTATATTGTGAGTTTCAAGGTTTTAGGTGAAATTATGAGATTTACAAGGCTTTTATTGAAGATTTCGAGGAAGTGTACAAAGTGCAAAGAATGAAAAGAAGATTGAATTGAAGGCTAAAACCCCTTATAGATGCAAGGGTAGGGGACCTGGCCAACGCAAGGTCTCCAACGTGCATCATCAGCCGGAACAAGGGCCTTGCGGTCGCATTCTATCACTACCTTGCCCCCGCAAGGTGCCCAGTAACCGTCTGTACGATAATTTTACTTGGATTGAATCTCTCATTCCCCTCAAACACCCGGGTATATATATAAAACGTATAGCCACAAGCCAAGGACGGTTCGGAAACGTTTTTAGGCAGCTTTTAGATTGTTTCTACACCGATTATTGGTTTGTAATACATAATTTTGTGTTTGTAATTATAGTTTGAAGATCGATTCATGTATTCTTTCATTCATTGATCGGTTCATCTTCAAGGATGAACTAACCGTTTATTAATCTAGGGATTGGGAGGTAACTTGTATCGAATCTATTGCTCAATATATTTTTATTCAATTAATTCTTGTTGATCATGATGTTTATCAACCCCTTTCTTGTCTACCTTGACCAAATGAATGCAATCGCAAGTAGTAAAGGCCTAGAGGTGCGGATAGCTGCACGACCAAATGCATATGTCGTACACTGGCTCACCATTGTAATAAATTGACCTTATCGATGCACGAGAGTGATAAGTTAGGGTCAGGTTCATATATATAACATAAGTAATAGATAGGACTTCATATGTTCTTGTTCTTAGGATATAGATTGGATGAATTATGTAGGATGTAGACTGAATTATAATTTGACAATCTATATCAATCTTTTGTGCACGAATCCAAAAGATTAATTGATACTTTACTTAAAAGAGCAACATGGTAGATACACGTGAATCCACATTCCTAGATTTCCCTCCTCGATAAGATCTTCATAACTTTGATTAATGTTTTAGTTTATTAATTATATTTCTGTTTTAGTAGAATAAATTAGATTAAAATATATTAAAACCCCCATTAGTTTAATTGCTACCGGTTACTTGCTATTTGATTTACGCTTGTCTCGTGGTTCGACCCTTGCTACTGTACTATTCTATAATAGTCTCGCATACACTTGCGAGGTATAAATATAAAACACGATCAAAGACCATGCTTGATGAAGCTTTAAGTGTTGGTCAAAAGTATAATCTTTGGGTTGGGTTTCAAACATATGGTTTTTGGCTTTTTGCCAAAGAATGAGATGGACCTTCAAGTTCTTCTCAAAAACAAAATGGGTTTGTATAACATTCCAAACAAAGGAAGAGGAGGTATGTGTGTTATTACTGCTATGACTTAGGATATATCAGACCATTTTGTCACAAACGAATGGCTAATCTTGCTAAGAATTCAATTGGAAATCAAAAATTATTTGTTGTCTAGAACAGGATGAAGTACCATATGAAGCATCATCTGGAACGTCATCAGGAACTTCAATTATCAAAACAGAGAAAAACCAAAAATACCAGAATATATGGGTTCGAGGGCTAAGTTAGGAGATAGGAATGGGTTAGGCACCAACTCGTCCTTTCGGTCTAACAATGGGTTTGCCAATATACTTGTTTTATTTTATACACTTTGGTTTAAAAAAGAAAAATTTATATGTGACAGAAACAAATAAAGAGAAATTACTTTACATTTACTAAAGAAAAGAAAGTAAAATTACAACTAAAATAATACAATTTAGATAATAATTACAACATTTTTATAAGTTATTTTAAGAATGAAATAGTTATGCTAGTAACAAACTTTATTTATATTTACATGCATGAGCAGGAAAGAAATTTATTAAATAATAAGAAACATAATTATTTATATATTTAAAGTATGTGCAGAAAATAAACTAATTAAACTACAAGAGATTATAACTACTTTACATTAAAATAAAGATATAAAAGAAACTAATTAAAATAAAAAGAGAATATAACTATTATTACATTTAAAGTAAGAACGGGAAATAAATTAATTTAATAGAAATAAAATATAGCTATTATTACATTAAAGTAAGAACGAAAGGAAGGAAACTAATTTAAACATAAAGAAAATGTAGCTATTATTACATTAAAGAAAGAAGAAAGGAAACTAATTTAAACAGAAAGAAAATATAACCATTTCTACATTAAAGTAAAAATAGGAAATAAACTAGCTAAATATCTATATCTTAATTATTTTTATATTAAACTATAAACATGAAGGAAACTACTTAGATATCTATATTTAAGTTATAGATTAGAATAAATAACCATGGGGACAGAATTTACCTCTTTGAACGTGAGTGTCTGAACCCAGTATATCAGGGCTTAAGCCCACTAGGAGGTCTACATGTGCTTCCCATGTCCTTCCGAGATAGTAATTCTTTTTGTTGTTTGTTGTTGTTGAAATTTGGGTAGCATAACTGCTTGTTTTTGTTCCTTTTCACACCAAGATTTGGGCAGTGTGACTGTTGTGTTTGTTGCTTTTCACCTTTCTATCTGGGAGGAGCAACTACTTGTATTTCTTGATTTGATGTTGATGTCGTGCCTGAAATCGGGCAGAGTAATTGTTGTGTTTAGGGCGAGAACCTAATCGGGTAACTAGGTTAATATTTGGACGGTGAGTATAAGTGTATAGGGAGGAATCGCTCAGCCTAAGGGTGAAGATTGGTTTCAGCAGCTTAACAACGAGAGAGAGCGTAACTACGTAGCGCAACGACTAGGGGAAAATTATATGTGTTTGTGAAGGAGGGCAAGCCCTCTATTTATAGGCGAAGGAGCAGACTTAACCCTGAAGGAAGAAAAGATATTTTGCATTTGTGCTTGAAGTGGTTTTACCCTACGTTGAAAAGATTATACATTAGAAAGAAACGACCGAGTCTTAAAACCAAAAATGGCGCGACCTATTGATAAAGGGGGCACGACTCCCATTTTTGTTGGTGGCAGCGCCCCTTTTTGTTTTGACTTTGCGAATTTGCACTTTTCCCCCTGCTGTTATCGTTTGTCCTTTTCCTTTTTTTGTTTCTTCCTTCGACACTTGGAACTCCCTAAAGGTTAATGAAAACTTAACTGAAACATAATATATGTTAGTCCATTTATAAGTTTATAAATTATATCTTTTAGAATATTCATAAATTAGGGGTACCAATTTGAGGTGTCTACAGAGCCCCTCAACGACGGAGTTTATGCGTAAATAAGAGTTTATAAGTATGCGAACGTCGTTGATAAGATAGACCCCCAAATTCGAGACAAGTAAACACTGGGGAAGATTTTGAGCTTTTAAAACATTTAGCAATGCAAATCTTTTTATGCGACGGTTTGACCTACCGAAATAGGCTGCCTAGGTATCCCTTTCGAGAATCAGACCAGTCGTAGCTCGTCACTGGGGAAACAGCTGATAAAGATCATATTCCTAGGGCATTACTTAGCAAAACATGATGGTGGAACACTAGATAAATATCGTATCCCTAGGTGCAATACCTAGCAGATCACGATGGAGGGGTACCTGATAAAGAGATCGTATTTCTAGGTCAATACCATGCAAAATACGATGGTGGGGCACATGATAAAGATAATATCCCTAGGTTAAATACCTTGTAGAACACGAAGGTGTGACACATGATAAAGATCGTATCCCTAGGTTCAATACCTAGCAGAGTACAAAGATGGGGCACATGATAAAGATATCATATTCCTAGGTCAATAACCTACAGAACACGATGGTGGGGCACATGATAAAGAGATTGTATTTCTAGGTCAAAACCCTATAGAACACGATTGCAGGAACATATATGATGTAGAAGCCGTATTCCTAGGTCAATACCATGCAGAATACGAAGGTGGACTTCATGGAAATGATGCGACATTTATCGATGCAACATACTTTGGTGGGGATGAAACACATTTATGATGCAACATTCATCGATTCAATAGTTCATGCTGGGGAAGCATTTGACATGTAAGTATGTAAGCATTTTACAATATGCAAGCATGCAGATATTTGTGACGTGACACTGTTGGGGAAATATTCACGACGCAAGCTAACATTTTTGGTATGCAAGCATGCAGTCATTTGTACGATGGTCCTGCTGGGGGATAAAGTGAGTGTTGATATACGTGTGGACAATTCCCAAGACCCGGGGTTCGCACCCCTTGCGAGAAAGGATCTAAAACAAGACCTTATGTTACGAGCATGATATGTGACGATCATTCCCAAGACCCGGGGTTTGCACCCCTTGCGAAAAATAACCAAAAGTAGACAAGATGTAAATAACATGATATGTGTGTACCTTTCCTAAGACCCGGGCTTGTACCCTGCGAAAGAACTTAAAACAAGACTTGATGTTATGAGCATGACATGTGGTGATCATTCCTAAGATTCGGGGTTCGCATCCCTTGTGGAAAATAGCTAAAGGGAGATAAGATGTAAATAACATGGTATGTTTGCACCCTTCCCAAGACCCGTGGCTTGTACCCCTTGCGAGAAAGGATCAAAAAAGGAGGAGAAGACTGCAATCATGTAAGAATATTGCGTAGGAACATGCGATCATATTGGCATGGGAGCATGGGAGATGGAGACATGTAAGCATGAAAGCACATAATATGGAGGCATATAAACATGGAAGATGGTGACATGTAAGTATGGAAGCATGTAAGATGGAGGCATGTAAACAGGGAAGTATGTGAGCATGTAAGCATGGAAGCATGTAATATGGAGCCATGTAAACAAGGAAGTATGTGAGCATGTAACATGGAGACATGTAAGCATGGAAGCATGTAATATGGAGGCATGTAAACACACAAGTATGTGAGCATGTAACATGGAGGCATGTAAGGAGGGAAACGTTTAAGCATGGAAGCATGGAATCATATAATATGGAGGTATGTAAGCATGTAAGCATGTGAGCATGTAAGCAGGGAAGTATGTGAGCATGTAACATGGGGCATGTAAACATTTTATGTGAAAACATGTAAACATTTTATCATGGCAGACATGAAAATATCATAATATGGAAGACATGCAAATATATTAACATAGAAGACATGAAAGCATATTGCAAATGTAAATAATTGCATTGTGATGGTCGTGCCTACTGTAATAGTCTGCCTATGTATCCGTATAAAAGGAATCTTACCAAACGTAGTTCGGTGTTAACCGAAACATGTGAGTTTTTTATGTGTGGGAGCATTCAAACATTTTAGCATGGACGACATGCAATCATTTTAACACAGAAGGCATGCAAACTTTTTGGCATGGAAGGCATGCAAGCATTTTATGTGGAAATATGTAAATATATTGCAATGCAAATAATCGTGTTATGATGGTTGTGCCTACTGATTAGGCTGCCTATGTATCCTTTATGAAAGAAATCAGACCAAACGTAGTTCAGATCTGTTGTCTATGTTCCTAGGATTTTAACCTAGTAAGCACGATGATGAGAACTTTTTGTCGCTTCACCCAGAATAAGAAAAGTGATGGGACATTCAAGTATGCTTCACCCAAAATAGGTAAAGCAAGATGGGCTTCTCAGATGCGTTTCGCTGAGTATAGGCAAAGTTGGTGGGATTCTCGGATGTGTTTAACCCAAAGATAAGAAAAGCGATCCAACCTCTAAAATGTGCTTTCTCCGGAATAGGGAAAATGATGCAATGTCTAAAATGTATTTTCCCCCAAAATAAGGAAAGTGATGTGACTTCTAAAATGTGTCTTTCCCCATAATAGGGAAAATTATGTAATTCTAAAATGCCCTTCCCCTAGAATACGGAAAATTATTCAATTCTAAAATGCTTTTCCCCCCAGAATAGCAAAAATGATGTAATGTCTAAAATATGGCTTCCCATAAAATAGGGAAAGTGATGCAATGTTTAAAATGTATTCCCCCCCCCCAAGAATAGGGAAAGTCTAGACACCCCAATTTCGTATCCCTATCGATAACATGCCATATAATATCAAGACCTGTCAAAAGGACTAACGGAGGTTAAGTTACAGGGTTTAAAATGCAAAATGTCGGAATAATTAACAAACAGTGAATTGTAGGGGGTGAAAGTGGCCAAAAATGAAAGAAAAACAAAATGGGAACGGCCCCATACATATTTGGGCGTCGGGCCCATATGTGTATGTGGGTGCGCTCACTTTTGTTAATAGTACTGCTCCACTTTACTTTTAGTGCAACCCTTTTAGCGTAAGGTACAAGCATTTTAGGTACATGATAAAATATCTTTGATCCTTCGCTGTTAAGGAAGCCCACTCCCAGCCTATAAATACGAGGCTTCGGCCAGTGCCTTAAGATAGAGATAATTTTTACGGAGGAAGTTTCACGAGCACAATTACGCTATGAATTTCGATATCAACCCTGAAGCTCCGTTAGGCTGCCAAAACCGCCCCTAAACACAAACTCTCCGGCCAAAGTAAACCTTAGTTACCCGACTAAGTTTCCGCCCTATTTCACCGGTTCCAAAAACCTTAAAAGAGCAGTTGATGTGCTCGATTCTAGACATCAAATCCAGCAAAAGCAAGCAGTTGCTCTATCCAATTTTAGACTCGACAACAATAAAAACAAGCAAAAGCAAGCAGTTGTGCCACCCGGATCCCTAGGCGAAAAGCAACCAAAAGGAGCAGTTACGCTGCTCGAATTTTGACAACAACAATAATAGAAAAAAAACTCCCTCTCCCTGAGGGACAGAGCGAGCACACCTTAAAGTCTTCCCAAAAGAGAAGTTGGTCCGGGATAAAACCCACACGCTTCAAAAGATAGTGTGGGTCCCAATGAGCACAATAATAAGCTAGAAGGGGGGGGGGGTTGAATAGCTTATTAACACTTTAAAACTTTTAAGTAAGTTCCTTGAAAGTTACTTGAAGTTTATGAAGAGTTTCAAGTAGCGGAAGACCTTCAAGAAAATTGTTCAGTGCAGATAAGGACTACCGGTAGACCTTTTCTGATTACTTAAGTTACTGAAATGGATATAATGAACAAGGAAACTATGCGGTTCAAGTAATAGACAAGCAGAAGGAAATAACACAAGTATTTTGAGATGGTTCACACGTAAATAGTGCTACGTCCACCACCAAGGCAGTCAACCTTGGATTTAAATTGTGCACTATGTTTTCCACTTAGATCAATTACAAAGAATATCCCTAATGGATCGTGTACAAAATATTGACTTGTGTTTGGGTCTATGGAATTAAATATCGTAAATACAAGATATTTAATTAGATGCGAATATAGTTAATGGAAGTAAACAACAAGAAGAATAAAACAATAAATGTTGAAGAGCGACTTCTTGTTGTTGACGAGGACTTCTAGATCTGTTGAGGATCTATTGAATGCTTGGTGAAAGACTTGGAGTTGTATAGATTGAGCAATTCTTTAAGTGTTCGATTGATTACATGCGGTTGTCTCTTGTTCCGATCTTCAATGGCGATATTAAAGCGAGTGCACTTCAAAAGAATCCGTTGGAAGGGCGAAGGCTTCAAGCTCTATTCATAAATGCATTAAATGCATGGGGTTGTCGATCAAGGAATTTCGTCTTCACAGATATCGAGGCGAGATAATCATTTACGAGATCTTCAAAAAGGTGGGCGATTTGGTGTCGGATCGAGAGATGAAGCGAGAAAGTAGGGGCGATGCAGCTGCTTGCTTTTTCGGGGCGAAAAGTCTTCTGCTTTTCGGAAAGTTGCTTTCGGCGGCTTGACATGTCGAGAGAATGACTTGGATTAATTCAAATAATATATGGAAATAAGTTTGAATTAATCCGGCTAGCTATCTTTGAAGAGGACACGTAGAAGCGGTCAGTGGACACGAGGTCTACCGATCTTAAGCTTGAGCGAGGTCTTCAGGTGAAGGCGAGAAAGGGTCTTCAGTGAACACGAAAAGAGTCCTACAAAAACTATACAAGGCAAAGTTCTATACACGGTTGCCACGCTAATCGATCTGTGACCCGATTAGCCAGAAGTATAAAACTAATGTAATGTCTTGATCGAGATATAAATTTAACATAAGAATCAACAATCTCCTCCTATTTATATCGGTCATCATTACTACAAATGAGGGTTTTAAAACAAACTATTTAATAGATAATAGCATGCGAGAAAGTTTATATATTACGTAATCGGTAGACATGCCTCTATTAAACAGAATAACACCTCGGATGCAAGGGACTAATCTAAGTGCATACAAGAATAAGAGAGTCAAAGAATAGCACATAGATCGGCGGTTTAAATCAATTTAAACTAAATGTTTAAATTCTCATATAGATAAACAATAAAGCGACAAGAATTTAAACAATATAATTTTTGAAAAAGCAAGTAATCATCGTATTCATAAACAAGATGTTTACATTTGTGAGTTTTCAAAAATAAGATAAATACAAAGGAAAGGGAAGAAAAGATACAAAAGCTACCAAGGTCTTTTCCCTTTGCCTTTGTCTGCGACCTCCTTTTCTCTTCTTTCTCGCTCTAGCTCTTCCATTCTTCTTTGGTATTCGGCATCGCATCGGTTGGAGTGCGGTGGAGCGAGCGGTAGTCGGTTCTTCACGAAGGCGGTGTTCTCTTCCATCGGCATTACGTTGATAGATCTCATTTGTTTCTCCTCGTGATGGCGGATCACGATCCGGTTGGCATTCATTATGTCATGGGCGAGTTTCGGCGAGGTTGTTGAGTTCCATAATAGAATACGGCCAGTGGCTAAGATGGAGAGTGATGGCGTGGAAGAGCTCGTAGAAAATGGAACCTATGATCGGCGGCCTTCATCTCGTTGAGCTTCTACGTTGATCTTGACATCGGTGAAGTCGTGCGCATCTGTCATCCAAAAGCGAGTCAGGACATCCTCTTGAAATTGTCGAAGAGTAGTGGCGGTCGGTCGTTGGCCTTGGCATTGCGATGGCTACTTCGATAGCGGTAGATATGCTTGTGAGTTCGCTAACATTTGGTAGATGGCATCTAGCAGGGACAAAATTTCAACATTGGTGGTGATTGGAAATAGATGCTTGGCCAATGTGAATGGTGTCGGCGAGGCGAGTCTGCGAGCTGAAGGCGTTTGGGGAGGGAGTTACGGAGGCAGAAGAAGATGAGTCTTGGGTGGGGATGGTTTTGGTGGAAGAGGATAGGGTTATAGGGGAGGGAGGAGGGGGAGTTGGTGGGGAATCCAGTTCCATATCAGTGTCAGAATTTTCACTGATGTGGGAGGATTGGGGAATGGGTTCGGTAGAGAACCGAGAAAGAAGGCGGGGGTAGAAGAGGATTTGGGTTTTTGAAGGGAAGGTTGAGGAGGTTGAGAAGGTTGAGAAGGTTGATGAGAAGAGGTGAATAGATGCACTCTTGATGAAAGTTCAAAGAGGAACTTGGCGGCGAGGATCTAAGAGGCGTGGTGTGGTTGAAGAAGTTGGTTGGGATTGGGGTGGTGAGGAAGGTGTGGATGGGTCGGGTGAGTAGTTAAAGGGTGAAGGGGAGGAGGAGTTGGGGTTACAGGCTGGCTCCTCCTCATTTTGAGCTCCTCTGAGGGATAGACTCCTCAGGAGGTGGTGAAGGGGTAGTTGAAGGGTTGTATAGATGAAGGGTTGAGGTATAGATGAAGGGTTGTGAGGTAGGGTTTGGGCGTCGGTAGTTGGTTGTGCGTCGGTAGAGGGTATAGTGGGTTGGCTGGCGGTAGAGGGTTGGGGTTCGGTAGCTCTCCTTTTCTTCCTCGGCTCGGTGAATAGGAGACTTCGGCCAGCGTCATCGGTAGAGGTTGGAGGGGCTGCCGATGGCTGGTCTTCAAAGGTTTCTGAAGTCTCCTTCGTTTTGGTTTGGAGTGTGGAGGCGGGGAGGTGGGGAGGGTTGTTGGTTGGGTTGGGCGGGTGGTTGAGAGGATGGCTTGGCTTGGGTGGATGGATGGGAGGAATGGCTAGTTTGGCCTTGTGCCTTCTTCTTACGGCCTTCCTTCATCTCCTTCCTTATCCATTTGGCTGCTCCTCTTCGATTGGAGGTGCCACTTAGGCCTTGTCTTCTTGGCTTTGCCCAGGCTGCTATTTTGGCCAATAGCACCGCTCTGCCTCGTCTGCCGGGCCTTGGGCCTTAAGATGGAGGCCGTGGCCACCGATCGTCATATTTTTGAGACCTTTTGGAGGTCTGCTCCCGGCTAAATGTGCTTCCATGTTGAAGCGGGTGACCAAGATCGGTGTAGGTTTGGCCACTTTGTCAAGAGAGACTGCGGCGGACCTTTTTGTAGCCGGCGCTTGTTCTCGTATTCGGTGTACTTGAAAAGCGAGGCGTGAGTTGCTTGTCCTTGGCTCTGCAAACAACTCATCTTCTTTCAAAGAAGAGTTGATGTCGCATCATCCCTCAACGGGGCATTGATAAGCTGACGAAAGGGCGCTTGCAAGTGGGGTTGTTCTTAGCTTTCTCCACCTTGCTTGACTCGTCGAAGATGATGAGCCCCAGAGGCAATTTGTAGAAATCTGACAGTCGGTCGGTTATCTGTTGGCGATAAACATATCATGTGCTCCACTCTTGAAAAGGCCCCTTGTCAAGAAGGTGGCTAGTGCGATGAAGCGTCAGAGGAGCAGTTTGGAGCATTTTCCCTTGTGGGTGTGTCGGCTCCCTCATGGCTTCAGGCATGTAAAGCCTCGGCCGTTGTTGCGAAAGCTTGACTCCAGCGTAGTGCACGCCAATGATGGTGGAAATAGATTTGGCGGTGGCAATGGGGCGACCTCGAATCCACCCACGAAGAAAGGCGGCTCATGAGCTCCATTCGTTGATAAAATTCTTACGCCGGGGAAGATCTTGTAGTTTTGTCGTTGAGGCGGAAGAGGCGAGAATCCGGAGGCGTCCATATCCTCACAAGCTTTTACCGGCGGCTATGGAGTTGATTGACGGAAGGTCAATACACATGCAGGAATGTATAGCTTGGGGTCGAGGCGACAATGGCGTCGTGGCGGCGAGGATAGGATGGATATCTGGAAGATTTATATTTGCTTGGGGAGGAATGACTTTCTCGGGGTCAAAAGTCTTCCTCTTGTCGCTCTTAGTTTTTGAAGTTCTTGCTGAAAGAAAAACAAAATAAAATTTAGGGCTTTTCATCTAGATATCTAAACAAGTAGGAATTTCAAAGTTTTATCAAATAATTGAAATTTTTAAGCAAAGACTTGAAACCTAGAATGTTTAGAGTAACCACACTCGAGAAATGCATAACGAAGTTTTCATAAGAATGAACAATGAATAAACAAAAGCATTTGTTAGTATTCAAGTATGTAAGGACAACAATGGCGAATCAGCATTCGAAAATGACGGTTTGAATTCCAAAAGATTTTAATATGATTTTGAAATGCGAGCGATATCGAGAAAATTACAGTAGAGTAGAGATAAGCGTACCATTGTTTGAGGATGAGAAGAAGAAACAAGGCGAAGAACTTGAAATTCTGAAAGTAGATGCTTAGAGAGAGAGAGATTTACGTTCGGAGGGTTTCGTAAAGTTTGGAAATGACGGTTCAAGGGCTATTTAAAGGCGAGAAAATATCTGTTTGAAAAAGCGGGAACTTAAGATATTTTCTTAAGTCTTGAATTTTGTCCTTGACCCCTTTTATTGCTTTAGAAACCTCTTTAGCGAGAAAATAGACTAAGTAAGAGTACTAACCTTTAGGTCTTCGGTAAAGAAAGAACTTCGTCTTCAGATTAGTCTATCTTGGGTCTAGGTATGAAAGAAATATTTAACAACATATTAACTTTTAAGCGGTAGGATCAATCATACCAAGATTTCTCCTTAAATAAGCAAACTGGTGGCATCCGGTGGTTTTGTGAGAATGTACGCCAATTGATGCTCGGTTGGAACATATTCGGGCGATGTTACCTTTTCCACATGATCTTTGAGAAAATGATAACGAATATCAATGTGCTTTGTCTTTGAATGCATCAACTGGATTTTTGGAGGCGAGATAGGCGATGTGTTGTCACACATGATTGGGCGGTTCGGTCTTGATGTTGTAATCCACCAATTGTTGCTTCATCCATATTGAGAAACAGCTTGCTTGCGAATATATTATACGTGGTTGAGTTTGCCAGCGATCCTTGTTTCTTGCAAGACCATGAGGCAGTGTTTCCAAGAAATTGACAAGTCCCAGGTGCTTCTTACGCTCACTTCTGGTGCATAATCTGCATCGAGTATCCAACTAGATTGAAGTTGTTGGATTTTGAATACCAGATGCCTAGATTTGTTGTTTTTGAAACATATCGATGATACGTTTGGCGGCAAGCAAATGTGACTCCTTTGGATCTGCTGAAATCTAGCACAAACACAAGCGAAACATAATGTCGGTCGACTAGCGAAGGTAAAGAAGTGAACCTATGATTCCTCGGTACTTGGTCATGTTCTCTTGCTTTCCCTTTTCATCTTTGTCAAGATGGCGGTCGGTAGACATTGGAGTTTCAAATCCTTTGGTGAATCAAGACCAAACTTCTTGATTAGTTCCTTTGCATATTTGGTTTGGTGATGAAGATTCCGTCTGAAGTCTGTTGTATCTGCTCTAGAAAATAGGTAAGTTCGCCCATCATGCTCATCTCGAACTTGCTTTGCATCGACTTCTCGAATCTTTTACAGGGCTTTGGTTAGTTGATCCAAAGATAATGTAGTCCACATAGATTTGTACCGAAGAGAATGGCCTTTGTGCTTGAGGATGAATAAAGTAGTGTCGATTCTTCCTCTCACGAATCCTTGTTCAATTAAGAACTTGGATAGAGTTTCATACCAAGCTCTAGGAGCTTGCTTCAGGTAGAGAGCTTTCTTGAGTCGGTAGGCGTGGTCGGTTTGTCGAGATGACAAATCACGGAGGTTGTTCCACGTATACGGTTTCTTGAAGATCACCATTCGAGAAAGGCACTCTTAACATCCATCGATACACTTTGAAGTCCATGAGCGAGGCATAAGCTAGAAAGATTCGATTGCTTCTAGTCTAGCAACGGAGCAAAAGTTTCATCAAAGTCAATTCCTTCTTCTCGGTAGCCACGAGCAACCAATCTAGCTTTGTTTACGGTGACATTTCCATCTTCATCTCTTTTATTTACGAATACCCACTTGGTGCCGATATTTGGATGATCGGTCGGTCTTTGAACTAAACTCCACACCTTACATCTTTCAAAGCGGTTCGGCTCTTCTTGCATAGCTTCAATCCGATTATGATCTTGATAGCTTCATCAATCTTCTTTGGTTCGAGTTCGATACAAATGCGTAAGCAAACAACGTTTCTTCTCGAACCTTATTTCTCGCGAACTCTGTATTGAGATCACCAATGATTTGAGAAATTGGATGATCTCTTGCTTCGATAACGATTGGAGGAAGATCACTTACGGTGGATTCTTCCCTTAAGAATTCAGGTGGTTGAGAAGGAGATTCACCAAAATTTGGTTCAGAAGAAATAGAGTCTTCAAAACTTTCATTTTCTGGTGAACATTGCACCAAGTATATTGGTTCCCAACATAACCGGCATCACTAAGACCCGCAGCATTCTGAAAAGTATTAAAATCACCCATTCCTTGAAAGTCACAGCCCACACCGCCAAGTTTTTCCGAAGAGTGAGAAATAATATTAAAGTCACCTCCTACTATCCAAGGATCAAAAATACGAGAAGCACTGTCAATTAAATTATCCCACAAAGCTCTACGATCAACCCGATCACATTTAGCATATATTCAACAGAAAATAATTTTCTCTCTCTAGAATTTTCTCTCTATAGAATTTTCTCCTTATAATTTTCATCTTGGCAGCTAGGGTTTTGGTGGCTGTGCCGCCGAACACAGCCCTTCCTGGTGCTACCCAGGCGGATTCTTCCCCTCATAATGTTTCCTCTCCCGACCCTAATCCACCCTTGAATAAGCCGACGGGCGAAAGTAAATCCTATGCGGCAGCGGTGGCTAAGGAAGCTTCAGTTAGGTGTCAAAACCCTAAGCGATCCTGTGCGTTGAAGGATCTGCCTCTTCCTCCACGTGCTTCTGTTTCCCTTGATAATGAGCTGGGCTGTTTGTTTACTCCCATTGAACTAGAAGCGTCGGCTAATCAGTTTCAGAATACAGTGATTCTTAAGTTTTCAGTTGGCCGGCCATCGGTACAAGTTATTCAAACGCATATTACTAATTCGTGGGGGCTCACTGGGGAGTTTGTTGTTGGTATTTTCGATCCAAGGCATGTCATGGTCCATCTATCATCCAGTGAGGACATGGTTCGTGCGTTATCTAAGGAGTCTCATATGATACAAAACTGTATGTATCGATCCTTTCGGTGGTCACCGGATTTCGTCTTTAAGAAGGACAGTCCATGTGTTGCTGTGTGGGTGCTGCTGTATCATCTTCCCCTTCCATTCTTCACGCCATCTTACCTGCAAAGGATTGGGAATGCTTTTGGGAATTTTTTACGAGCAGATGATCGTACGTTGGCTTTGTCCCATCCCATGTATTCTCGTATCTGCGTCGAGGTGGATGTCTAATTGATTTTACCCGAGAGGGTTTGGTTGGGTACATCTAAAGACGATGGCTTCTGGCAACCGAGAAAATTTGAGGGCAACATAGCCTTTTGTGAGGGCTGTGGGCTGCTTGGCCATGTTGAAGATAATTGTCGTAAGAAGCGACATAGGACATTTAATAATGTTAACGCCAATAAGGGGAAAAGTTCGGATGAGTTACCTTCTAAACCTAATGGGACGAATGTAGTTAATGAAGTGAATGGTCTATCGGGTGCTAAACCTAACAAACGAATCTGGAAACCAGTTGCATCTCAAAGTAAAGATTATGCCTCGGGCTCGAATGCTAAGGATGATAAGGATGTTCCTCGGAAGGTGGAAACTGTGGATATTGTTGATAGTCCTAAAGGACAATCTAATGATCCTAATAATCATACTAATTCTTCTAAGCCTGGTGGAATCTATCCCAATAAGGGAATTATTAATGAGGCCCCTAGTTCTCATAATATGGCATCGGATGATCAATTAAAGAAGAAGGGAAGGGAGTCAATGGTGGAAACAGATACCACTATTAAGGCTGTTGAAACTATTGCGACTGATAATGCTGAAGGTCATACGTTGCATGAGCAGGTTGTACACAATATGGATGTGTCGGGAGAAGGTTTGGTGGATCATAATATTAATAATATTAGCAATGGTACTCATGAGAAACAGTCAGTGTCCGGTGATTGTGGGGTGTCCGCTCAAGTTGGGAGTCATCGTGATTTTAATGAGACTGATGTTTTGGAGGACATGGATTTGCATACAAATGGTTTATTCTGCAATTCTTTTGTGGCTTTGGCTGATCTTGAAGATTTGATCGAGGAGGATATTCAAGCTGATGCTTCTAAATCTGCTGAGGGTTATAAGAACAAGCAGAAGGTTAAGTTATCTAGATCATCATCTATGGATGATTGCCGGGACTTTCCAGCTCCTATTGAGACAACAAAAGAATTCCGGAAATAGATTCAGAAGCTTAATAAGAAGTCCAAGAATAAGAGGTGTATTCAGCAAAACAAACGTGCTACTAGGGCCTCGAAACAGGTCCGCAATCCTTCCGCTTAATTTTTATGGCTGTAATTATTTGAAATGCTAGAGGTGTCGGTAATTCTGACACTGTTAGTTATTTGAAGTCTTTGATCAAACAGCACAAGCCCCATTTAGTGTGTATTTTGGAGCCTAAGTTATCTGGCAGTAGGATGATTAAAATAGCTAGACGTTTGAAGTTATCGTTCTGTTTGCATGGGAATCCTATTAATTCCCATATCTGGCTATTTTGGGACAATAAAATTCAAGTTAGTAACATTGCTATGTCAAATCAACATGTTACGGTTAGATTGGTATTGGAAAGTGGTGATGCAGTTATCTCCTCCTTTGTTTATGCCAAATGTACTAGAAGTGATCGGCAAATTTTATGGGCAGATCTGCTTGATATTGCGGCTACTTATTCAGAACCTTGGATAGTTTTGGGTGATTTTAATGTTATTTCGCATTCGAATGAAAAACTGGGAGGGGCCCTTTGTGATTATCCCAGCATGAATGATTTTAATCTGTCTCCTATCTTATTTGTGATGGCTCAGGAGATTCTCAGTTATAATATTAATAAGGCGGTTTTAGACAGGAAAATTGGTGCCTATCATCATGGAGTTCGTAATATTTTGATTTCTCACTTATTGTATGCGGATGACATGCTCATTTTCTGTAATGGCAGTAAGAAGTCGATTCGTGCTCTTAGGGGTGTTATTGGAGCCTATGAACAAGCGTCGGGTCAACTTATAAATTTGGAGAAAAGTGGGTTTATAACTTCGCGTCACTCTACGCGGAGGAAGATCCAAAATATTGTGCAGTGGTCAGGTTGTAAACAACATCAATTGCCGATTAAATATTTGGGGATGCCTCTCTTTAAAGGAAGGGTGAAGTATGAATATTTCGAGGATGTCAAAAAAAGGTTTCTCGCTCGCATTAATGGTTGGAAGGCTAGATTATTATCCTTTGGTGCCAAAATTGTGCTGCTTAAATCGGTTTTATGTAGCATTCCAATTTATGCTTTGGCTGCTTTTAAACTCCCCAAAAAGTTTATCCTAAAGTTGGAAATGCACATGGCCAATTTTCTATGGAGTTCGGCAGGGGAAGATCGTGCTCATTGGATTTCTTGGGACCATGTTTGTCGGCCGATTAAGGAAGGAGGGCTTGGTATCCATCCTCTTAACCAAGTTATGGGTTCCCTTCATGCTAAGCTTGCTTGGAGTGCCCTTCAGAGCAAGAGTCTTTGGGCTCGTTTTGTTCGCGCCAAATATGGGACTGCAGATGGGTTTAATGTTCCAGCCTTTTCTTCTCATGTCTAGAAGGCCATTATGGAGCATATGCAGAAAGTGATGGAGAATACCAGATGGGTTGTGGGTCGGGGAGATATTTAATTCTGGAACACGAATTGGTGTGGCTCTACTCTGATTGGTCCGCGTCCTATGGACCTCCAGTTAACAGTTCGGGAAGCTGTTCCTATGATTCAGGATCTGTTGCCTCTGATTCCACCAACACTTCACGCAGAGGTATGCAAAGTGAAGCTGGATGATAATACGAAAGATAAGCAGGTCTTCATTCTGTCTAAAGAGGGTGTTTTTTCGGCTTCTCTATACTGGAAATCTTTCAGATATCAGTGGCCTCAGATTGCGTGGGCTAGCAAACTCTGGCAGCCTTGGATTCCTATGCGCATGAGTGGATTTCTTTGGAAAGTTTTGCACCGTGCTCTTCCAGTAGATCTTGCTCTACACCGTTTTAAAGTTCAGCTTGCATCCAAATGTCGTTGTTGTCGACAGCCTGCGCAAGAATCCTTGGAGCATCTCCTTCTTCATTCTGAGATTGCCACAAATCTTTGGAGCCGTTTTGCCCAGGCGTTTAATATGGTAGGTCGATATTCTTCTATGGTTCACCTGGTGGACTCTTGGATCACTCATTCATCGACTCGTAGTCAGTTTGGGGCGTGTAAAATTGGCATCTGTATCCTCGTGTGTTGGGAGATTTGGAAGGCTCGTTGCTCGGCCTCGTTTGACAATACCAATATGTCAGTTGACTGCATTCATGGGAGGATTATGAAGGGAATTGAAGATATTTTGTTTTTGTTCCAGCCAAAAGTCAGTATGTCCTTTTTCGAAAATCTTTCTATTCAGGGCCTTCATTTGAACATAAAAAACGTTAGGGTTCCTCGTGGGCAATGGCTGCGGTGGGAGTCTCCCGGGTTGGATTTCCTAAAACTTAATACCGATGGATTGGCTATTCAAGGTAGATGTTCTGGAGGTGGGGTTATTCGTCGCCATGACAGGGCTTTGGTGGTGACTTTTTCCAAAAATTATGGTGATGGCACTAATATGTTTGTTGAAATTATGGCTCTCCGGGATGGTCTTCGTTTGTGTAAGAACTTGGGGCTGAATAATGTTTTAGTCGAATCTGACTCTTTGGTGGCTGTTAATGGCATCTCAGGTATTCATCAGATCCCGTGGAACTATGTATATGGACTTCGTGAATGTCAGTCTCTGCTTGGTGGTTTTGCTCTTTCTCATGTCTTTAGAGAACAAAATAGAGTGGCAGATCGTCTTGCTTACTGTGGCTCTCTGCATCCTGGTTGTATCATTTATCATAATAAGGTTGATCTTCCGTCTATTGTTCGCAAAGCTTTGATGTTAGATGATAGAGGTTTATTTTCTTTTAGAAAATAGATTGTGCTAGGCCTTGTTTGTTTTATAGAGGTAAGGCTGCTTTGTCCCCCCTTCTTTGGGTAAGGCTGGTTGTCCCCCTCCTGTTTTTCTTGTGGTTTTTTTAATAATATTTCCGCAGGTGCCGCCCTGCTTCCTTTAAAAAAAAAAAAAAAGCTGAGAAGGTCTCCCTCATTGTACATCGAACTGTAACCTGTTGATCAGTTGTAGAAATTAAGGAAACATCAATCTTATTATCCCAAAGTAACCATATGTGAGTGTTAACCAGATTCGCATGCATGTAACACTGAAACTTTAATTTCTTTGCCAGTTTAGAAATACAATCTCCCCTAAGCTTAGGTTCCAAAATCACCAGTAACATTATGCCATTTTGTGCCTTAAGCAACTTCAGATAGTCCCTAGTATCCTTGTTACCAACCCCTCGGGCATTCCAGAATAAAACCCATAAAGAAACAATTAGTGTTTGGAAGACGGAGCCTTAGCAACAGCTCTAGTTACCCTTTTCTTCCTTCCAACGGAAACTTTCCCTTTCGACTTTTTAGTCTTCTTTTTTGAAGCCTTACATTGCACACAGAATGCTTGAACCTCCTTATCCGAAAGTGGGAAGTCACGAATGTCTTCCATGGTGTGGGATCTTGATAGTTTAATTTTAGAAGAGGGGAAGACCATCTTATCCATTGAAGCAGAACGAGAAAGAGGACACTTAGTAGAAGCAGATAGAAAATCCAAACCAGGCGATTCTTTGTCCTCCTCCAATTCACCAAGAACAGCAAAAGGATTATTCATAGAAATATTAAAAAATACACACAAATACATACAGTAGTGGTGCGATCTTTTATTTCCGTTTTAGGGTTTTACGGCTAAGGTTATCATGCCGCCAGATCAGGTACAGCCGGGGGCTCCTCCTCCGGTGGTGGATCACACAAATACGGATACCACACATCCAGCGGATCCAGCATCTTCTAAATCCTTCGCGGAAGCCGTGAAGAGTAAGGGAGATACACACTGTCAACATCCTTCAAAGACGGCTGTTTTGAAAGATTTACCTCTCCCTCCTCGACAGCCTCGTGCTCGCTGAGAATGAACCGGGTTCTATTTTCGCCAATTGAGATGGAGGTCCGCTTCATGCGCTTGATAATACCCTCATTCTCGAAATTCTCAATGGGACGACCCTTTACATGTTATACACCATCACATTGCTCAATCCTCGTGTTTAAATGGTGAGTTTGTTCTGGGCTTTTAGATCCACGCCATGTGATGGTGCGCCTCATCGGCCGAGGATATGATCAAGGCGTTATCGAAAGAATCTAATATGATTCAAAGGTGTATGTTTTCGGTCGCTTTGGTGGACACCGCATTTTGCGCATCGGGGATAGCACAAGGGTGGCGCTTTGATTCGCTTACACCACTTACCTCTCAAGCTTTTTTAATATTTCTTATCTTAAGCGAATAGGCAATGGCTTAGGGAATTTCCTTCGTGCGGACGATCATACTCTAGCGTTAACTCACCCCATGTATGCCCGCATTTGTGTGGAAGTTGACGCTCAACGACTACCGACTCGCATGTGGCCGGGTACGCCTAAAGAAGATGGATTTTGGCAAAGTCTTCAATTTGAAGGTAATATTGCCTACTGCTCGATGTGGTTTGTTAGACATTTGGCCATGGAGTGTCGCAAAAGGTTGAAAGGCTCTACTCACAAATCTATGGCACATGAAGAAAAGGTTTCGCCGAATACCTAGCACGAGAATCGTATTCATAAACAAGCCAATCGTGGTGGATCTTCCGGGGGCATGCTACCGAATCTCGTTGATGTCCCGCCAAAGTGAGCAAAGTCCCAACAATGGCAACCGCCATTTATTTTACAAAGGACTACCAATGCATCTACTTCACAAGCGAAAGATTATAATGGACACCCAACCGAGCCCGAGGTTATTGATGTGGTACAATCTCCCAAAGTGAATGAGGATCACCAAGGGTTAAGCCGTAGTAATGGAGGAGATTCCACCATGCCAGCCGATGGTAAGGCGGAGGATAATTCTGAGGCTCGACCATGTACCGAGCCTTTACATATGGACCAACAAAGGATGTAGCTCATACTACTAGTGGGCGTACCCCACCGATAATTTAACACACGCAGAGGGAATGGTCCGAGCCAAAGGAAGATGATATTTCTTTGCAAAATTCTTTTGATCTTAAGCGCATCTTGACGAAAATGGGGTTTCTCTAGAGACTTTATCGCTGGTTCTAAATCGCCGCCGGAAGGGATCCTCCATCGAAGTCTATGAAAATTAATCGCACGGCCTCGCTTGATAACATCAAGGATTTAGAGCATTCTCAAGAAACAATTCAGAGTTCCGCATTATTGTCACAAATTGGGAAAAAAGGTGAAAGAAACGAAGTATGCCAAAGATAATGTACGCCGCACGAGGGCGAAGAGTGGTAAGGCTAAGGCCTCAAGTCCCACCCTCAGCATTGATTTTATGACGATTCTTTTATGGAATGTGAGGGGTATCGGAAATAAGGAGACGGTCGACTATGTAAGGGTTTTACTGGCAAAGATAATCCATGAAGCTTTAGCGTCATTTTGGAGCCGAAAATATCCGGGATCGTATTCATAAAATAGCAAGGCGTTTAAACTATAGGAATTGGATGCATCAAAATCCGTGAACACTCACATTTGGCTTCTATGGGATGATCGGGTTACAAGCATTTGGTTAATGTTACTAAGCAACAGACACGCTTTCATAGCTGGACAACGGCAATAGTCTTCTTGCTTCATTTGTTTATGCGGCTTGTACAAGTAATGAGCTTGACAACTTTTATGGAGGGATTTGTCCGACATTGCTAGTAATTTAACCGTAATGGTTAGTCTGGGGAGATTTCAACATCATTGCTAGCATTGGAGAAAAATTAGAGGGTCGGTTATGATCATCAAGGTATGACATTTTAATGATTTTTTGATTTCTCGCAGTTCTGGGATGCGGTTTTATAGGCGCAATTTCACATGGTGCAATAATCATGAGGACGGTTCCGAATTTGGCAACGCCTTGATCGAAGTTTTAATTAATGGTTTTATTCAAAGAAAGTATGCGGGTCTTACTACGCTTGATCATTCGAGCCGTGTTATGTCTCGACCATTCGCCGCTCCTTGTGACTTTTCCTTTTGTGAAGAAGCCAAAAACCCAATTTCGATTTCAAAGGATGTGGGTGGATCACCCCTTTTCTTGGTTTTGTTCGGGATCGTTGAGTCGGCCTGGTGGCTTATGGGATCGCTATGGAAATTCTTCACAGAAATTGCATTTTCTCGCGAAAAGAACTCAAACGTTGAATTGGGAAATTTTTGGTAACGTGCACCGAAAGTTAGCGCAACAACAAGAGAAAGTCCAATATTTGGAGGATGTCTGTGTCCCGACAAGGTGGAGATAATGCTTAATGAGCCGAATGTCGCGAAATCGATTTAGCTCAATTAGTGAAGTGGGAAACCGAATTGCATCAATGTAAATCTCGGCAATTATGGTTGCACGATGGTGATAGAAATACGGGTTTCTTTCATGCTAGCCTCAAAGATAGACAACGCCGGAATACTATTAAGCTTCAAAATGCCGATGGTTCGTGGTGTAGAGATAATAAAGCTATCGGGATCGAGCTACTCAATTTTTCGGTAATCTATATATGCGCTCGGATCACATTGTAGATGAAGGGCTTTTTCACAATATTCCGCCTAGGGTGGTTGATCGATAATGCGGGCCGGAAGCTATTCCCATTGAGGCTGAAATTTGGACGGCCGGAAAGATTTAAATCCTAATAGTGCCCCTTAATTGATGGATTCACGGGCTGATTTTTTCGGATTTGGGGACATAATTAAGCGTGATTTCATGGCTGCCATTCGCATTTTTCATGGGTCACGAGATTCATAAGGGTTTCACAACAACATCTATTATTCTCTTACCAAAAATAGATAGCCCCACGGGTTTGGGCGATTTTCATCCAATTAGTTTATGTCCCTTTCTTTGGGAAAGTGATCTCAAAGATTGTTGCAACTCGGTTAGCTAAAGTTCTTCCTCAAGTGATTTCGGTAGAGCAAATGTTTTGTTAAAGGTAGAAGCATTCGAGGAGAATGTCGCGTTGGCTCATGAGATGGTTCATCGGATTAATATGCGGACTAGAGGTGGTAATCACGGTTTTAAGCTCGACATGTCCAAGGCCTATGATAGAATGGAATGGGATTTTCTTCTTAGAGCGCTCAGGGGATGTGGTTTTAGTGATAAATTCTGCGATATGATCCTCCGCTTGATTGGCAATGTGTGGTACTCAATTCGAGTTAATGGCGAAAGCTTTGGTTTTTTCAAATCTTCTAGAGGAGTGCGACAAGGAGATCCCTTATCTCCTTTGTTGTTCATCATTCTTGCGAGAAATTCTCACACACAACATCAACAACAAACTTGCTTACGACAGATTTTGCCTTTTGTTCATGGTCGAGGGGTTTGGTAGTTTCCCATTTGTTGTATGCGAGGCGATTTGCTTATCTTACCGTAATGCTAGTAAAGGCTCCATTCTTTCTGCGTGAGACTTTGCGAGCTTATGAAGGTGCATCGAGGCAGCTCATTAATTTGGCAAAGAGTGGTTTCTTCGTTTCCAGCATTGTTCGGGGAGAAAGATTAGGCAATTATTGAATGGTCGGGGTGCTCTTATAAGACTTTTCCGATGACTTATTTGGGTATTCCTCTATTCCACGGCAGGGCTAAGATAGAATATTTTGATAGTTTAATTCAAAAAATTTTACGGCGGATTGAAGGTTGGAAATCAAAGCTTTTATCTTTTGGGGGAAAGCTTGTGCTTCTTCGTTCCGTTAGGTAGTATACCTATTTATATTCTATACGTGCCGGGTTCCCAAAAAGTTTTAACTCGTATTGAATCGGCGATGGCTGCGTTTTTATGGAGTAATAATGGTGAATCTCGTCTTCATTGGATAGCTTGGGATACGGTTTGTCGCCTATTATTGATGAGAAATTTGGGTCTTCGATCTTTACGGGATGTGATGGCGGCTCTTCAAAAACTTCGCTTGGGCTTTATTGCAAGGAAAAGTCTTTGGGCGAAATTTGCTATTTCCAAATATGGAGTGGACAATCGACTAATCAACGCATGATGTCTCTGTTAGTCGAGCCATTTATAACCGGCTAGAGGATGTAAAAAGTTGTAGTCGGTGGTTGTCGGCAAGGGCGAGGTGTCATTTTGGGGAAATGGCGTGCGGCACAGTGCGGAAGGGCCCTATCCAGTCGATATGAGGCTTCAAGTTAAGGATGCTTTGCGGTGTTTGGAGAATTTCCAACATTTAATCTCTGCCGAAAATATGGAGAGGGCTCGGAAGGTTCGGCTTAATAATCTTGAAGAGGATGTTCTGGTTTATCATCACTCTACCTCAGGTTGTTTTCAAGTCTCAGATCATTGGCGCATGTTCGTACTCACTGGCGAAATTTTACGTGAAATTTGGAAAATTGTGGCGATGTTGGATCCTACTAAGATTAGTGGTTTTATTTGGAAACTAAGTTATGGAGCTCTTAGGTGGACCTTGATTAAGAGGAAAAATATTCTCCTTGCTTCTAAATGTGTTTGTTGTACTCAATCTCATAAGCGAGGAAAGTCTATCTCATTTATTTTTGCTCTCAAGCGCTAAGCAGGTTTGGTCGAGTTTAGCCCGTTGTTTTAATTTGATTGAATCCTATGACTTCATTGCGCCATCTTTTTTCATACGGATGAACATGGTGTCTATAAAACATCAAATTGGTGCATGTAGGATTGGGGTAGTTATGTTTGGGTGTTGGGAGATCTGGAAAGCAAGGTGTCGTGCGGTTTTTGATAACACTCCTATGAGGGGGGATGTGATTATTCGACAAGTTTGGTCAGGGGTTCGTGACATGATGTTTATTTACAAGCCGAAAGTGGAGTCTAGACATATTGGCATTGGGTGCAATCTCGGTGGATTCCTATCATCTCGGTTTTGTTTCTAGAGGCAAATGGATTCGATGGGAACCCCAGATAGTTAATGGTTTAAATTGAACACGAGACGGTTCTTCTAGGGGAGGTATGCATGCAGGGCGGTGGTATTATTAGAGACCATCGGGGTGGCTTAATATTTGCTCTCTACATCTTATGGTCTGGGACAAATACTTTAGCGGAAATATCGGCCTTGCGTGATGGTTTGTTAGCAGTTCGTAATTTGGGTTTGCAATTGGTGTTTGTTGAGACTGACTCTTTAGTGGCTGCTCGGGGGCTATCGGGCACTCAAAGTTTTCCTTGGCAGTATTCTTATGAGCTTAGAGAATGTAAGGAGCTGCTAGGCATGCATTCTATTTGCCATGTGTATCGAGAGGTGAACGGTGTAGCTGACAGACTTGCAGATTTTGCCCATTATCACCCTTCAGACAAGACTTACGATCACATATCTCGGTTTCCCGATTCGGGCGTCAAGCTTTTAGATTTGATAACAGGGTCTGCGTTTAGTTATCGTAGTTGAGTTGGAGTCTATTGTTAGTATTTTATAGAGGTTCGGCTCCTAGCTTCTCCCGTTTTGTGTGTTAGGCGGGTTGTCCCCCTCCGGTCTATATTCTTGTTGTTTTTAATAAAATTTTGCAGGGTGCCGTCCCTGTTTCCTAAAAAAAAAAAAGTATCTTTACCAAATCAAGCTCAATAAACATGAACAATTCTTATAGCAAAGTTTAATACAACCATTTAACATATGAATTTCATATAAATCAAGGTCTCACATAGGTTCATCCAAGCTATATCAACATTTGGAAACCTAGGGTTCATGGCATCTCTAACAACCCTAGACATTGCACCCATTGACCTCACTTAGCAATATGATTGATTTCCCTAGGGTCAATGGAGCCATAAGAAGGAGGAAGAGAGGTAGAAACTTACAGGTGTTCGACCCCTCACAATTTGTAATTCCGACTCAAGAGATGATGTTGTTCTCCTCAACCCTCACTTCAATATCACGGTGTAGATTGGGGAAAGAAGATCCCTAGCAATGGCTTCCGAGATCGAACCCTTCAAGAACCCTAGAATCGTCTCTCTCAAGCTCTCCTACGACTTTGTTGAGTGTTCGCAGAAGACGCAAGGCTGAAGTCGACGTATGCGGCTGATTAAGTGTTAGAGAGTAAGTTGGGTTTAATTTAAGTGGGTGGGATTATCACTCACTAATTAACCAACTAATCCACCTCTAAAACTCCCTTAAGTGTTTAAGACATGTCTTAGGTTAATAAGAAGGGTCTAGGTTTAGTTTAGGTTGGGTTTGGGTGGGTATAAGACAGACAATGCGCGAAACAATTGAAAAAATCCCGTAATAGGGCTTCAGGACCATTGCGGTCGCTTGGCATCTCTATGATGCGAGCGCATCATACCAGCATAACACAATTCCAAAGTTGTTACTTCCTTGCTCGGTCCCGGACTCTCCCGCATGCATCCTTGAATCCTCCCAAGCCAAAAAGTGTCTACAATTCAACCTTAATGACCTCCAATCTATAACCAAAGCAATCAAGCTTCAAACCTCAACCAAATGTGGCCAAGAACTCAGGTAAAACACTCCCGAATGACAACTGAAAAAGTCAAACGGAGAAGGGTTAACACTAGAATCAAACTAGCAACTAAACCGACGATGCCACAAGCATCCAACCAGCATCTAAGGCATATAAATGATGTTATGAATTCCCTCTAACAATTATCCATATGTTTACAACATAAATCACAAACCCGAGATTCAAAGCATCTCGTGAAGGAAAAGTGCAAACAAGCATCTCAAACGACGTCAATGAACATGCTATTGACTCTAAACATATGAGGGAGCTAAATTAATATGTTTATGATGATTATAAATGTATGAATTCATGCATAACACAAGCAAGCCATAATTTAGGGTTTTACACAAGTGTCCTTCATACACTTGAAAACGCTCGGAGGCTTGACCTCCATCAAAACTACCCCAAATTCCGTAGGATCTTAATATGTGATTCACTACATTCATATTAGTCCAATAATCGACTCCGTTGAGTCATTTCTACTCTTTTCAAATTTGAAGGCATAGAAGCTATTTGCATCATAGCCCTCCTATTATTCATTAGCTATTATTCATGGCCAAGTTCTTAAGGTTAGCAACAATGTGCAACCCAACAATGCATACTTTCCCAACAAAAAAAAAAAACCCCCAAGACATGGTTCATAGGTCAACACTTAACATTTAAAGTCAACTATCACATTTCAAGCATGTATCGCAAGATAGCATTTAATTAAGCATGCTTTCATTCAAAATATCCATTTATCTAAGCAAGTTGTAAATTCATCTATCATGTTCATAACCATCATGTAAATTCATCTAACATGTTCATAACCTTCAATTCATGAATCATAGTTGACCAACATACTCTTATATGCATAAAAGTCAACTCAACCCAATGACGTCAAACATTACATTTTAATCATGTAATCCAAAATAATAAATCATTATTCATGCTTACAACCAAAAGTTCATTAATTAGATATCAACATACTCTTATATACATGAAAGCCAACTTTATCTTAAAAGTCAAACAAAGCATTCCAATATGTAATCCATTATAAAAATTCATCTTTCATGCTTACAATCAAAATTCAAGATTCATCAAGTATACTTCCAAACTCCCAAACATATATCCATTTATGATTCTAACAATTCATAATATCCAATAAAACTCCAAAAATCATACATATCATCAATAACCCATTAACTTCATCAACATATAATCAAACCCTAGGTTTTTTAGGGAATCAAATACGCATCATACCCAAGTCCAAAATTACCAAATGAAGCTTAATAACATACTTCATTAAACATAGAAATCAACCTACTCATGCTTCTAGCAAGTTCACTCACCAAAAATCCAAAAATCAAAATAAAATAACGTACAACATACATGTGTACACATTGACCTCAAATAGCAAACATCTTTGTTTTCCTTAGGGTCAATGAGCACAAAATCAATAGAAGAGGGAGTCTAGTAGCTTACCTAGCTTGAGTGAAAACTCAAGAGAATCGAAATCCGAACGGTGAAGTCGTTCTACTCGTCGAGGGCTTCAAGAATCTCAAGTTTGGAGGCGATCTAACGGTTGGATCTCCATGGATTTGAGGAAGAAGAAGCTAGGGCTTCAAAGCCCCCATGGTCTCCCAACTCTCTCTCACTATATGGTTGAAAAAGAAGGAGGAAATGAGAGGAAATTTCTGAATTTACAAAGGGATTAACCTATTTATACTTCCCAAACAAGTAAGGACACAAATGGGATTTCATGGGTACAATTAGTGAATGCTAGGAGTAATCAACCCCTAATTAAAATTTAATTAACTCCCCAAGAGTGTTAGGACATGTTTAGGACTAAATATGGGTGTTAGGGAGGGTTTAGAGGAGGTTTAGAATGGGTAGGATAGGAATTACACAACCAAAAACAAAACAATGACCAATCTGATTCGTGGAGGATGCGCTCGCATGGCCTCCTCATGAAGTGAGCGCATGGGTCTGGTTTATGCCCTTGGTGAGTTTTGTACAATCTTGTTCGCGTCCGGTCATTCCCGCATGCAACCGCAAGCCTTAAAGCTTCGAAACGACCCATAATTGAACCGTTAAAGTCCTCAAACACTGGGCTAAACCACACAAGTCTCAAATCACTTTCAAAGTAGGTCTAAACTCCCATAAACAACACCCGAAACAACCCGGTGCAAGACCAGCGGAAGGTGCTGTGACGACCCGACCCGGATCTCAATACGAGATCCCAAGGTCGTGCCATCAGGACAAACTAAGAGACAGACAAGCACCTGCTAAGCATAATGGTGCGAGTCAAAAGATAAGCCAACCAGCTCAAGACGGAAAGACAAAGCCATAACGGCGATACAGGAAAATAAAAACCAAAACCTGCGGAAACTAAACCAAAATGGGACCCGAGCTAACAAGCTCCGAAATATAAACAACCAAAGAGATAGTAAATCTCTCGGCCCAAAAATTCGATGCGCGTGACGCAACATTAGACACGCACAACAAACCATCGGCAACCAAGGTCGGCAACTATCAAAATCCCAACCTGATAAACAACACTCAACGGCTATAACTTGCCGGAGGAACAGTTCAACTATAGCAATATAATTAATGCTAAACCACCAACCAAATCTCACGACTAAAACTGTCGGAGGTAGGAACAATAATAATACCAAAACTAGAATAAACGAGCCACACATGCTCGAAATGACAACGAGGATAATTTCTAAGGATACAACTGCTCCGCAATACAACCGGCTCCCAAATACACAACCATATCATACTACTACATTCTACCCAAGTAAAGTCTACATAACTTTACATTCGAGCCTCACAAATAAATAACAGCATAATAATAAATAACTCCAAGCTTTTGACTTGGAAGACCACTTGCTAGAAGTCGTTATCCGAAGCCGCTACGCGTACTAACGGGATCACTGCACACACTAGGGAAAACAATCACACATAGTGAGTCATAATGACCCAGTAAGTTTCTAAATGCAACATATGGCATATTATGACATGGCATGGCATAAATGCACAATCATATAAAATCATGGTATCATGCTAGTATACCATCATGAAACATGTACTTAATTTTTAAAGCACATAAACTCACATAAATCAAGTAGCATTTTATCTTTCATATAAATGCTCATAAATAAACATGTGTAACAGTAAACGTAACTCGAACCGTTACAATCAAATTCGGGTTCAAAACCCAACCAACTTACCATGAGATCAAATCTCCAACCAAGATCCGGGCTCAATACCCAATCAATCATACCCTGGGGTTTCCTCCCCAAATAATCTCAACTCATCAGTTTCCTTAATGAGTACTGCGTTACATTCATCCAGCCTCTCGGATGAGAAATGGGAGCGCGAAAGTAGGCTAGATGGCTCTCTCTCGAGACCACATCCCACTATTGGCCAAATAGTGAGGAGAAAAAGGACCCAATACAACGATTCATAGCGATTGTTCCCAAAGACTATGAATCGTCCCATTGCCGACACAACAACCAAACCCACCAACTGGACTTTAAACCAAATGATCAAGTAGATATTTACTTGTATAAACCAATGAGACCAAATTCATTATTATTGGGCTCATTAAATCATGTAGGACATAATGCTCTACAACAACTCATAAACCACGCACATAATTGCATATACCCACGTAGGACATAATGTTCTACGAAATCTCATAAACCATGCATATATTTTGCATATAAACAAATAGGGCATAATGCTCCATGAAATTCCATAACCCATGCACATATTTGCATATAACCAAGTAGGACATAATGCTCTACCAAGTATCAAGAACAATGCATATATTTGCATATAACCAATGTATTTAACTAACTTACAAGTTTAGTTCAAAACTACATATTGAGGTACTTATTATTCCTCAAGTCATCAACCAGTCAAATATAGCCTACCAGCTTAATAAAATATAATGTGAGGTCTTCCTTAATCCTCAACTCAAATCAAACCAAAGACTACTACGCTAGTCTCAAAATATCCACAATCCAAGACTTATTATTTTAGTCTTTATTTTAAGTACACCAGACTCAATCATAGTCCTAATCGTCATACATGATCGATAACACCAACACCCTACTTAAAACATCACGATTAGTCCGTAGTCACTTTCTCACAAGTGCTTTATAAGCACGCAACCAAAACCCTTAAGAAGAGAATTCTTTCTTAATCTTCTCTTAATTATACACGTGACCATACGTTGGTCTCAAATGTCCATGCTCTAACAAGCATGCTCAAAACTTATTTCTAATAAGTCTCCATACCAAGAGTGTTTCCATTGGACACAAACCAAAAAAAAAAAACCCGGTGTGCATAATCATAACCCAAACAAACCCAAACATTGTAGGGTTTCAACTCAAGGCTCTTTATCATTTTATTGGCCTTATAACGACTCCGTTGAGTCTTACTAACACATTTCATTCTTTATGTGTTTTATAATTTCACACCGTAATAATTCCTTAAAGTTTACAAACAATTCCCATTAGTCATTCGGGCTTAATTCCCAAGACTAAAAATCCACAACTAACACATCACAATCACCAACCATTTAAAGTTTGGAAGTTATGCTTTTCCTTCCATTAACCAAACGAAATCCAATCATCGTAGGATTTCAACCCAAGTTTGCTTAGCATATTATCGAACTTATAATGACTCTGTTGAGTCTAATCTACCCTTTCTAAAATTTTAGGGCATAGAAGCCATGGTTCTCAATATCCTCTATATTCGCAACTAACATCAATAATCATCTTCCCAAGTTCGTTTAACTCACATAAACCCGACAAAACCTTCACTAATACAACATAGAATGAATTCATCAATTTGAGCACAACTTCATTTAGCTCACCTTATCAACCATAATTCCCAATTCATGATTAAATCATACAACATGGTTTAATATACTCTATTAAGCATATAAAACATAGTAATCAAGCTCACATCAATAATTTTGCAAGCTAACATAAAATTTGGGCAAAACACCCTCCAAGTATCTCTACCAAATCAACTCCAATACTCATGGATAACCAACATAACCAAGTTCAATAGACTATTAAGAACATGAATTTCACATAAATCATGGTCTCACATAGGTTCAATCAACTCTATCATCAATTTGAAAACCTAGGGTTCATGGCATCTTCTACAAACCCTAACAATGGCTTCCATTGACCTCACATAGCACAAATGATTGTTTCCCTAGGGTCAATGGAGCCCAAAAGAAGGAGAAATAGGGTAGAAACTTACCAATTTCGGCCCTCACAAACTGCCCAGTTCGAACTCCAAGAGATGAAGCCGTTCTCCTCACTTCTCTCTCTTCAAACTTGCGGGTTGAATGGGGAAGAAGACTCCCAGCTATGGCATCCAAGCTCAAGCTCTTCAATCTCCCTAGAATCGCCTCCTTTCTCTCTCACAAGTTTCTGGACTGGCCGTTTTCAAGACGCAAGAGAAAAGTCGCACGCTCTTGCTTGGCCGAACAATGAGAGAATGAGCGGCTGATTTGCTTTTATATGGGGGATTAATTCCTCTATTCAAGCCACTAATTAACACCTAATCTCCTAATAGATGTTTAGTACTAAGATTAGGCTAAGTAAGTGGGTTTAGGATAGGTTTAAAAAGGGTTTAATGAGTTAAATTTCGGACAGCGCACAAAAGGGTGCAAAATCCCATAATTCTGCAATTAGACCCTTGCGGTCGCATCATATAGGAGTGATGCGAGCGCATCCTCCTGTTAAACTCCTTCCGGCTTTTTCTTGCTTCCTTGCTCGATCCCGGACTCTCCTTCGTGCATCCTCGAGCCTTAAAGTTTCGAAATGGCACACAATTGAACCCTTAAGGTCCTCAAACATTATACTAACCCATCCAAGTCTCAAACCAATTTTAAAGTAGGTATAGACTCCCGTAAACAACACCTGAAACAACCCAGGGCAAAACCGACGCAAGACGTAACAACTTGCTATCAAAACGTCGAATGAAACCACAAACCGACGGGTAATAACCCATGATTATAAACAAATATTAGGGCTACCAAATAGGCCTGAATGACCCTCAAATGATAAATAACATATAGGAGAAATAAGCTCCCGAAAGACGAGATGATTGCCCGGCTCAATCTCGAACTACGCGATAAGGAAAATTGCTATTCTCGAGGCGTCAAAACTTCACGAGACTTATGGAATACATCCAATTAGAAGTCTAACACATCTAAACATGTTATTTAATCATCATGTAAAGATCTAGGACCAAATCGAGGTCAAGAACACAAAACCCGAATAAACTCTCAATCGAGTCGCATTTCGACTATCGTCGGGTTACGACTTTTGACTTTAACAAGTCAACCACTATATGACATCTCTTAAAAGTGTTTTAGTCTTAATGTGGTCTCTCATACACATTTAGACTCCCTCAAAACCAAACGAGAAATCAACCAAAGAAGAAATGCGAGCATTGCACGCAATTCAAACTAACCGGGAATCGGGATCTTACAGGTGCAACAAATCGCTCACGAAACGTCGAATGAAACCACAAACCGACGGGCAACAACCCATGATTATAAACACTTCAAAAGGCTATTAAATCAGTATGAATTCTCCTCAGATGATTAACAACAGATAGGAGAAATGAGCTCCCGAAAGACGAGACGATCACCCGGCTCAATCTCAAACTACGCGATAAGGAGAATTGTTATCCTTGAAGCGTCAAAACTTCACGAGACTTAAAGAATACATCCAACTAGAAGTATAAAACATCTAAACATGTCATTCGATCAACATGTAAATATCTAGAATCAAATCGAGGTCAGGAACACAAAACGCAAGTGAACTCTAAATCGCGTCGCATTTCGACTATAGTCGGGTTACGACTTGTGACTTTAGCAAGTCAACAACTATATGGCATCTCTTAAAAGTATTTTGGTCTTAATTTTATCTCTCATACACATCTAGACTCTCTTACAAACCAAACAAGCAATCAACAAGGGAAGAAGTGCGAGCATTGCACGCAATTCAAGCTAACTGGGAATCAGGGTCTAACATTTGAAATTTCTTATATTGAGGCTTTCGGTATGCTTCAAATTTTGGCTTTGGAGATTTTGAGGTGAAGTGACCAGGTTTCCTATAGTTGTAACACACAAGCTCTTCGATAGATGAGCTATCACAAGTTCTTCTAAAAGGCTGCTGGTGTGTGTCCTTCCTTCCATATTTTGCAAATTTTTTAAAACGTTTAACGAACATAGCAAATTGTTCGTCTAAGATAAAATCATTTTCATTGGAGGAAGTGGAAGGTTTATTTTCAACTGTGGTCTCTTCTTGTACCATGGCAGGCAAGGACACAATTCTGAACTGTTTGTTTTGCTCTAGAGCTTGATTTACTTCAAGCTCATAAACCTTCAAACTTGCGTAAAGACTATGGAGAGTCATTTCGTTTAAGTTTTTAGATTCTTTCATGGCAGGGGTCTTAACATACCACAAACTACCTAGAGAGCCTAGAAATCTCATATTCATTTCCTTTTTGTCATAAGTTTTACCAAGAGAAAAGCAATTATTAATTACCTCACTGAAGCGATCGTAAGCTTATCTCAAGGTTTCCTTGGGATCCTTCTTGAAAGGGTCAAACTTCTGGATGAATGTATATTTTCTGTTGTCTCTTGTATCTTGGTCGCTGATCGATGTATTTTATACGTCGATTTCATATGCTTCTATGACTTAAATTATGCTATTTCACGAGGCTTTTGGCTACTAATATATGTTTTCAATGAGTTTTGTAAGTTTCAGGGTTATTAGTGAAAATATGCCAAACTCCAAGGTTTTAAGTGCAAATTTCAAGAAGGGCCAAAGAGTAAAAATGAAGAAAAAGTGAAGACTGTCATATCTGGAGACCTTGCGGACACAAGGTACATCGTACATTGCAACCGCAAGGTGGGCAGTACGGATCTGAAGTCAAGCAACCAAAGGCCAGACACACTGGAGACCTTGTGGACACAAGGTACTCAACACCTTGCGATCGCAAGTTGGTCAGAATGCGATTATTTCGGATTTTCACACAGTTAATCGATTGGATTACAACTCCCGAGTATATATTGAAGTCAGATGCCGAGAGCAATAAAAAAACGGCTGGAAGCAGTCTTAGGTAGATTTTAGGTAGTATAAGATTATATATCATAATTAGATTTTGTAATTTCAAGTATTGAAGATCAAATCATGTATCCGATCATCTCCATGTGATGTTCATTGTCTATGATGAACTAAATCATCCATAATCTAGGAGGTGGGAGGTAACTTGTATCGAATTTATGTTTTGATTCTTATATATGATTATTCAATTCTTGTTGATTGTGTTGATTATCAATCTCTATATTATTTTGCTTTGAACAAATGAATGTAATCGCAAATAATAAAGGCCTAGAGGTGCGGATAACTACATGACCAATGTCCATATGTCGTACACTGGCTCACAATCACAATAAATAGGACCTATCGATACACGAGTGTGATAAGTTAGGACCAGGTTCATACATGATCTAGGTGACAGATATATCATAAATCTAGGTGACAGCTAGATTGACAGTTCTTGTGCTTAGGATATAGAATGGATGAATTTTGCGGGGATGGAGGCGGAACCAATTGTTCAACAGACTATATCTATCTTTAGTGAACGAACCCAAGAAATTGAATGATAATTATTAGGAATTGAACATAAAGGACATACAAGTGAAACCCAGAATCCTAGATATCCACCCACCATAAGATCTTCATACTTGTAATTACCGCTAATTAGTTAAACATCTAAATAAAAATAGTAGTTAGAATAAAATAATTATAAAAACCCCTTTAGATTAAAAATTTGCTATCAATAAATTACACTGTTCGTGATCACTTGTCTCTATGGGTTCGATTCCTGCTTCCAATACTATTCTATAATTGTCTTGTCCACTTGCAAGGAAAAAGATTTATTAAAACATCGATTAAGTTTTTGTCGCCGTTTCCGGGGACAAGCTAGTTCACGTAGTTAGTTTGTTGGTAGCGTAGTTTTTAATTTAAATTTAATTTTTTTAGTTTAATTTTCTGTTTTTACAAAAAAAAAATAATAATAATAATACAAAAAGATTTAATTTTGTTTTTAATAGTTAGTTGCTTTTAAATTGCTTTAAATTATTTTTTTATGCACGGTCGTCGATCTTTGAATCCTAAATTGGTAGAATTAAATCAAGATATATATATTATTAGAAGAAATCAAGAAGTCCTTGAAAATCTAGCTCCCGAGTTTGATAATCAAGAACAATTGAATCAAGAGGATCCTCTGGTTGATCCCACAATGGAAGAAAATAATAATAATAGAAATCCTGAAAATCCAGTTGACCCAGTCAACAAGAATCAAAGAGAAGAAGAACCTGCAAGAAGAAATATGGAAGTAGTGATAAATCAAAGAACTATTAATGACTTTAGTAGACCTTCATTAAATGTTGTGACATCATGTTTAGTTTTGCCAGATGCTGTGAGGAATTTTGAGTTAAAAAGTCATTAGTTTAATGCAATACCATCTTTTCATGGAATGCCTCATGAAGATCCTGTTAGTTTCTTAAGAAAATATGAATACATGATGAGTACTTTTCCTTTAGGAGGGTTGACTGAAGATCAAATTAAAATGAAATATTTTCCCAGTGCATTAAAAGAATTGGAAAAGAGATGGTTTATCAACCTAACACCTAATAGTGTTTATACTTAGGCCCAATTATATGATTTGTTTATGAGTAAATTTTACAAGCATGCATCTCTTACTGAATATAGAAAACAAATCATGTCATTCCAAAATGAACTGTGAAACATTCCATGAGTCATGGGATAGATTTAAAATCTACTCATTATGTGTCCTCATCATAATTTGGCTCAACATGTGTTAGTGCTTCAATTTTATCATGGTCTTTCGCCAAAGCTTACAAACTATGGTTGATAGTGCAATGGTGGTTCTATTAATAGAATGACACCGTAAGCACTAGAAGAATTATTTGAGATGTTAAATTAATTCCCAACGAAAAAGTGTTAAAAGTGCTAAGGTAAATAGAAGCCTATATCAATTGCAAGATAATTCAAATACACAAGCTCAATTTGAAAATTGGCAAATTCAAGAAGCACGTGCTTTATGTGGATTATATTCTCATGCTACTAATTTTTGTCCGTCAAGTGTTATGTATTCTGAATAGGCTAATGCTATGAATATGTACCCTCAAAGGCCAAGGAATGATCCCTATCCAAACACATATAATCCTGGTTGGAGGAATCATCTTAACTTTTCTTGGGGAGGAAATAAGTCTTTTCAACCTCAACAATTCCAACCTCAACCACCACAACATCCACAGTTGTCAAATCAAAACAGTTGCTTGAGAATTGAAGAAGTTCCCAAACAAGATGTAGCAAGTAAAGGTCAAGCAAAGATTGATGAAATATATGCTTGAAGAGATTGAAAATCTAAAGAAGCACATTGCAAACTCTCAAGTAGATAAAAGAGAAGAAGGGAAGTTCCCTAGTCAAACCGAGCAAGCCAAGTCAATCACCGTCTTGCGAAGCGGTAAGGTAATAGGTGAAGAGGTAAGTGATCCTGATCCTTCTTCTAAAGTGCCTGTTACAATAGAAAATTCTGAAAAGGAAATTGAAAAAGAAATCGAAAAGGATAGTGATAGTAATAAAGAGAATAATGAATCAAGTAATCAAGAAGTAGAAGTAGAAGTAGAAGTAGAAGTTCCAAATAAGGAACAAGAAAAAGAAGTTCAAAATAAAGATAATACAATAGAAGTTGAAAAAGAGTTGGATCAAGAAGAAGAGGAACCTTATGTGGCTCCACCACCTTATGTTCCTCCAATTCCGTTTCCAAGAAGACTTATGAAAAACCGAATGGACAAACAATTTACGGAAATTTATAATATGTTATCCAAAGTGAATGTTAATCTTCTTTTGCTTAATGTTATTAAAAATATTCAAGCTTATGCAAAGTTTTTCAAAGATCTTCGCTCTAAGAAACACAAGTTTGAAAACAATGAAAAGATTATTGTTTCTGAAAACGTAAGTTCCGTTTTACAACCCGAATTGCCCCCTAAGTTAAAAGACCCTGGTAGCTTTAATATCCAAGTTTCCTTGGGAAGCTCTAAAAAGATGAAAGCAATGCTAGATTTAGGAGCAAGTATTAATTTGATGCCTTTTGCGGTCTATAAACAATTAGGGTTAGGAGAACTAAAACCCACTACTATGCAATTACAATTAGCTGATCGTTCAGTTAAATATCCTTTGGGTATAGTGGAAGACATCCTAGTTCAGGTTGATAAACTAATCATTCCAGTTGACTTTGTGGTTCTAGAGATGGAAAGGAAGATTTGCACAAATAATGAAGTCCCAATATTGTTAGGCAGACCTTTTATGGCCACTGCCAATACAATGATTAATGTGAAGAATGGTAAACTCACAATGTCAGTCCTAGGTGAAACCGTTGAAATCTCTGTGTTTGATGCTATGAATAGACCTAGTGACATAAGTGTCTGTTTTTCAATAGATGAAATTGAAAAGTTATCAACTGAAACTTTTGAAGAAGAGGAAGACTATGAGAGAGATAGATTTATAGTTTATGATGATAGTCCTATCCCTCCCATAAAAATTGACATTGATGAGATTGAAAGAGAAATAGAAGAAGAAGAAAGACAAGAGAGAGAAAAGTTAGAACTAGTAAAAGAAAGATAAAGAAGAAATAAAGAAAGAATCGAAAATAATTCTGATAAGATTGAAAAGTAGAAGAAAATAATGAAATTAAGGAAGATGAAGTTGAGATTTTGAAATCTCTCTTTGAAGAAATTTAGGTAGAGAATGTCGAAATAGAAAATAAAGAAGATAATAAAGTAGAGAATGAGGAGGCTAAAATAAAAGAAACAATTAAAGTAGAAAATTATGAATTTATGCCATCCATTAATTCTCCTAAAGTTGAAGAATTAAAGTCATTACCACCCCATTTAAAATATGCATTTTTAGGGGAAGGTAACACTTTGCCTGTTATTATAGCAGTCGACTTAACGGAAGAGCAAGAAGCTAGTTTATTAAAAGTTTTATGGACACATAGAGAAGCTTTAGGATGGTCCTTAGCTGATTTAAAAGGCATTAGTCCCTATATGTGCATGCATAAAATACATCTAGAAGAAGGTAGTAAACCTTCAAGAGAAAGGCAAAGAAGACTTAACCCACACATGGAAGAAGCCGTAAGAAAAGAAGTTCTTAAGCTCTTAGATGCGGGTATAATTTACCATATATCAGATAGTAAATGGGTTCGTCCTGTCCAAGTAGTTCCTAAAAAGTAATGAATTACTGTTGTTAAAAATGAGAAAGATGAATTAGTCCCTACAAGAACAATAACTGGTTATAGAATGTGCATTGATTTGAGAAAACTTAATGCGGCAACCAGGAAAGACCACTTTCCTTTGCCATTTATTGATCAAATCCTTTACATGCTGTACCCTTTTGGTACTTTTGCTTTTAGGAGAATGCCATTTGGATTATGTAATGCACCAACTACTTTTCAAAGATGCATGATTTCTATATTTTCAGATTTAGTTGAAAGATGCGTTGAAGTTTTCATGGATGATTTTTCGCTTGGAAATTCTTTTGATCATTGTTTAAAAAATCTTACATCAGTCCTGAAAAGATGCTGTGAAACAAATTTAACTTTAAGTTGGGAGAAAAGTCACTTCATGATCAAACATGGAATTGTCATAGGGCATGTGGTTTCAAATAAAGGCATTGAAGTTAATAAAGTTAAAATTGAAGTTATTTCAGAATTACCCCCTCCCACTTCAGTAAAGGTGTTAGAAGTTTTCTTGGGCATGCTGGTTTTTATCGAAGATTTATAAAAGATTTTTCCAAAATCAGAAACCTCTATGTAATTTGCTAGCAAAAGATACATAATTTATTTTGATAAAGAATGTTTAGAAGCTTTTAATTTATTAAAAGAAAAATTAACTACTACCCCTATTTTATCAGAGCCGGCCTCGATTGGTCACTTCCTTTTGAAATCATGTGTGATGCATCGATTTTGCAATTGGAGCCGTGTTAGGACAAAGGGTAGATAGAAAGCCTCATGTGATCCACTATGCTAGTAGAACTCTAAATGATGCACAATTGAATTATACAACTACGTAAAAAGAGTTTTAGTATATATGCTTTAGAAAAATTTAGATCATATCAGGATCAAAGGTGATAATATTTTCTCGACAATTCTGCATTAAAATATATGTTAAGTAAGAAAGATGCTAAACCAAGATTAATTAGATGGATGTTATTGTTACAAGAATTTGACATTACAATCAAAGATAAAAAGGGAACCGAGAATGTCGTAGCCGACCATTTGTCCGTATTAGAATTTTCACCCTTACTTGAACGCCAATTTCTTGATGATCCTGTTCCTATAAATGATGATTTTCCCGATGAACAACTTTTAGCCATTAAAGATTCTCGGCCCTTGGTATGCTTGATTTTGTCAATTACTATGTGTCTGATATCATTAATCCTGATTTTGATCATTATGAAAAGAAGAAATTTTTGGCGGAAACTAAAAATTATTTTTGGGAAGCACCTCATTTATACAAAAATTTTCAGATTCTTTAATAAGAAGATGTATTCCAGAAAAAGACCAACAAGGTATTATGGAATTTTGCCATGGATATTCTTGTGGAGGTCATTTTAGTGGAAACAAAACTGCTAGGAAATTTTTGCAATCATGTTTATATTGGCTTCTATCTTTTTAGAGATTGTGAATTGTTTTATAGAACATGTGATAAGTGTCAAAGAACACGTGGAATAGAAAGAGAAACGAGATGCCCTTGCATATTAATTTGGTTGTTGAAATCTTTGATGTTTGGGGTATTGATTTCATGGGTCCTTTTCCAGTGTCTAATAATTGTGAGTATATTTTAGTAGCAGTGGATTATGTATCTAAATGGATTGAAGCAAGAGCAACCAAGACTAATGATGGAAAAACAAGGTTAAATTTGTAGAAGATTTGTTTGCTAGATATGGAGTACCTAAGGCCATAATAAGTGACCAAGGAACTCATTTTACCAATAAGTTGTTGAATAATGTTCTTAGGAAGCATGGTGTAACTCACAAGTTAGCTACACCTTATCATCCTCAAACATCCGGCCAAGTAGAAGTTAGCATAGACAAAAGCAAGATTAGAAAAGACCTGTTAGGCCTAATCGTAAAGATTGGGAATCTAAACTTAAGGATGCTTTATGGGCATACCGAATCGCTTTAAAACCCCCATAGGAATGAGTCCATATAGAATGGTATATGGCAAAGCTTGCCATTTACCAGCTTGAAATTGAGCATAAAGCCTATCATAAAGAATTGAATTTAGATTTAACATTGGCGGAGAAGAAAGATTGTTCGCTTAAATGAGTTAGAAGAACATAGGTTGAATTCGTTGAGAATGCTAAGACATATAAAGAAAAGACCAAAAATATCATGATTGGGTTAGCCAACAGGTTTCATCCAGTATGAAAGTGTTACTTTTTAATTCTAGATTAAGGTTATTCCTCGAAAGTTAAAATCTAAATGGTCTCGGTCCTTTATAATCATGCGAATCTATCCTCATGGAGCTATTGATATTCAAAATCCTAAAAATAATGAAGTTTTCAAAGTTAATGGACACCGACTCAAGCCATACTTAGAGCCGATGTCAATTGAAAACTAATTAAGCAATGACAATGAACCACCCCGAGATTAGGCTTGCAGCTTGGTCGAGCCAAAGACGTTAAACAAAGGCGCTAAGTGGGAGGCAACCCACTATTTTGAGTTATTTATTTATAGTTAGTTTAAATATGCTTTTCTCCGTTAAATTTAATTTTTGGACATTTAATTTTTAATTAAATATGCCAAAATTCAAGTTTGGGAGAAAAGCATCTTAGTGTTGTATTTATATGTTACTAATATTTTAGTTTAGAATTTTTGTTAAGTTTTTGCATACAGAAAGATACAAAACATAACGGAAGTTAACTAAGGGCTAAACCGCAAAAACTAAAAAAATTGAAAAGAAAA